>JASAUF010000636.1:3940000-4391952 GCA_030180095.1 Magnolia changhungtana
CATCAACTTAATGGATGAAACACTGTCAGCTTCCATTAAATAACGCTTTAAGATTGTTGAAAATTATACAGAATAAAATATTTCTGTAAAATATGGAAACCGAAAAATCACGATGATCAGAACTAAGAACGAGTTAAAGCACGTTTGAAACGATGTCTTTAAAGCATTATTTACACCTACTCAAGTGAATTAAGTATGCTGATAGGTTACAAGCAAGCCGCTTCTAGGATACGACGAGCCTGGTGTGGGTCTGCGTTTAGCAAACACGAAGGCCCACCAAATGAAACTCTGTTACACAATCTGCTAGAAATACAAAAGAAAATTTTCAGAAGAAAAGAGAAAAGAAGAATATTTAATTTAGACCACTGCACTGGTCAGTTCTTTAGCCACTGGTTTAGTTGAACCGTTCTAGACCACATCGTTGATCTATTCTTCAAGTAAAGGTTCAACCCTTGCTGTCTTGTTGGAATCACTAGAGTATAGGAGAGGAGTAGTGGGCTGTCTCAGTTCGTATGGGTCTGCTGGAGCGGGTTGAGAGAGATGGTTTGGAAACCCATCCAGGTCCTCCTTTTATAGGTTATGATGGCTGGGAGTTATGGTCCAGGGAAATAAATTCGATGACCGTTTTCTAGTTGTTGGAGAAAACTAGCCATTTTATGACTGTTTTCTAATTTTGTGCATGGGCCATTAAGCTGTTGCATGCTGACTGTTGTGAGACAGCAGCTAGCCGTTTTCTAGCTGTTGGGCTAGCCATGCAGCAGTTATAGCTGGACCCTGCACTAATGGCACAGCTGTTACAGATCTGCTGCAACAGCTCTATTTCAGCTCTCTATATATACTGGAGGACTCTCATTCAGTCCTCTAGTCTCCCCTTCATCCAGTCATCCGCCTTAGCCACTTAGTCGCATCGCGACTCGCACACGCCTTGCTCAAGGTCGCTCATCCTCTAGTCTCCCCTTCATCCAACCATTCGCCTTAGCCACTTAGTCGCACTGTGACTCGCATATGTCTCGCTCTGGTTCGCTCAAGGTCGTAAAGGAGCGACCCTTTGTGACACGATGCAGACGTGCGAAGTGCGCCACTAGCGCCTATACAGCCACACTATCTCAAATGCCCACGCCCTCGCACCGTGCCCGTGACCGAGATCGAGCCCAAGCCCGAGCCCGAGTGCGCGGGTGTTCCAGTTCGTTCATAATCCTTAAACTAGGTAAGCAAATATTATAATACTCCACTATTTTCATTTAAACCATAAAAAGTTCTCTTTTTTCAATGTGGGACTATTCCCAAAACCCCCAAAAAAAAATGTTTTTTCAAACACTTTTTATATATTATATATTATTTTTTATTTTATTAAAATATATTTTTTAAAATCAATATTTTGTAACACACCCCAACCAAGTTCCAAGCCATCTATCAAGTTGGATACAATGGTAAGATGCCTTTGTTAAAAAAATTAGGCCAGTCCACTTTTCAAGCTGGCCACAATTTATTAAATAAATGGAGGATGCGAAGAACTTGGCAAACTATTTCTAAAATTGTGGACCACTCAAGTAGTAGAACAGAGGTCACATGGTCAGATTCATCTGATTGATGGCTTTGAATCTTGCTCCCATGTGCGATAGTTGCACACATGGTTGTAGCAAACTCTAGGAGAGAATGAATTCTCTCATCTTTACACTCTTTTTTTTTTTTTTTTTTGGACGTCTATCATTTCCAAACCATTTGGCAGGTTGGCAAGCTCGAAACAGGTTTGAGTCAGGCGACTTAACCACCTTGAGAAAGATGCAATCCAGATGCATCATCACTGGTCACCCTGTAGTTGATAGGCAACTAAGTAACACACGGAGCACCAGGTTTGGGTTTAGAGATGATTACAATATAAGAAAAAGATGATTTCTTTTAATTGAAAATTTTGACATGATAAATGACTTGGGATTCACTTTACCAAGTTGAGAATTCAATCAACCAAATATAACAGACACGGACTCATTCAAAAATAATAATAATAATAATAAAATCCAAAGATCTCACAAATAAAGAAGACGAATAAGTTCTTTTACCAAGTTCTTTTAATTTTAGTTTTATCCCTTCTATTTGTAAAGAGTGCAAGCTGAATGTTGGCCCTTCTGGCTTGGAGATTTTCTGTCAGATTTCTGTCCAAAATTTGCAACTCATTGCAGATTTTTTAAGAATTATGTCTAAATTTTACAATTCCTCTTTATTTAGGTATCTTTATACCTGAGCTTATCCTTTCAACGGACATGTCAATGACATTAGTAATTTCGAATAAGCTAATTGAAAAATGCATGCCCCCATCAAAGTATGGCCCAACGTTATTGATCGTTCATATCAAGTGGGCCTCACTTGATGAACAGTCCACACCAAAGGTAGTACCCACATGATGAAAGGTGGGCCCACATGATGAACAACTCAAATTGAAGGTGGACCCCACATAATGAATGGTCCACATCAAAGTGGGCCAACATAATAGATGGAGTGAGTCTCACATGATATATGGCCCACATCAAGGTGTGGTCCCCCTTGATGGACAATGCACATCAAGTGGGCCCTGCCTAATGGACAGTTCATATCCAAAGTGGCCCTACATAATAGATGATCCACATAGAAGGTTTTTCTCACACGATGGATGGTGGATATCAAAAGTGGGCCCCACATGATGGATAACTTACTTCAAAGTTGGGACCTACACAATAGCGACATCAAATGTGGACTTCATGTGATGGGTAGTGAACATTGAAGGACCCAACATAAAAGACAATTAACATTGATGGTGCCCCCACATGATTGATGACCTACATCAAGGTGGGCCCCATATGATGGATGATCCACATCAAAGGTCAACCCTTGATGATGAATGGTCCACATCCAAGACGGGCCTCACATAATGGATGGCCCACTTTGAAGATTTTGTGGGCCTCACATGATGGATGACCCACTTTGAAGGTTTGGCCCACAGGATGGATAGCTAACATCAAAAGTGGGCTCCATATGATGGATGATTTACAATCAATGATAGGTATCTTCGGGTGCCTTTTTTCACTCCTTGGAAACCCGAATGTTCAGATTTTGTACATGTTTTCTCATTATATGAAGATCTTTTTTGAAAAAAATAATAATAAATTCACAAACCAAAGCAACAGTTTTAAAAAAGGAAAAAAGGTGAGCCACGAGATCGTAAGCCCCGTTCTGTTAACCTGATGCGGATCACTGTGACAATTGGCCAAGATTCTTCCGATAGGACTCCATAGCTCCACACGTGTCTCAGCCCATCGAGTGCCACACGGAACATCCTCCTTGCGGAGGCTGCATCTCTGCAGAAAGAAGGCCCGGGGACTTTCCTAAGCCTGCCTGTGAAAAGGCAAGGCCAAACCGCTCCGCTCGTGGCTCATTGTTATTTCTCCGTATACTTTATATAAAGTTGAAATTGTTATTGTTATAATCGATATGGGATAAAGGTAAAGGGAGGGAGATGCAGCTTCGTGGAGTAGATACCTGACTGTGGAACCCACCTTGTTGTATATGTCTTATATCCATGCCATCCATCCTCTCTTTTTTTTTCAGATCATTTTAGGTTGTAAGCCTAGAAATGAAGCCAATCCAAATCTCAAGAGGACCACACCATAGGAATGGTGATGAGTGAATGACGTCCTCGGGGCCACCAGTATCTTTATTTACCATCCAATATATTGATAAGGTTATGCAGACCTGGATGAAAGGACCACACAAATATTAGCTTGATCCAAAACATTTGCATGCCATAAGAAGTTTCTAATGGTAGGCGTTCAATCACCACTCTTTCCCATGGTGTGGTGGTCCCAAGATTTGGATCTGCTTCATCTTCAAGTCATACCATAAAATGAGTTGGCAAAACGGATGGAATTGTGGTACCTTAACTCAGTACGATAAGATCGTACCTTATCGTATTGAGTAAACTCAGTTGGGACCACCTTGAATGTATGTAGTCTATCCATGCTGTACATCCGTTTTTTCATGTTGATCTCAAAATTGAAGCATATCCAATGATAAGTAGATCAGTGATATTTATTTGTCATCCAACCTATTCATAATATCATATATACATGGATGAAAGGAAGAATAAAAAATATAAGGTAAAAAAAATATAAGGTTGATCCAAAACTTTTGTGGCCCCTAAGAATTTTTCAACAGTAGATGTTCAATTCAACTGTTTCCTGTGGTGTGGTCCATTTGAATATTAGATATCTCTCATTTTTGGGATTAAGCACTAAAATTATTTGGTAAAATGAATGAACGGAGCGGATAAAATATGTAAATCATGGTAGACCCCACAAAGTTTACTCAGTACGCTAAGTGAGTTGCTCACTACGCAGTCCGCTTCCGGTACCCTACCTATAACAGGGCAGTAAAAATGCCTTGAAGTTGCTGAAATCGGATTGCGTACTCTTATCGTGCTGAGTAAACTTTGTTGGGTCCATTGTGAATTCATGTGGTTTATCCACACTGTCCATCTATTTTTCCATATCATTTTAGGGGTTTAGCCCAAAACTGAAGTATATCGAAATGACCTTACCAAAGGAAACAGTGGAAATATTGATTTCCACCATTGAAACATTTCTAAGGCCCCCCGTGATGTTTATTTATCATCTAAGCTGTTTATAAGATCAAACAGACATGGATGAATGGAAAACAAAAATATCATCTTGATCTAAAACTTCCGTGGGCTTGAAGAACTTTTCAACGGTAAACTTCAATTCACACTGTTTCAGGTGGTGTGGTCCACTTGAGCTTTGGATATGATTAATTTTTCGTTTAAAGCCTTAAAATTATATGATAAAGCGGATGTACGGAATTGATACAATGCATGAATGACAGTGGCCCCACAGAGTTTACTCAGTACGATTGGCGTATTGAGTTACTCAGTACGCAATCCGCTTCGAAGTTGCTTCTTTCGTAGTGCCATAACAGCATGAATGGAACTATCCCTGCCACCATGGCTGGTGGTCGGTGCTCTATGTCCCCACCATGATGTATATGTTTCATCTATGCTGTCCATATATTTTTATAGATCATTTTATGTTACAAGAGAAAATTTGAGTTATATCGAGATCTCGAGTGGACCACATAACAGGAAACAGTGTTGAATGAACGTTGACCATAAAAAATGTTTTGGGGCCATGAAAGTTTTGGATCAAGCTGATTTTTATTATTTCCCTTCATCTGGGTCTTTATGACCTAATCAACAGATTGGATGTCAAATAAACAGTAAAGTGGTCCTTGGGATGATTTTAATGGTGGATATCCAATTATTATTGCTTTCCTGTGGTGTGGTCCACCTGAGATTTATATCACTATAAATTTTTATATCAAACCATAAAATGATCTGTAAAAATGGATGAACGGAATGGATGAAACAAATACATCATGGTGGGACCCATAGAGCACCGACCACCAGCCAGGTTTAGGGGAGTAGCCAGGAACTTGGGTGGGGCCCACTGTGATGTTAGTGAAAAATCCTCTACGTCCTTCCGTTTTGTGAGTTCATCTTAGGAGATGTTGTAAAAAATGAACGGTATCCAAAGCTTGAGTGAGCCGTACTAAAGGAAAAATGTGGTTAGGGAAATTCCTACGTGATGTTTAGATGCCATTTATACCGTTAGCAACGTCATTCCTATTGGGATGAACTGAAAACAAAAATATTAGCATGAATGAAAACTTCCGGGGCCCTTCAAATATTTTAACTGTGGACATTTAATTATCACGTTTTTGGCTCACTTGAGCTTTGGATACGGTTGATTTTTGTTGACATGTCCTAAAATGAACTCACAAAATGGATGGACAGGGAGGATTTCTCACAAATATCACAGTGGGCCCCCCTAATTTCCCAAACTTCCTGCTAAAGGCTTTCGCACTAAATCCGTGTACTAGTTGCACATTAATTTAGATAGTTATGGATCAAGCATAAACTAAAAAAAACATCGTAATGGTATGATTTTGCCATTCGAATTTGGGTAACTCACTACTTTACTTCTAACCATGCATTCGATAGTGATATTAGAGATATGCTCCATCCACAAAATGACCCACAGTTTGGATGGTCAAGGAGTTGAACATGAGTGACACATGATTAGGATGAGCTAGATGGTTGATTGGGAGCTCTGATCGGATTGCAATGGAATGGATGATAAAAATCATGAAACAAAACATCAAAGTTACTATTATTATTTTAATTTTTTTTAAGAGTGGAAGAAAAAGTAGGAAACTGATGCCCACGTTAATCTCATATGTGTTAAGTGTCACGATTTTTGGATTCATTAAGTGCAACCGATTATCAATCTAGTTGTTTAGAACTCTTTAAAATTATTACATGATCAAAATATCTATCTTGTTTTTAGCATTTTATACTAATAAAATATACTTATGTTTATTTATGTGAAGAAACAACTCATATTGAATAATTTATAAAATATAAACAAACTTATAAAAATTAAATTAAAATAACATTTAAAGAATCAATATATTCACCTTTTTCAATTTACTCCAATATCTCAATTATATATAATTATTTTGATATGATTCCCCTACACATAAACAAGAATATATAAAAGTCAAGATATCTAAAAATTGGTGTGAAAATAATTCTAAATTAATAATGTCATTGTGTATTATCTTATGATTGATATAATAAAATCTTATGTAAAAAATAAATAAATAAATAAATTATTATACAAAAGAAATTTGAGAAAAAAATTAACGTCGATGAGAAATAAAGAAAAAAAGTTACCAAAATCATCTTTTTCAAAGTAATTCTATTTTCAAGATGAAATTGGGTATAAAATATAAAGATGTCTAAGTAAAATGGGTGTGAGTGAAGGTTTGGAAAGTAAATGTATTTGAGAAAAGTAAAAATGAATAAAGTGTGAAAAACATAGGTGGGTAAGGAAAGTTGAGGTGGGTGAAGTAGGTGTGGAAAGTAGAGGTTGGCAAGGAAAGTGACATAGGTGAAGTATAAGCCGTGTGATGAGTACTTTGCTAGGATAGAAGTTATTTGTTTATTATATTAGTAGATATGATAAAAAATAAGACGATGCAAAACTTATATAAATATATTATTAACATAAATGAATTACTATAACATTTAATAAAATCTTATAAAATTCAGGTTATTAACGGTTAAACATTTGTAAATTTATGAACTCGCCAATAAGTGTCTAGCTCAAGCAGCCCAACCTTGTTGCACCAAGGCTTGGTCCCCTAAACATGGCTAAAGGTTGGTCTAGGGCTTGAAATTTGAACCATGTATTGATTTGGGACCAAGCCAATGATAAATGGGCCAGTCTTTATTGTTAAGTGGCCCGGCTGATTATATAAGATGAAAGAACTATTCAAAGACTAAAATGAGCCCGACAAAGCTTCCTAAGAGAGAGAAACTAAAATGAGTTTAAGAGAAATTTAAGGAAGAGTACTAAAGAGACAAATTATAATGAAACAAGCACCATTATTGCTCACCCCACAAGCAATGACGATTTAAATCAGTCACCCATCCAAGATTGGATAGATTGTAATACTTTCATGTTCTCATTTAAATGCCCACACCGAAATTCGGCAGCATCTCCCCATGTCTCTCCGAATACGTTGATCTTGCATTTGATTCCCATGTCAAGTATCCACATAATGTAAGGATATTTGACATTAGAAATAAATATAAGAAACGCAACCAGAGAGAAAAGGACAGATACAACGCAGAACTAGCATGTGCATTTAAATCAGGGAACCGAAAGCATTCTAATCTAACCTTGAACTGTCCAAACATGGGACAATTTGAGAATCTTTATGCTTCCAAAAGTACACTATATCTATGCTTGGCCACATAAAAATTCTCAAATGGACAACTGATTGTCCTATACTTAAACAATTACATAATCAATCATAATTGACATTCATCATCTAGCTAAATAATAACAAAATAAATTTTAAACTAAAGAAATAAATTTTGTTTTGATAAATTAACCTAGTAATATCTACCACATACTAGTAACATACAAGCAATATTGGGGCACCATCCATAAGCTGCAAGAATATCCTGTCCCCTTAAAAAATAAATACTCCAAGGATAACATATATATATATATATATATATATATATATATATATATATATATATATATATATATATATATATAAAAGTTGTTTATTGTCATTCACAATCACAAGTATCATTCATCATCTAATTAACTATTAACAGTATTTACAAAAATAAAAGATATCCAACCAACTCTATATAATAACATGCAATTTAACCTATTGGGAACCGTCATACACCATAATATCTTACGACAGAGCGAGTTCTGAGGAGTTACAAGTTGGGCCTCTAGAAAAGTATATAAATGAAGCGACAAAAATATAAATCAAGTAAGATCAATTATTTATGGAAGAGATTGATGAATAACACCTGACAATTTTCTTGATTTTCTTAAGGGAACAAACTTTGCACCAATCACTAACACAATTGAAGGGCCGAATAAAAAGCCCCTAGCCTCAACTCCTATAAGCATACTAAATTCAATATCAAATCCATTAAATTAAGTGCCTTCATAGGTATAAGCATAAATTAAGACTACCAAATAAAAACAAACAACACTACGTCTCTCTTTTAGACTCAACGGACAGATCTGGTAGTTCCATGCTAGGACCATTGGGTTGATATGAAAGCGGGCTCCAAAGGAGCTACTGCTCAAAGAGCACAGGTAGAGGTGTTACCTCTTCTACCAAACGGGCTGTTGTTCTAAAGAAATTTACTGAATTTTATTTAAACTTATGTTAATTAGTTCTATTTTATAAATGCATCGGGAAGACAAAACATGGATCAAACACTTGTGTAAAGCTCACATCATTACATTTTACTTGTGATTGGATATTGCCAATTATCAAATCTCTATAATAGTTGAGAATCACTTCAAGACATGGATTGGTGGAAGTGTGTTTAAGTGGCATAGTTTCGTGGGCCATACCATGATGTATGTGTTATATCCACTGTTATCCATCTTACATGATCCTTTTATGGAATGAGACAAAACAAGGCAGATCCAAAGAAAAATTGGATCATATCACAACTAGCAGTGGGGATTGAATGCTAGCATATACCCTGTAGGCAGACAGCCCAATGATCGCAACTGCAGCTCTAGCTGTTTAATGGAACAAAAAACAGTTGGTATTCAATAGTAAAATAGGAACAGCTAAAAAAGAGACATGGTACATAAGGGAGAAGATTAGAATATTTACACATTTCTAAAGGTGTGACAATATGGATGTGGGCAACTTACTTGTAAACGACGATTAATTGGCAGTGAGCTATTGCTGCCTCCAATAAATCAGCAGATATTTCGGAAAACCCTGAACACAAAAGTAAGGTGTAAGTATAGTCCGTGAAAACAGCCCACCCTTAACTGTTGGGCAGCTGCCTACAATGCAAGGGAACTATAGGAAACATGTTGTTTCAGAATACTCTGGGAGCTACTATTCATTTGCTATGATGGTTCAAGAGAAGTTAGAACCTAACTTGTTGGGCTGATATCAGAATCATCTAAAATAATCCAGAACTATCTAAACCATCTTTATGTTACAGATAGGAACTTCACTTTGTGAAAATGTTTTTAAGGCATTTGAGTATTGTGCATTGGCCAACGACAGCAAGATGACAAGTCTCTATTGATGATTGCACCAATTTAGGATGGGTCCCTACGGTTATGTTGCCCAGGAAATTTAGTAAGCCATCTATACAGATGGCAAATATTTTGAATCTCCCTCCCTAAAATGACATTTCTGTTTTCTTCATTTAATGAGCACAATCCATCTATACAGATGGCAAATATTTACATAATGGATCTGATAGCGTATATCTGTTTGCAGTCATCTTGGTTTGAATACTGCCCATCATTTTAACCATTCACCTTTATCCGAAAAGTTGAAGGCCTTTGTGCGGAGCAATACATTTGGATACATAATAGCTGCTATACTCCTGCTCAATCTAGTAGCTGTTATTATTGAAACAACAGTATGATTTCAGTATTGGTAACATAAATGCATGATGGTTTCTTCAAGGGCTTTGTCACTTCACAGGAACTTTGTTCATTGAATCATTGACCGATCTCTGTATGATAATGCAATAAAATGAGCTAAGAGGCCTCAAATACCATGGAGTGGTTAAGTGGTTACTGCATTTTCGTAATGTTATTCATTAAACTTTGTTTGATGATGTAACTTTTGGAATGTCTTTTTTTTTTTTTTTTTTGAATGGTAATTGGGCTATATCTTAAAATTAAAACTAATACAAAATATACAATGGCTAAGGACAAGGATAGACAAGAAGTTAATCTGGTATCCTGGCCTAGTCAGAGGACTCACTAATAGGCAGTTCTATTTCCTCCATGCTACAACCCTTGAAAGAAGGAACCCCCAAAGCCCAAAACAGAAAATATACTTTCAATTTTTGAAACACTTAAGTTGTAGATTCAATGAAGTTTTGGGAAATCTTATATCTCTTTGATGAACTATTTTCTCCAGTTGTTCAACAAAAATGTCTAATTTATGATAGGTTTGGTGTTATTAACTCCCGTAGAAGCAATGTTCACTCAAATATGCCTTGTCAAGAGGCTTTCACTAATCTGGGAACAAAATACATTCTAGACTATAGTCTAGCACATGTTTTTTTAATTACATTTCTTGGGTAAAAAATCTGAGAAAACTAATATCTTACACGGCACAAAGTAGTTAATGCAAATGATGCATAGAGGTCCTAATCTATGGTCCTTTGTCTACAGAGTGTCCAGATCTTCATTTTCAGAGCGCGCAGATTATCAATCGAGCTGAGGTACTAGTGATAGCCTTTGCCATTTAGGCATCTCGTATACTCAGCTGGTTCGGCTTTAGATAGCCATGTTGCCTTATGGCATTCACCAACATGAATTATTCCAGCATTGCTAGGGCTCTCATATGTCAAATATGATAAATGATGCATCAAAATTGTATATTTAATGAAGGAGATAGACCTAGAAAGGGGAAGCACAACCTCTCATGCCTTAGCACATAGAGGGCTCCTAAGACTGGCCTTAGCTAGCTGAGTGGTATGAACCAAGGTGCGTGTGGATATACAAACATCATAGTTAGGCCCATGGTGCTTTGGGTTTACAGTCAATCCATGTCCTTTTACCAATGGGCCATGCTACATGCAGATTTGGGCCTCAATGGGCCTTCATAATTCCACAGTAGGCACGAGATCTGCAATGATGCACACTTGAGTTTGCTTGGGAAACTAGTGGAGTTTCAAAGTGTAGGAGATTGATCAGATGAGCATCAATAGACCAGTTCACAGGTTGCTCCAGCAGGATATTTCAAAGTGGGGCCCAGCAGTAGGGCTGACAATGAATTCCTGATTATACATTTCCTTATTTAAGCAGGTATGGGTCCATTTTAGGGGTTGTTTATCAAACTGGATTGGGTTCAGTTCCACAATAGTGGAGATTGTAGAAATGGGGTGAGTTCGGTGGTCAGGTCTCAGGTAACCGACGGGTACCTGGTTACATCCATACAAGTATTCACATGTGTGTGTGTGTGTGTGTGTGTGTGTGTGTGTGTATATATATATATATATATATATATATATATATAGGAAAACGCTCACCTGCGAACCAGTTCGGACATAGCACGTACAAACTTTTTTTATGACCCATCATACGTGATGAATCTCGCAAATCTGAACGGTTCACATGAAGCAGAACCTCATGAAACCTCATAGTATGAATTTTTACTTTGATCCGAAACTTTGGTGGACCGTGAAAAATGTAAACAGCTTCTTTCCTTGATTTTAATTTCTCTTTGCTATGGACGGTATGGATAAAAGTTTTAGATAAAAGTAAAACTTGGTCCTAGGGGGTTTCACTAGGTGCTGCTTCACATGAACGGTTCAGATTTTGGATCAACATCACGTATGATGGGTTCTCAAAAAAGTTCGTACGTAAATACGTACGAACTGGTTAACTGGCAGTGAGCGCTTCTCTCTATATATATATATATATATATATATATATATATATATATATATATATATATATATATATATATATATATCATCAAACAGACATGAAATCAACCAACCAAATCTAGATCTATCACAAGCAGTATGTTCCCTACTTAGGGATTCAACATAGTCATGCTCAACCGATTGGATGATAAGCTACCATCCAACAAGTTGATATGTTCCCTAATTAGGGATTTAACATAGTAAATCCCTAGTTAGGGTTTCAACATTGTAAATCCCTAATTCGGAATTCACCATTGTAAAATCCTAATTAGGGTTTCAATATTGAATATACTCGATCTCAAGAGAGATTGAGCGCGAGAGAGAGAGAGAGAGAGAGAGAGAGAGAGAGAGAGAGAGAGAGAGAGAGAGAGAGAGAGAGAGTGTGTGATTGTGCCACGTACGGAGGTTGCTTCGCCACTCGATTGAGAGAGAGCTCTCGTTCAAAACAGAGAGAGAGAGAGCAAAACAAAGAGAGAGAGAGAGAGAGAGAGAGAGAGGGAGCTGAGAGTTGAGAGAGAGAGAGAGAGAGAGAGAGAGAGAGAGAGTCACGGTCGATAATTGCTGGAGTTGCAGCAAAAGGTGGAGCTACACAGCTGTGAGAGAGAAAGAGTTGGGGGCTGGTAGAAGGAGAGAGTAGTGGAGTTGCAGAGAGAGAGAGAGTTGGGAGTAGGAAGAAGCTGAGAGTCGCGCGAGGTCTGGAAGCGAAATGAGGGTAGGGTTTTATATATATATATATATATATATATATATATATATATATATATATATATATTATATATATAGTAAAACATCCGTGGGCCTTGTTTTACATAGCGCCGGTCCAAGAGGCACCTAAAGTGTTGGTTTTACTCTTATTTGTTGTAGTGGAAACACCCTGTATCAATATTTTTTTCCTTTGTTTTTTCAATGAAACCTTTTCTTTATTAATAGTAGTCATGTAATGTCATGAAAGACAAAAGTGTCTGGTTATTTTTCCATCTCTTTTTATTATTTTCTTTAAAGAATAGGAAGTCAGTAGTATAACAAAGTATGATATGATAGAATAAATTGCTAAAAGTAACAAAATTTCAACTATCTGATGAACCAACATCCTGAAAGTCACATCATAACAATTACACAATTTCTCGATTATGCAGATTTTAAAAGAAGCTCAAGCATGCTTGAAAAAAAATGTGTACAGTGGAAGTTTTGCTGCCCATTCCTTCAATATCACCTTGAAGCATTGGCGCACTTCACATTCTGACACAAGGCTATTGATGTCTAAAGATCTTGGCTCCTCAACACTAGTGAAATCGATTTCAGCCACTACTCCTTTTGATTTTGCTTTGAGAACCCTACATTCCTCACAAAAGAAATTTTAGTTGCTCTAAATGATGATTATTAGATTATCTGTATCCAAGTTATATGGAGGAGCTTTTACAACAACCACGATTGCTTAAGGCATCTTATTGAATCGATGACACACTCCGACCCTTCGAGTTCTAAAGAAAGAGAGATTCCTCCCACTTGTTGTAATGTACCTTTTCCAACTTGACAACCATGATTAAGTCCGCAAGTAATACTTATAACTGGGTGAAAATGCGAATATTTTTCTCTCAAATAATGCTTGATGTTTTCACTAGGCTTCACTTTAATAGCACTTTTAAGAAAAATATCCAATGAGAGAGCAGCACAGTAAAGAAAGAAGTAAAGTGAAAAGTTCGTAACAGTCTTGTCGAGCACCTATCTGTATATAAAGAGTCCGTATTCAAATCGATAAATAACCCATTGATGGATTGATGAGAAAAGAAGCCATGTATCATTGCTTTAATAGGATATTAAAATTGAAGATTGAAGAATTACTTGTATATTTTTATTGAGCATAATACTTTGAATATATATATATTAGTAATGACCTTCAAAATGAATATTAGAATGAAATCAAATCTATCTTAAATAAATTAAAACTTAATCAAATCTTTTAAAAAAAAAATGAATAAAAACAAATATATGGAAATTATATCTTTCCTAATAATTAACATAGCGGGTGGCACCCAGATTAATCAGACATACTTGTGTGTCACCAAAATGAGGATAGTTGTCCAGACCGGAACAAAAATTTTAAACAAGTCTGATGTTATTTGCAGAAGTCCATGTTTCTTGAATCATTGGGTAGAACTCCATGTTTACTTGCATTAATAATAAAGATTTGTTTAAATGGAATCTTAAATTCATGCTTGGGTTGGATCAACCCGTAGTAAGAATAGAAGCTAGTCACTTGACAATATTGATGGATCTTTATCTGAAAATTTGAGGAGAATTTAGGCAACTGGCGATTTTTCTCAAGTGATATTTATGATCAGCTTTATTTGATTAGTAAGCTCTTTTACAAGCTATGCCCAATCAAATCATACCAAAACCTAAATTTCTTTTGTGGGCTTATACCCAAGGATACAAGTAAACATGGACTTACATTTGCGATTAATTTTTACATTCCAGCACTACGACTTCCCTTTCCTCCAACTTCTGATATTTCTTCGTATGTTTGGGCTTGAATGCCAAAATGCAAACACCTTGAAATTTGAGACTCAAAAAGTGATAAAATTCAAGAATTTGGGTCTCTTAAGATTTTTATTTTTTTTTAAGAAAAAAAGAAAACCAAATGATTGATTTCAAGAATGGCTAAATAAAAAGAAAGGAGAGAAACCCAAATGATTGAATTCAAGAATGAATAAATAAAATAAGTTGTACTGCATCTCAAACAAATGATCAAGAAAAACCAATTCTTAAAAAGAAAATGAAAGAGAAACACATTATTGAAAATATGAATAATCGGTATCGAATAGAACATACAAATAAAACTATAAAAAATTTATTATATATATAAAAAAAAGATATTTAAATGATTAAAAACACTGCAAATACCTTTCATGGCTGAATTTTGAAAAACATGAATTGGGTTCACAATCATTTAAAAATGAAGGTCTATCCATCCAAACTATAGAGTGGATGGAGCTTATCTTAAATCAAGCGATCATAATCATCCAACTAATGTCTATCAAATGGAAGGTTCAAATTAGAATGGAAAAAATAATATGGTTCATATTATCATCTTAGTGAAATTTTGAGCTTATGCTCCATCCATAGTTGTGTCAGCAATTTGGATGATCTTGATCAGCTTAAAATAATGTTATGTGTATGTTCACATGATCACCACCATCTCCTTAACCAGAAAACCAAGCGCACATGTAAGGGGAGCCTACCTACCGCTAATGCAGTGGAATGACTTTATGTAAATGCGATCCATCCTGTCCATCCAATTTGCAGCTTGATTTTTTAAGTTGATCTCGAATATTGGGAACATCCAAGACTCATGTGGTCCACGCCATAGATAAAAGCATAAAATCATGCTTTAAACTCTAAAATTCATGTGTTATGGTCCGCCTGGCTTTTGAAATAGAGTGAAATTTGGTGCGTTTATTCATCTTTATGAAGAGCATGAGATGGATGGATTGGATGGGATGTAAGCACCGCTATGAGCCCCACACACGGGTTTGCCAGTTCTAACTCTTCCTATGGTGTGGCTAATTTGAGTCTTGGATGGACCTGATTTCTTAATTACAATGTGAATATGAGGCAAGGGACCTAACGGACGGAGCGGATCTCATGCTTGTTCCCCACATAGTGCGTGGCCAGTGATACCTATTATCTTACCACAGCTCCCTACTATCTCATCACAGATTTTTTACTTTTTATTCCTGTGGTGCAAGACAAATGCAAACTAAACGTGAATTGGTGGTTTGATATATCTATTTTGTACAAACTACAAATGGGCCATGGTGAATTTTGACCACCGAGTTGGGATTTGGTGGACCCATTTAATGTGTGTTTGTACTTTGTATTTGATTGTATTTTTTCAACTTGGAAATAAAATGAATTGGGTTTAAACTTCACACATTCAAGAGGTCTAAAGCAACTCTAATATAGTAGTGGAGCTGATGAACAATAAATGTCTTTTCAAATAAAATGGTGATATTAGAAAACTAGAATTGACATGCCATTAAAGATGGGCTAAGTGCCAATTACATGTTTTATGGGAAGTAAACACAATAGCAGTTAGTTTCGCTCGCTTGGGAAGTGAGATCCAAGTCAAGAAGATATTATGTAGAGTGTCAGACCTTATGAATGGAAAATCAGCATTCCCTTAGGCCCTTCAGCAATTCGAATAGCTCACAAAAACTAGTAGAAAATCAGCATTCCGTTGCGCCTGAACCAGAACTGCTTAATATGGAGAAGCCATTGCTGTGTCATCAACCCACAACGGTTTTTTTGCATTATAGTAGAAATGCGCAATCATCTGCACCAATTCATCTGCTGTTCGAACCACTTTCTCCCTGTACAAAATTTTGTTTCCTCGGAGGAATAACAGCTGTGGGCATTCCCTGGCTTTAAGAGCATAAGCCAAATCTCTCTCAATGTTGATATCAATCTTAACTGTCCGAGGAGGTAATCGATCTTTTGCACCCCAATAGACCTTGATTGCCTTCTCCAACTCCTTCAAAAGCTTCCAGTTATCAGCTGCCCTGTTATATCTTTCAAAGACAAGAACGATCAAAGGGCTAGGATGGAAAGCAAAGCTCTCCCATTCCAAGCAGTTAATCTCCTTCACCCAGCTATCATTCATCTCTCCTTCCCAATCAATCTCCATGCCGTCCTCAACCACATTCCTGATCGGATGCTTCTCGAAGTACTCCGACGCTCGGATGCCCCACCCGATCTCCGCATCCACAGGCCAATCCGGATCGTCTTCCTCGACAACTTCTTCCCTCCTTCCACCACCATCACCATATTCGCCATCACAGTCCGCTTCTGGTTTGATCCTCTTCTTCAAAACCTCTTCCTTGTCATTCAAGACACTAGAATTCTGCTTCCTGATCGATGCGAACGTCCGTTCCAGCGAGTCGCGGACGAAATCCTCCACTGCTACCGCCTCGCTCCTCCGCCCGCGCCTCGGCTTCCGAGGGATTGCGGCCGGGAAGATCTCGTCGGGATTCCCGCCGCTGTCTGGGGTAGTTTCGGGTTTCGGAGGGCGGCGTTTCCTTCTAGGGTTAGGGTTAGGGTTTTGGGCAGATGAAGCGGAGATGGAGAAGGAGAGGATGAGAGGCTTTGGATGGAAGCAGGGATTAGGGTTTGTGGGAAGGAAAAGACCGAAGATGGGCTTGGGGTTGGAGAGGGATAGGAAGATCGACATTTTTCAATTGCTGGCAAGCGGAGATGATAGATTAGGGAAGCAAGCCGAGCCGAATGTTAAGGCCCTGTTTGGGCAACTGGATTAGAAGGGATTAGGTGGGATTGTATTCAAAAAAATATCATTATTACCCATGGCAGGGATTGTCCCCTGATTCCATGGGATTAGATTAATGCTCTACTTTGTTGGTAATACGGTGGTACATTGAATGGATATACCCACCATCATTTGAAATTATCAGAATAACACATATGTATTATATCTAAACCGTTCATTTGTTTTGTAACCTCATTTTATGCTATGGGCCGAAAAATGAGGTAGATCCAAAACTTATGTGGCCCCAAAGAATTTTTCAACGGTAAGTATTCAATCCATTGCTTTGGTGGTGGGTCCATGAGTTTTGAATTAGATTTTTGGCCCATGCTCTAAAATAATCTCAAAAAATGGTGGACGGTGTGGATATAAGCACATCGGTGGCGACCTACACAACTTGCTAGCATTGAGTGAAATTGGCATGGGACCAATGTAATTCCATCCGATCTAATTCCAAGCTTTGCCAAACATGGAGTGGAATTGGCACGGAACCCGATGAATCCAATCCCACCCAATCCCTTCTAATCCTGTTGCCCAAACAGGGCCTAAGCGGTCGGACGCGGATTACCTACGAACGCCAGGTTGGACCAACCATGATATTTATGGGAAATCCACCACGTCCATCAGTTTTGAAAGATCATTTTAAGTAACTGGTGCAAAAATGACCTAAATCCAAAACTCAAGTGATCCGTACATCAGGCAAATGTATGTAGATAAATTCCTACCGTTGAAACCTTCCTGGGGTACACCTTATTCTTTATTTACCGTCCTGCCATTCATAAAGTAATACCTCCTTGTAAAAAGTATTCCGATTCAAATCTTCTGTGGCCCCACGCGTGTTTAAACGGTGGACATTCGATCATCTGTTGTGTGGCACATATGAGATTTGTATTTCCGTCATTTAGAGCCCGTCCTGACATCATCTTGAAAAACTGAAGGACGTGTTGAATTTCCCACAAACGGTCCTGCATAGTTGGGAACGGATTGGCTACTCCCCTGCCACAGCCAATGGCTGCTGGTCGGTGCTCTGTGGGCCCCACCATGATGTATGTGTTTCATCCATGCTGTCCATCTATTTTTCTAGATCATTTTATGTTATTAAAACAAAAATGAGGTATATCCCAATCTCAATTGGACCACATTACAGGAAACAGTATTGAATGAACATTGACCATTAAAAACTTTTGGGGGCCATAAAAGTTTTGGATCAAGCTGATATTTGTTTTTTCCCTTCACTGGGTCTATATGACCTGATCAACAGATTGGATGTCAAACAAACAGTACAGTGGGCTTTAGGAGGATTTTAATGGTGGATATCCAATCATTATTGTTTTCATATGGTGTGTTGCACCTGAGATTTATATCCCTCTCATTTTTGCGATCAAGCCCTAACATGATCTTTAAAAAGGGATGAAATGAATGGATGAAACACATAAATCATGGTGGGGCTCACATAGCACCAAACACCTGGCAGGGAGAGTAGCCAATCCGTTTCTGTATAGTTTCATTTGCTTTTTCAATAAAGCTTTTTTTATTTAAAAATAATAAATAATAAATAAAAGCTTCAAATCTCTAAAATTAGCTGTGATGGTTGTAATTTGAATTATAATAAAGGTGCTATTATATATTAATTGAAAGTTAGACTTGAATTTAGATAGATTCATTTCTACATGAATTTAGTTTGAGTTAATACTTTCAACCTGTTTAATAAATAGATCAACTTTGGATTGGACCTATCTTTGTTATAGCCCGGATCTAATTTGACCAACCCATTGCACTATCTAAGGGGCCGTTTGATTTTCTAATTAGGCAATAATTATTTACTTCCGTATTTCCGATGAATTTCGGATGTGATATTGACAGCCACCGTCATTTATAACCCTCTTACGTCACCAGAGGGGAAAAAACGTTAAATCGTGGGGCCCTCCATGATGTTAGTCTTATCCACACCGTCCATCCCTTTAGACATCTCATTTTAGGGCATGAGCCGGAAAATGGAGCAGATCCAAAGCTTAAGTGGACCACATCACAGGAAACAATGGGAATTGAACTCCAATCATTGAAAGCTTCTTGAGGACCCTAGGAGTTTTGGATCAAGTTGATATTTTTGTTTCCCCTTTATTCATGACTGTGTGACCTTATGAACAGGTTGGATGACAAATAAACTTCAATGTAGGCCCTAGGGAGAAAACAACTTTCAACCATTGATGTCTTTAAGATCATTGTTCCCTAAGGTGTGGTCCACTTGAGCTTTGGATTTGCCTCAATTTTGGAATCATGCCTTAAAATCTACTGTTAAAGAGGATGGATGGTGTGGGTAAGTCATATATATCATGATGGGGCCCACCTATGTAAATAGATAATGACATGGTTATCATGGACCGAAATTCAAAACGTAATTACTGCCTGTATTTCAAACAGGTGGAGTAAGTCATAATTACTTATTTAGCTGTATTTACCAGAGTATGCCATGAATGATTCTACCCATCCCATCTACTATTGTTATTTAGACTGTTGTGTTGTTTCCTCTTCAACCGTTTATTTATTTGAAGGGTATCCTGATTTTAAAATCGTCCCATCCATAGGTTCCTTCATATCAAGGAAGAGGAAACCATGGTTCAAAAGCTCCAAAACTCTAACATGACTGGTTGTCTAGGTTGGTCTGGTTGGGTCGACTCAAAGGATTAAAGTCTTTGCTTGATTCAAGCCAGATTTTAATAACTGAATTTCCATAAACAACATTTCTTTTTGGCCCACACCAGACTTGAATAAGAAATCCGTGCCATGTAGGGTGGCCCCACAATGAAATCACAAGTCATGAAAATAAGAGCTATGATCGCATCAGGTACACCACACATTGAGTGTAAAGGGCAGAGCCGATGGTCGGACTAACTTTAGTTGGAGAAAAATGACTTCCTTAGTGGGGACCACTGTTTGAATGGTACAGATCTTCTAAATAAATGGTAATTTCGCAGAAAAGATGGAGTTGCATGATAGAAAATGTACTTTATAGATGCATTTTTTTACAAATTCATTTGGTCCATGAGGTTGATATACAGGTTTAAACCTCCTATTATCATAGTCATCCATTAGAGATCTATATTTCATATTAATTAAATAGTGGATTATCGATCTAAACTACAAATGATCATCACGTATGATCAAAATATTTTTAATAGTTTAAAAAAAAATTAATAGTAAAAAATCTTTGAAAATCTGACTAAAACTTTTGACTGTTGAGTCCAGTGAAAAAATTACTTGATGAATATTGATCTAAAAGATCTAGCCATTAAATAGTCTCTGAGTAAAACCTAGTAGATTTCTTGTTGGCCAGTGTAAGAATCAACGGTTCTTGATAGAAATACCTAACCACGCTCACTTTTAATGACTTATAATAGGTAGCATTGTGCGAAAAGTAAAGCCTACCATTCAAGGATGTGACCCATGCACATCTTCAAGTTAAAGATTGATCAATTCCATGCAATATCAAGTGTAATGCAAGGACATTTTTACACCAACCTCGAGTGGGGTCACCTGTGGGATGCAGGGGCATACTCGTGGTGGGTAGGGCCCGCAGGGAATGTCTCGTGTTCAAGACTCCTCATCAGGTGTCATTAATACGCATTTCACACCGGGCTTAAGTGGGGTAATCTATGGGATGCGGTGACACACTCAGGTGGGCGGCCAGTGTGAAGCGATACCTATGTGATTTGGGCCCACGAGGGAGATTCGAGCAAGATCCTAACCCATGAGATGTTGGGCCTGATCTCGCCATGCTCTAACAATTCGAGCTTTTAGTCTCTACTTCTCAAACACTACAAAGTACTCAATCCTCAACCAATTGACTCATTGTCGTCACGATCTACACTTCAGAAAAATTATGTACTATCAACATGATAGTGGGTTAGGGCTCATGTTAGTTTTCTAAGGAAAATACTCCAACACAAACTTTTGAAATAACTGTGAATGGAGCATAAACTCGAAATTGCACCGAGAAGATAATAGTGACCATATGATTTTTTTTTTTTTCATTTTAATTTGAACACTCCATTTAGTAGACATTATTTGGATGATTATAATTGCTTGATGAGTGTGATTTTAGAAATATGCTCCATCCACAATGACCCCAACAGTTTGGATGGTCTGGATAGTTGTACACAAGTACCATGTTTCATGAGAATAAGTCACTTCAATTCGTAAATGGTGCTAAACTAACATAAGAGTCTAGCCTTGACTCCTAAGACTCTACCAGCCGGTAGTATAAATTTCTTAAGAGATTGCTTAAATTAAAATAATAATAATAATAATAAATAAATAAAAATAAAAATAAAAACCCTAAAAAGCAAAAGAACGTCAACAAACCTGTTTTGGGTTGTCCCATCATTGTTGGTTGCACTGCTTTTATTTTTGCCTTGTTCCCAAACAAGTGTCAAGCTGGTAGAATTGTTGTACCTTAGCTATAGCGGGACAGTAAAATGCCTTGAAGTTACTTCTTTAATAGTAGCATAAATAAAAGATCTCCAATATACTATGTTCACTTTGTTGATTTTAGACACTCCTGTGTGAGTTTAATCACTGTTTTAAATAGTCGTGACTTGTCAAACACACATGGCATAGTTACACAATAATCTAGACAGCTAGACTAACCTAATTGTGGATCAAGCATAACCCAAAAACCCGATTAAGATGATAAAAGTAATTAACGGTATGATTTTGCCCTTTGAATTTGGAAAAATCACTATTTTACTTGTAACCATCCATTTGATAGTTATTAATTAGAAGAATAGGATTACTTAATCAATGTGATGTTAGAGATATGCTCCTTCACAAAGTGACCCACAATTTGGATGGTCAGGGAGTTAAACATAACCGACATGTGATGAGAATGAGCAAGATGGTAGGACTTCTGCTTGGATTGCAATGGAATGAATGATTAAACAATTATGAAAAACAGAGCATCGAAGTTATTTGTACCTTTTTTGTTTATACGGGTGGAAGAAAAAGTATGAAACTAATTTCAACTTTAATCTCAGATGTGTAAGTATCACAAGGTTTTTGGATTCATTAAGTGCAATTGATTGTCAACCTAAGTATTTAGAACTTTTTAAAATTATTACATGATCAAAATCTCTCTTATTTTTAGTATTTTATACTACTAAAATAGACCTATGTTTATTTATGTGAAGAAACCATTCATATTGAATAATTTATAAAATATAAATAAACTTATAAAAATTAAGTTAAAATTACATTTAAAGAATTAATATATTCACATTTTTGCAATTTACTCTAATATCTCAAGTATATATAAATATTTCGATATGCTTCCCCTGCACACAAATAAGAATATATAAAAGTCAAGATATCTAAAAATTGGTATTAAAAGAATTCTAAATTAATAATTTTATTGTGTATTATCTTATGATTAATAGAATTTTATGTAAAAAATAGTATTATACAAAAGAAATGTGAGAAAAGAAATCAACGTGAATGAGAAATAAAGAAAAAATTTACCATACTCATATCTCTCATAGAAATTCACAATTCACTCCTGTGTTTTCAAGATGAAATTAAGTATGAAAAATAAATATGTTTAAATAAAATAGGTGTGAGTGAAATAGGTATAAAAGTAAATGTAGGTGAGAAAAGTAAAAAATGAATGAATTGTGAAAAACAGAGGTGGGTAAAGAAAGTTGAGGTGGGTAAAGTAGGTGTGGAAAGTAAAGGCTAACAAGGAAAGTGAGAGAGGTGAAGTATTATGATGAGTACTTTACTATGATAGAAATTATTTGTTTATTAAATTAGTAGATATGTCAAAAAATAAGACAATGCAACTTATATAAACATATTATTAACATAAATGAATTATTATGACATTTACCCAATCTCTTATAAAATTCAGGTTATTAACTGTTAAACATTTGTAAATTTATACATTCATCGATAATCGATATATGCTTTTACAGTTAAAGTTGTAGAAGAATTTGATCCGTAACTTATTGATTTTTAGAATATATAAGGGCCCGAATAAAATGTTGGGTGGCTTTTTTATTCGATAAGAATTAATATTTTTAATCTTGATCTGAGGGATTATTGCAAAATTCATTTGATAGTGACAATGGTATGTAAACCATTTTAATATCTTGAATTTCATGAAAATCAATATACAATAGTTGCAAGTTGGCACTAAAACCAATCGCATAAAAATTTTCTTAAACAATTTCCTTATAAGCGAGCACTCATTAAGACTTAATTATTTGAGATTAGGTGTGAAATAAAGGATCTCAAAACGTAGTATCGGAGTGTCTAGGCTAGGCAGCCTAATGCTGATGCACCAAGGCCTGGTCTCCTAAACATGGCTCAAGGCTAGTTTGGGGCTTGAAATTTAAGACTTGTATTGAGCTAGGATGAAGCCAATGATAAATGGGCCGGTCTTGTTTGTCAAGTGGCCAAGCTGATTATCTAAGAAGAAAGAACTATTTAAGGACTTCTGTTAGAGTTTACCATTCAGCAAAAGTTTAATTTAAAGACAAACATTGAATTTGGGTCATGTTCTAATGATTCTAACCATCTATATGATGAGACTTATTATATATGGATTATACCCTAAAAAAATTCTTATGGGTTGCCATTTTTAATTCATATTTTATCCCTCTAGGTTAGAGTATTAGGTATGTTTTTATACATGTGTCAATCAAGACCGTTCAAATCATCAAAGCAATTGTGAATGGAAGAGAGTTCACTCATAAGTAGGGGTGTACATGAACCGAGCTAGCTAGGTTAGCTCACTTAACTTGACTCGAACAACCTCGATTCGACTTGGTTCGAAGCTGAGTTCGAGCCGAGTCGAGCTGAGTCGAGCTAATTTTTTGAGCTAAAAAATGAATTTGAGCCAAGTTCGAGCAGGCCCCAGCTTGACTCGACACAGATCGAACTTAGATCGAACCAATTCAGTGACTTGGTTACTTTGCCATTAATGTTGCTCACTAAGTGTTTGATAAAATGACTCAACGAAGTGTGGCTAATGGCAAGGAAAGTATGTACATGAAAAATATACCTTTTTTTTTTTCTTGGTTTTTATGTTTCTTAGAAGGTGTTTGATAAAATACTTGTAAAACCATTGCTTCTGTTTCCCATACAGAGGAATTTTGAAAGTGGAGTTCAGGTGTTTGTGGAAATGTTGCAATGGCGAACTCGGCTCGAACTGGCCCGAGCTGCTAATTGAACCGACCCGAGCTGGCCAATCAGGCTCGAGGATCGAGCTGAGCCAAATTCAAGCTGAGGTTAGCTAGTGACCGAGCCGAGTCGAGCTGAGGCCAGCTCGACTCAATGTACACCCCTACTCATAAGTGATGAAATCATGGTTGAGTTAACTCAATACAGTTCTTCTGAGTCTTGAACTTTAGACATAGAGATATTCAATACTCTGTGTGTGTGTGTTGTGTGTGTGTGTGTGTGGGGGGGGGGGGGGGGGGGGATGGTACTATGAGGTCGAGCTATGTGGGCCCTACTGTGATGTGAGTTGAAAATCTACCCCATCAGTCATATGCTACATTCAATGGTGGGAAATAGGTTTAAAAATCAAGTCAATCCATGACTTGGGTGGGCCACACCACATACAACAATTGAGATGGGTTATCCTCCATTAAAACATTCATAGACATTTATTGGGCCCACCGAGATGTGGTTCACAAATCCAGACCATCCATTGTGTGTGTCCTACTTGGATGAGGGGTTAGACCAAGTTTTAGATGCATCCAAAACTCAAGTGGACCCCACCAAGTGATTTTATATGTTTCAGACATGTCTTCACATAGTTTTAGATGATATGATCCACTTGAGTTCTGTATATAACTTTTTTTAAAGATATCCCATAACCTAAAGGGGACCCATCAAATGCACGGTATTGATGATCGACACGCATTACGGTGGAGCCCACACAGCTTGACCTCATAGTACCATTTCCAAATATATCAAATGCCCCACTAGTGGTACATGGTGTTTTCCTTGATTCAGAGTAAGGGAACATAAACATCTTAAACAATCAAAACCATTAATTGCATTCATTACTTTTGTAACCCAAATATGAACTTTTGTGGTCATCATCGAGTGGGCCACCAAAAGAAAGGACCCCCAACTGAGAAACTCCATTCATTGCCCAACTTGAAGTTCCCTGAACTGATGAATATCTATTACTCACTTTTCTAGGCCTCTCATCACCTTAGATGAATCGGCAGAACATCTTCGGCTGCATTCACATCTCTAATGATAAAGATCCCTCATCCATCAACATATATATGATACTTGTCCTAGACATGCCATTTACCTTCAAAGATGTAATCAACAATCCATGATTTGAACTGCTTATATAACAGCCACGTTTACATCCTGTGCGTGTTGATGGTGCAAATATTCTTGCTTGTCTACAAAAAACCATACCCTTATATGATTACTTGGTACACTTTCCACTAAGTGATAAGTGTCCCAAGATTTTCAATGTCAAACGTTTAAAATTGAAAAACATGTGTTTCATTTATATAATTATCACTTGTACACTTTCAACCAAAGATAGGTGCTCCAAAATTTCCTTTGACCATATGTATTTCTAATGTAGAGTAGGTGGCGTACACTTTCATGTCTAAGATGGACCAGAGAATCCTCGATCAAAGGCAAAAGTGATCATGACAGTTAAAACCCTAAAAATGACATTTTTCGTAAACCAGAATGAGTTATTTGATGTACCATATATGATTTTGGGGTAGGAGAAGTTACTTTAGCCACTCAACTCTGCTATGCGGGGTTGCCCACACCGAATTTGCGAGATCTGCATATATGATTTTGGGGTAGGAGAAGCTACTTTAGCCACTCAACTCTGCTATGCGGGGTTGCCCACACCGAATTTGCGAGATTCCATCAGATCGACGATCAAAAGTCATTTTTAATTTTATTTTTACTATTTGTAGTAAGTTTTAGTTAGAAACTTCGCAATTAAATCAGGGCCCTGCCCCATCTCTTAAGGCCCATACCAATCCCAAAAATTGGTTGGGCCGAACCTTACCAAGTGCAAAAATTAACAAAATCCCTATTTCTCATATAAATGTTCCTAATCTATCTGCTGATCAAGTGGGGCACACATTCATAAAGAAATAGACATTAAAGGATTGGCTTAACATATTTGTGCCATTTAACATCCAGGTTGGGCTAAACTGACTTGAGTGGTCCATGATTTTCCTGAAAATTGATTAGGCCATGAACAAGAGGCCCACGCCAGATGCAGGGACCAAGCTAGTAGGTCTAATCCCAGCCCAAACTCTTGTGGGGCTCATCGGTCGTGGCCTACCCAGCCCATTGTCATCCTTATGTTCAGGGTACATTTAACAGGCGACCATGCAAAAAAAAAAAAAAAAAAAAAAAAAAAAGAAAAAAGAAAAAGAAAAACCAATATGATGATAGTAACCCCTAATATGGACCATCAAGATCATTTATAGAAAATAGGTATAACCAACACAGAAAAACTAGATTTGTTCACGGCTCCATCAAAACTCAAGATAAATTTCACTTATTAAAATAATAATAATAATAATAATAATAATAATAATACCCACAAAAACTTACTTTATTGGACTTTGAGTATGGAAACGGAATGGCTACTCCCTTGCCACCAGCCCGATGGCTGATGGTCAGTGCTCTGTGGGCCCACCATGATGTATGTGTTTCATCCATTCCATTCATCCATTTTTACATATCATTTTAGACTTGATCTTAAAAATGAGAGGTATATAAATCTTAGGTGGAGCACACCACAGGAAAACAATAGTGATTGGATATCCACAAGTAAAATCCTCCTAAGGCTCACTGTACTGTTTATTTGACATCCAGTCTGTTGATTAGGTCATACAGACCTACATGAATGGAAAAAACAAAGATCATCTTAATCCAAAACTTTTATGGCCCCGAAATTTTTGTAATGGTCGACGTTCATTCAACACTTTTTCCTGTAATCTGGTCCACTTGAGATTGAGATATATCTCAATTTTTTGTCTCATTCCCTAAAATGATTTAGAAAAATAGATGGACGGCATGGATGAAACACATACATTATGGTGGGGCCAAAGAGCACCGACCATCAGCCATTGGCAGGTGGCAGGGGAGTAGCCAATCCGCTTTCTTTGAGTATAGTGCAACGCGTTTTTAGGCCAAGGCCAACCATCCCATCCATGAATAGGAAAAAGGGGCCATCGAAAACTTCCTGGGCCACGGAAGTTTTGAATGGAGCTGATATATGTGTTTTTTCCTCATTGGCTGTTTCCTTCCCATAAATGCTACTCCAACGGGGATCCGTTAGCGGTTGTTTTTCTGTTTACGACGTAAACGCACTCGGCTACATACAAGTGATTGTGTATCTCAAGAAAAAAATGTACGCGGATTCCTGTAATCTTTCACAAGAAGTTCCTGCGTGGGAAACCTTGGTGGGGCCCACTGTAATGTTTATGAGAAATCCTACCCGTTTATCTATTTTTTGAGTTCAATTCAGGACATGAAGCCAAAAATGAACCGTTCCAAAGAGCTCAAGTTGGCCAAAAATATAATAATTGAATGTTCACAGTTGAAATATTCGTGGGCCACATAAGTTTTGAGTCATGCTAATATTTGTGATTTCAGTTCAGCCCAGCAAGAATGAAGTTATTAATAGTATGGATGGCTTGTAAACATCATTGTCGAACCCAGGTAAATTTTAGTGGTAGGAATTTCCCTAACCACATTTTCCTTTAGTACGACTCACTTGAGCCAAGGGAAGCAGATTGCGTACTGACTAAACTGCTGGGTCTACTCTGATAGTCTGTTCATCCATTTTATAAGATAATTTTAGGGCCTCAAAACCTAAGCATATAAAAGGCTAAAATTGACCACAAAGGAAACAGTATGAATTGAATTTATACTATGAAAAATTATTGGGGGCAGAGAAGTTTTAGATTAAAAATATATTTGTTTTTTACCTTCATCCATGTTTTTTATCCTTTGAACAGTTTGGATGAAAAATAAACATCACTGTGGGGCCTGGAAAGGTTTCAGCGGTAAAAATCATTATTTCCACTGTTTCCTATGGTATGGTCCACTTGAGATTTTTATAAGCTTCAATTTTGGGATCAACGCCTAAAATTAGATTGAAAAACAGATAAAAGGTGTGGATAAATCATATAAATTTACAGTGAGCCCAATTGAACTTTCTCAGTTTGACAATCCGATTTCGTGGCCGAATGGGTGCACGAAACGGAGAAAGATCCCTTAACGGATATAACGGAGTAGCATTTATGTAAAGGGAACGTACCATTGGTATCTAACCAATGCCGTTTTGCCACATCACTTCAGCAGCCAGTATCCAATCCGCTCCCCCGCCCGTGAGGTGTACCTAGCGATAGATGACTTGTGGGCTAACCAGGTGGATCAAGATCCAAGCCATCATGGCAAACTAGTTCAAGATCCAAGCCATCCATCAAGTTAGATCCAATGGTAAGATGCATTAGTTAAAACATTAGGCCAGTCCACTTTTCAAGCTGGCCACAATTTATTAAATAAATGGAGGGATGGGAAGAACTTGGCAAACTATTTCTAAGATTGTAGACCACTCAAGTAGTAGAACAGGGGTCACACGGTCAAATTCATCTGATGGATGGTTGAATCTTGCTCCATGTGCTATAGTGGCACATGTCATGTCGAATGGGTGGTGCACACGTGTGACTGTCTTGAAAACCATTCCTACGTTCATACTTTTTTACGTTTACCATTCCAAAACCATTCGGCGGGTTGGAAAACTCACCATTTTGGGACCGGTTGAGTCAGGCGAATCAGCCTCTTGAGTAAGTATGCAATACAGGTGCATCATGACTCAGTCACCCAATTGATGATAGCTGACTGAGTCACTCGACCGAGTTCAGGTTTAGATAACCAGTTGATGATAGAGGTGGGTATTGAGTTGAGTTGGACCGAGTTAGAGCTGATCCGACTTGATCCAGTTTTGAAATAGACCTCACTGGAACTCGACCCAACTCAGTACCTGGTCTAGCATGCATGACCCAATCCGAGTCCGGGCCGGCCTATACTAATCTGAACCAAGTCTGACCCGATCACAAGCAGCGAGTCGGGTCGGGTGTAGTGGGTATCCACAAGCTAAAATCACAACTCAAGACCTAGATTCACTTGCAAAAATTGAAGCCTCTCAATCAGCATCTCAGATATGACAATTTTTTAAAATATATATGTATGAGTCGAGTTTTGAATTGAGTCGAGTCAATACCAAGTTAGATTTCAGGTTGAGTCGAGTTACTGGGTAACTTGAACTCAACTCTATTTGAGTTTGGATTAGACGAAGTCAACTCTATTCGAATCAACTCAATCACTCGGTTCAGATCGAGTTAGATTAAATGAATCGGATGAATCAAGTTTGCCAAGTCAAGTTGTCCCGTGCCCAACTCTAGTTGCTGATTGGCAACTCAGCAACTGACTGACTCACCGAGTTCAGGTTTAGATATAATTACAGTACATGAAGAAGATGATTTCTTTTTATTGAAAATGGTGGTAAACAGCATATGGTAAATAGCTTGGGATTCACTCGCCCAAGTTGAGAATCCACTCACCTAAATATAAGACACACCTTACTTTAAAAAAATGATACAAATATCTCACTAATAAAAGAACAATAAAATTACACTAGTGACTTTTCTTCTTTCACAAAGATCTTTATTATTATTATTATTATTATTTAAGGAGAGTGACTTGTATTCCACTGTATTAGTATTACTTAAAAAAACACACTTTGAGATTTTTGTAGAGAGATTCTTTTGAAATTATTTTCTCCTCTTTTTTATCTAAATATATTTGAATACTTTGCAACTCTTCTTTATTTAAGTATCTTTATGTATATAATGTTAATAACATTAATCATTGGGGATGAGCCGATTGGAGAATGCATGACCACTTCAAAGTATGACCCAACATGATGAACCATTCACATCAAGTGAGCCCCATCTTATGGATGTTCCACACCAAAGGTGAACCCACATGATGGATGGTGGACATTGAAGGTGGGCCCTATTGACAGAGGATTGACATCAAAGGTAAGCCACATGATGAAGAACACATATAGAGGGTGGGGCCCACATAAATGAATGGTCCACATTAAAGTGGGCCCACATAATGATAGAGTGGGCCAGAGTGGGCCGAGGGTGGGGCCCACATAAAGTAACAAAATATTACGGCCGTGTAACATAGGGGGCACGATGCAAGAGACCAAAGGTCTTTCAGCCGGGGGCCCTTATATACGATGAACGATATGGAGATTTCCCGGGGAAGTTCCAAACCAGATGGATGGGGCCTTATGAAATAGTTGCTGTAACAATGGGACTGTCCGACTCAGGCCCATAGATGGTGAAGACAAGGATTTCCTGGTGAATGGGTCTCGACTGGAATAAGGAGAGGCCTATCGATGACCGACCGAGCCACTCTGATACTACTCCTTACCTCACCCCGACCAATGATCTTTGAACGCGACTATGCATCCTTACTCATAGTAGAGTGTAAGGTAGGTTTGGGTATAGCAGGACTTGAACCTGCGACCATTAGGTTAAAAGCCCAATGCTCTACCAACTGAGCTATACACCCCAAAAAAATGGAGTAGTAAATAAGGATTGGTGCGGAAAAGAAAAGAGGGCGGCAATGAACAAGTTACATCAAGTGGACCTCACCTAGTGAATGGTCCACATCAAGGTCTCACATGATGGACAACCCATATCTAAAGTAGCCCAACTTGATGGATGATCAACATAGAAAGTTTGCCTTACATGATGAATGGTGGATATCAAAAGTAGGCCCCACATGATGGACGACCCACTTCAAAGTTAGGGCCCATGCAATGGACACATAATGGACGGCCCATATTAAAAGTTGGCCCCACATGATGAATGACCTACATCAAGGCAGGCCCCTCAAAATGAGGGTCCACGTTAAAGGTCAGTCCCTCATAATGGATGGTTCACATCCAAGATGGGCGTCGCATGATGGATGACCCACTTTGAAGGTTTTGCCTGCACGACGGACAGTCCACATCAAAGGTGAGCTCTATATGGAGGACGCCCCAAATGTCTTAAAACACGAAGATTGTAGCTATCCACCAATTGGGGCGCAGTCCATCTGTGGTGAGACCCACCAAAAACAATCATTTAGATTGCTCTTATAAAAGAGTTGTAATATTTAAAAATAACATCAACTATACCAAAAAAAAAAAAAAAAGAAGAAGAGCTCTTGTTTAAACATTTTATCAAGCGTCATTATTTCAAATAAGAGGTGTTTTTTTTTTTTTTTTTTTAAATAAATTAAATTTATCAAAGTAGCTTGTTATAAAATAACAGCTTAGAAGAAAAGGAACGTACCAAAGTTTGTAGCTTACCTTATATTTTAGCTATTACTTGTTGAGATTGTGCCGCGGAATCACACAGATAAATCTAGGATAGCAATCTGAGAGCACCAAGCAAACACAAGAGTATTGGGATGCCTTGCACAAAACCTTAGGATCTAGCCTCCTGAAACAAACCAGAATTATGGATAATAAAGCAATGAAATAAATCAAAGCATCAATCACACACCACACAAGAGATTTTTATGTGGAAAACCCTCAAAGAGGTAAAAACCACTGGACCTTGTCCAGATCAACAATCCACTATGAAGTAGAACGTTTACAACCTTCTTCACTCACATAGGAGTGGATGAACAATGAAAGAATAAAGAAAACCAGAGAGATCTCACCGATTACGAGGACGTAGGAGCGCAGAGATATAGACTGCACCGTAGATCACCTCCACGAGCATAACCTCCCTTCTACAAGCTTCCTCTCTCTCTTTCTCCCTCTCTCTCTCACCTTTGATAGCCCTCTTGTGTTTTCTCATCAACACAACATACATAGAAAAATCCTAGGAACCCTTTTTTATAGTTTTAGGAAACTCCTTTCTGCATCCTAGTTGCGAAAGGACTTGCGCATCCCAGTTGTGAAAGGACTTGCGCATCCCAGTTAAGAAAGGACTTTGCGCATTCCAGTTGCGAAAGGACAACGGGTCAAAAAACCCATCAAATCTCTCCTTTTTTGACCCAGGAGGGATTCACCTTCTTTAAGCCAGCTAGGTTTTTACAAACCTCAAACTTGCCCTTAAGTAAGGCCTTGGTCATCATATCTGACCCATTATCTTCCGTGTGGACCTTCTTAAGCTGTAACACCTTCTGTTCCAAAGTATCCCTGATCCAGTGATACCGAATCTTTATGCGCTTTGATTTGGAATGCTGACTTGGATTCTTGCTCAAGTTATAGCACTCTGACTATCGCAATAGACCACGTGCTCCTCCTGCTTCAGGCTAAGTTCCTGTAGGAACCTCTTCATCCAAAGCATCTCTTTATATGCCCTGTCGTGATGCAATGTACTCGGCCGGCCCAGTTGTAGTTGACAATGCTATGACCTTCGTAGCTTGCTCCGCCAAGAAACTGCTCCCCCTGTAAACATGAACATGAACCCCGATGTAGACTTCCTGGAGTCTATGTCACCTGCCATATCTGCATCTGTGTAGCCCTCTAACACAGGTTTGCCGTCACCATAGTATAGGTTCAACCTGGATGAGCCTCTTAGATACCGCAGTATCCATTTCACAGCTGCCCAATGCTCTTTGCGGGATTGGCAAGATACCGGCTGACAACACCAACCGCATATGCTATGTCTGGGCGTGTACACACCATAGCATACATCAAACTTCCCACCGCTGACGCGTAGGGTATCTTCTGCATCTCTTCCACTTCTGCCTTCGTCTTGGGACACTGCCTGTCGCTCAATCTGAAGTGACCATCTAGTGGAGTACTGACCGGCTTCACTACATTCATATTGAACCGCTCTAGGACCTTCTCAATATACCGCTCTTGTGACAGCCAGAGCTTCCTACTGCTTCTGTCACGGGTTATCTCCATTCCTAGGATCTGTCTAGCTGGGCCCAAGTCTTTCATCGCAAAAGACTTTCCCAACTCCTGTTTCAGCCTGTTAATCTTCTTGATATCTTTTCCCATGATGAGCATGTTATCAACGTATAATAGCAGAACTAAGAAATCACCATTTGAGAACTTGCGCGTGAACACACAGTGGTTCGACTCCGTTCTGTCATACCCATGTTTCAACATAAATAAGTCAAATTTCTTGTACCATTGTCGTGGAGCCTGTTTCAGCTCATACAAGCTCTTCCTCAGCCTACACACTATATGCTCCTTGCCCTTGACTTCGAACCCCTCTGGTTGGTGCATGTAGATCTCTTCTTCCAGGTCACCATGGAGAAAGACAGTTTTAACATCTAACTGCTCTATCTCCAAATCCATGCTAGCCGCCAACCCAAGCAACACCCGTATGGATGTCATCTTCACCACTGGTGAGAATATCTCCTCGAAGTCTATGCCTTTCCTCTGACCAAAAACCTTTCACCACAAGTCTGACTTTGAACCTCGTCTGTGAATTCTTCTGCTCAATCTTCTTTCTGAACACCCACTTGTTGCTCAAAGCTTTCTTACCCTTAGGCAATTTCATCATATCATAGGTGTGGTTCTTATGCAAGGATTCCATCTCCTCTTGCATAGCTTTCAACCACTCCCCCTTATGCTCGTCGGCTAGGGCCTCAGAATAATCTTCTGGCTCTCCCCCATCAGTCAGCATAATGTACTCATGTGGCGAGTATCTCTTGGACGGCTGTCTGTCCCTAGATGACCTCCTCACCTATGGCTCAACAGGTGGATCAAGTGGGGGCTGCTCCCCTGGTCCATCTTCTGAAGGAACTCCCTTGTCCTCTGCACCTTGTTGTACTCCCCCGTCATCAGGCACCACGTGAGGAGTAATCGGATCTATGTCCTCTAGTTCACCTGAACTAGGTTGATTCTTCTCTGGCTTATCAATGTCTTCTATACACTGATCTTCAAAGAAAACCACATCTCTGCTCCTGATGAGCTTCTTCTCGGTCGGATCCCATAACCTGTAACCGAATTTTTCATCACCGTACCCTAAGAACACACACTGCCTGATCTTCATATCGAGCTTGGACATCTTGTCCTTTGGTACGTGAACAGATGCCTTGCATCCAAACACCCTGAGATGACTGTACGATGGATCCTGTCCAGTCCACACCTTCTCAGGTACTTCTCCATTCAACGGGGCTGATGGAGATCTGTTTATCAAATATACCGCCGTGCGCATTGCTTCTCCCCAGAACGTCTTGGGCAACTTCACATGGGATAACATGCATCTGATTTTCTCAACAATGGTGCGATTCATTCGTTTAGCTACACCATTATGCTGAGGGGTCTTGGGAACCGTCTATTCATGCCGTATACCCAGGGACTTGCAGTACTCATGAAAGTCGCCGATGTATTCACCACCATTGTCAGTGCGGATGCACTTCAATGATCTACCCGTCTCTCTCTCGACCATAGCATGAAACAATGTAAACATACCAAAGACCTTGTCCTTGGATTTCAAAGCATAAACCCAAACCCTCTTAGATGCATCATTTATAAAAGTAACAAAATACAATGCCCCACCCAAGGTTTTTGTCCTCATAGGACCACAAACATCAGAATAAACCAAATCTAATGCATGCACTTTATTAACATGAGAAGCAGTTTTAACAAATGAAAATCTATGCTATTTTCCTGATAAACAATCAAGACAGATTTTGAGAGGTATACCTGTCACGTCTGGAAGGAGCCGCTTCCTTGCTAGTAGCTGAAGCCCTTTTTCACTCATATGGCCTAGACGCCTGTGCCACATGTCAATAGCTGAATCTTCCGCTGCGTTCAATCCACCCTTATACATACTGACACTTGCCTTGTAAAGGGTGCAACACTTCTTTCCTCTAGCCATGATCAACGAACCTTGATGAGCTTTCATCGCCCATCAGCAAACCGGCTTTCATAGCCATCATCATCCAGCCTTCTCGTCGACATCAAGTTGAGGCGAAGGTCTGGAATATGCCTCACATCCCTGAGAACCAATGTGCAGCCCACATCGGTCTTCACATAAATATCATCAACTCCCATGATCTTTGATACGTCAGAATTTCTCATCTTCACAGTCCCATAGTCACCTGACTTGTAGCTTGTGAAGAAGTCCCTGCGTGGAGTCGCATGAAAAGAAGCTCCCAAGTCAACCACCTAGTCGGTGTCCTGACTCGTAGCCGTGAGACATACATCATGATCTACTGAAAGAATAACTACCATGTCGCCATCTAAAGCAACCGCAGTGGAATCTGATTCATCTTCCTTCCCTTTTCCTTTCTTGTCGTTCTTCTTACCATGACATTCATGCTTGTAGTGGCCCTTCTTGCCACAATTCCAGCATTCAACATCTTTTCTGTTACTCGACTTACCTCTTGATTTATCTCGGGCCTTCCCGCCCTTTCTGTTCTTTTCTTTCCCCCGTTCCTGCGTCACAAGAGCCCCTTGCTGAGTAGACCCCTGAGACTTCCTCCTTGTCTCCTCATTGAAGAGACAACTGGTTACCTGTTCCATGGATATCTTTCCGTCTGGCGCGGAGTTACTTAGAGACACCACCAATGTCTCCCAACTATCAGGCAATGAACTAAGCAATAGTAAAGCCTGCAATTCATCATCCAAGACCATCTTCATAGAGGTGAGTTGGTTCACTATATTGCTGACCTCATTCATGTGCTCGGCCATAGAACCACCATCTTTGAACTTGATATTCACAAGTCGCCTTATCAGAAATATCTTATTACCGACTGTCTTCCTCTCATACAGCCCTTGTAATTTTAGCCATAGGCTTGCAGTTGAGGTTTCCGTAGACACATGGTGGAACACAGAATCATCCAACCATTGTCTAATAAACCCCACCGCCTTTCGGTCCGTCTTCTTCCAATCATCATCAGTCATATCCTTGGATTTTATTAATATGCCTAAGATTGGAGAATATAGGTCCTTGCAATAAAGCAAGTCCTCCATCTTAGCCTTCCATATGGTCCAGTTAGAACCATTGAGGCTGATCATCCTTGAGCCACCTTCCATAATTCAAAACCGATCCTACCCATTCAATGAACTTAGCTCTGATACCAATTTGTTGGGGGTGCCTTGCACAAAACCTTAGGATCTAGCCTCCCGAAACAAACCAGAATTATGGATAATAAAGCAATGAAATAAATCAAAGCATCAATCACACACCACACAAGAGATATTTACGTGGAAAACCCTTAAAGAGGTAAAAACCACGGGACCTCGTCCAGATCAACAATCCACTATGAAGTAGAACGTTTACAACCTTCTTCACTCACGTAGGAGTGGATGAACAATGAAAGAATAAAGAAAACCAGAGAGATCTCACCGATTACGAGGACGTAGGAGCGCAGAGATATAGACTACACCGTAGATCACCTCCACGAGCATAACCTCCCTTCTACAAGCTTCCTCTCTCTCTTTCTCCCTCTCTCTCTCACCTTTGATAGCCCTCTTGTGTTTTTCTCATCAACACAACATACGTAGAAAAATCCTAGGGACCCTTTTTTTTTTATAGTTTTAGGAAACTCCTTTCCGCATCCTAGTTGCGAAAGGACTTGTGCATCCCAGTTGCGAAAGGACTTGCGCATCCTAGTTGCGAAAGGACTTGCGCATCTCAGTTGCGAAAGGACTTTGTGCATCCCAGTTACGAAAGGACAACGGGTCCCATCAAAGAGAACACAAAGATTTAACGTGGATAACTCTTTCGGGAAAAAACCACGGTACAAAGAAAGAAATAAATTAAAAAACTATTCTGGTTTTGTGGACATTTGAATGGCCGAGAGACCATTCCAATAAAGAAAGAAAGAAATTAAAAAACTCGTGGCAATCTTGATGAACACTGGTGTTTAGCTTCAGAGTCCTAATGAATGTACTCGAATCGATAGATTCCTGGTTGCTTGAGTGCAACTGGGCAAACGGCAGCCCAACTGGTGCAATACATGATCTTTCCTCAAAAGACCAGGTTCAACAGAGAAAATGCCTTCCCTAAATGGTGTGTTCATGTATAAGCATTGAAGTGTGCAATTAGCATAGCATGTGGCACCCAGATTAGTTAGGTGCACTGGAGTGTAATTAGCATGACGGAGATTATCGCCTGGATCAGGTGCAAGAGTTTCAACCGTCTCCAATGCCTCATTCTGCCACAATTTCGTGGCTCTCTTTGGGGTTGGAATGAATCCACAAAAGCAATTAGGATTGTCCTTTGAGTTGACATGACACCCTTGGCAAGAGGACCTCCAAATCAAATACAACTCACATATGTCATCACAAGAAATTTCATCGATCGATCGCATGAATTTTCCAAAACATTTCAAAAGATTCTTCGAAGTTGCTAGGACCCCATTTATTTTTACTTCAAGTTGTTGATCTACTCATTTTGCATGAAAACAACCAGACTGCAATGCCTGTTAAAGATTTAGAGTTAGAATAAGATGATCAATCTTAAATCATGACGATACATATGAAAGATGTTAAATAGTGAGCTTTCCAAGTAACAACCTGTAAATCCGAGCACGAAGTCCAGAAAAATCTGAGATGAAACTCACGGCCAGCACTGTGATCGTTTAATTGGCACCACGAGTTCCTGAAATGGATGGACAGATGGATCAATCAAAAGATCAACTATAGAAGAAAACAAAGAAGACAGATGAATCATGAAATGCTAGCCTCATCAAAGTAGCCTGATTTTTGGGGTGACAATGTAGCTTACCTGATCGAAAGCTCAAATGGGCCACCGTTTGAATGGTACAAATCTCCTAAATAAATGATAATTTGGCAGAAAAGATGGAGTTGCATGATAGAAAATGTACTTTGTAGATGCCTTTTCTCATGAATTGATCATCTGGTCCCACTATTAGAGACGAGGCTCATATGCAAGTTTAAACCTCCTGCTATCATAGCTATCGACTAGAGATCTATATTTTATATTGATTAAATAGTAGATTATTTGATCTCACTACAAGAAAACTGGCCTTTACTGGCGGTCAAAACCGCCGGCAAAGACCTAGAAAACCGTCGACAAATCCTTTGCCTGCGGTCAGCTAACAGCCGATAAAGCCTCGGTCGGTAAAGCCTTTATCGGCGGTCAGGACCTTTACTGACGATTGTGCCGGACGCCGCTAAATCGTTAATTTTTGCAATACTTTTGTCAAAAGCTACGGATAAAATCCGTAGCTAAATATGAATAGCCCCACAGTGCAACCATAGCCATAGAGCAAATCTTTCTCATTAAAAAAAAAGAGAGTGAAATTGAAGACAAAAATCTGACAGAAATGTATAAGAAACACAGATTGCAAAACAAAAATAATGGATTCACTCACGAAAGGAGTATAACCATTAAATGGATTTTTCCCTGCTTTTGAATCTGCTAATAGATTCCTAGCATTTCGAATATATGATGCCAAACCACCTGGATAGCTTGAATTAAGCCGAGTTACCTATAGAAAAGAGCTACTTGGCATCAATAAGCAGATATCTGAAGAGTATTAACAATCTTGCTGACAGGTACAAAGCAATGTAGGTTTACAGAAACTCATCAAAATCAGTTTGGTCTTCTACCAGAAATTTGTGGTCAGCAAGGCTTCCAAAGATAAATTTCAAAATAATCATAATAATAACAAAAATAAATGTTTTGAGTGAGGAAAATGGAAGGTTAAAAGTTGAAACCGATGTTAAACTTTTGCTGCTTGGATTTGGAAATCAACAAAGACCATTTAATATTTCCAGGATACAACAGCTGAGTTGTAAAAATATACTGAGAATGCATGGAATACAAGGTTCTTGTACTCGTAAGAACCAAAATAATAATAACAAAAAAAAAAGTGCCATGAAAATGAACCTGATCAAAGAAACTTTTCTTTTCTTCATCATCAACACCTTGTTTAGGCCAATGTACAAAAAGATGACTTTGTCCCTCCGCCAACAACATTTTTGCAAGCTCAATCTGGCAATCAACAATCAAGATAATGAAGGCAATGAGAATGATATCAAAGTAGAACTTTTGAGAATGGTGCCTGAATCTTGATGATGGTTTAATGGAAAGCCAACATTGAGGGTTAATCTAATTAGCAAGTCTCTGTCATTTGAGAGGATTTTTGCATATTGTTGATGTTCTCAATGAAGTGGTGTTTGGTTTAAAACTAACTGCCTGCCTTTATCTCTACATATAAGATTGTTGATTTAGTCAAGTTGACTCAGCCAAATGAGTTGATTTCTTTCGAGTTTTAAAATTATGGTTTTGGCCATTTGAGCCCATTTCTTGTTATATAGAGACATGTCTAGAAGCAGCAGAGTATCATGAGAGTGAGTGAAATTCTCATGACATGCTTAGAAATTGGAAACCCAAGTTTGGTTAGTGAGGTTTGGTTGAAATAATCTTCAGCATCAAGGTAATCCTACAAGCATATATTGTATAAAAAACAACCTAGGTCCTTCAGTCTTCCAAACTCCAGTTGGGCCACAGAATAGCATTGCTGCAATGGGTCTATCAGGGTCCTTCAGCCCAATGCGGGAGAGATGGCATTGACGGCATCATCTTGGCCAATCAGACGTTTCCTAAGCTGCACAAAACAAGATGGATTAGAGGGTTTTCCTTTGATGTGATGATTTTTGTTGTTTGGATAGCACAAAACAGGATGGATTGGACTCTGCTTTTGCATAACCTAGATTCTTGACACTAGAAACAACGTGAGTATTGTAAGAAGAAAATGAGATTTCCACGTACTACACAGTGAAAATTGATCACTTCCAATGAGAAAAAAGAAAGAAAAGAAAAAAAAGAAGGTTGTAAGGATGATTAATCTGACATGATAAATATTAAAAACTAGTATTAACAGTTCCCACCTTTGCTTTTGGAATGAGACAGCATCTTTGCATCCTCATGCAACTGTTTCACAAGCATCTTTGCATCATCTCTCATGGCCAAAAATAAAAAATAAAAAATCATGCAGTGTCACCCTAAAATCAACAAAAAAGCACTAGAACTACCAGCACAACTAATGCAACAAGCAAGAATATTCATTCCACAGCTTTATCATTCCATATTTCGTAAATTGTAAGATATTAGGTACCCCCCAAAAAAAAAACCAACATCAGGAATTTTCTAGGTAGGTGAATATTGTGATAATTTAATCATAATTGGGCTCCAGCATGATGCAGTGAGTCAGAAGCGAACATGACAAACCCAGTGATCACAATCTGACCTTGATAGACCATCTTAAAGTCACCATTGAAAACTTGGCTAGATCATCATCCTCCGCCACAATTAACTAGTGAGAATTTCGATATAAAGATAACATGAAGTGGGCCACCATTCATTCATCAATCTCACCGTTTGTTCCAATATACCTGAAAAGTGTTGAGAAAAGAGATGAGTCCTTGAGAGGAGATTGAGCAAGATCTCATTGTTGAATTAGCTCTTTTATTTCTTTCTACATCTGCATAACAAAAGGTCAAGTCATCTATGTTTAGGCCATAGAAACATTGGCCTCTCTAAATGCCAAACAATTTTGAATCCAAAAATCAAAAATTGGATTTGAGTTTTGAATTTCTGCAGTCGAGGCCCTAGGAATTTAAAAACCCAAAATGAAAGTTACCGTTTTCTAACATTGGAGAGCCAAATTCAAATAAACAAAACAACCAAATGCCATTTCAAAGTCATCTTCTAGAAAGAAAGGAAAAAAGGAAAAGAAAAGAAAAATCCACTTGAGTTCTTTGGAATCCGTACCATAAAGCTTGAGTTGTGTTTCAAGATCATGGATCCCACCCGAATAACCTCCACTACTGCCATCGGGCTGTTTATCAATCAACCACCTCCTTTTCTTGGTCATCATTTCTTCAAGAATTCAACTCAACAAACATAAAAATACTATCAAACAAATTCCAAACCAATTGCCAAAGAAACCCAACTTCAATTCAATGAAATCGTCAATGAAAACAGAGAATTCTGCATGAAAAAAAAAACACTAAAAAATAAACCTTTTTCTATAGCACTCTTGCTTTGCACCAAGGCCTCATCTCTTTCGGTAAGCTTCCACGTCAAATTAATGTGTATGATAACCATCAATCATTTTTTCAGCAATGATCCACGTCAAATGTCTACTTTACACACACAACACAATTAGATAATGATATTCAGACAATCACTATAAGAGTATCTCCAATTACAGCTACAAGAACAATTGTGTCTAGGTCCCATAAAGTGAGAACATCTTCTGCAGCACATGTCAGTGAACATTGTTATGAAAGAGAGATTGATGCATAGATATGCCAAATTATATAATGTATATATGGAAATGCTTGTAAAAGGATCTAAGACCACCTTGACCATCATCCTCATCAACAAGACTAATTAGAAAAATTATTACTGATTAATATACAAGACTAAAAAACAATAATAGAAACAATGGAAGAATGGATACTTACATCATACTGATGAAGGTCCATTTGAGTTCCTAATCATGATGATGTCTAGCTGATGGAGCAGATACAAAATGCAAGTAAGCCACATAACATGAAAAAACAAAAATGGAGAATGAACACCCACCATTGAAACATTTATGAGGACATATAAATTTTGAACCAGGCTAGTATTTGTGTTTTCAGTTTAGAAAAGAGGCCATCTCCCTCTTCTCATAATAGCTTGCACTTCTTTGTCCATTTCCCTTCTCCTCAGGTTATCTTTTGGGAAAAAACCGGCGAGTTTGATATTGCACACAAGATGGGGTCAGATAGAATGTTCTGAAGTTCTGGATCCTACATTGCCTTTTACTATAGTTTGATATTGCACACAAGATGGGGTCAGTCTAAAATCATCTGATAGAAGCTGGCTGCAAAAGGCTCTTATCAAAGATGGAATCATATATTGGACCATAGATATCACAAGAAGGAAGCAAAATGTGGGATGGTACAAGTACCAATGGCTCCAAATATCAATCTTATGGTAAAAGATGATTACTAACTTGTAATCACATGAATTTCTATCCGAAAGAAAGAAAGAAAGACGACTTTTAGTTATCATGAAACACAATGGAACCACATGTTCCTACTTCCAGCATTCTGAAAACTTCCACATGATTTCATTAAGAAAATTTTAGATTTAACCAAGACTTGAAAAAAGGAAGGGAAAAAAATCAATTTAGTCACAATTCAGTCGAGACTCGTTTAAGATTCAGTCCACTTGACTAGTCAAAACTCATAAAACTTGAAAAAAGAAAACTTGATGAAACTCGACAAAACTTGAATCTGCTCGCAATGTCTCAAAAACAAGAAAACCCAAATAGGAAATAGAGATTAAAACATTAAAAAGAGCAACAACCTCACTTAGAACCATAGATTTTCTATCAACTATTTCATGTTTTATTTCTTCATTATCCAAACATCTCTTCCACTCCATGAAAAATTCTACTATCACCCAAATAAAGATCACTGAGTGAACTGCTATACTGACAACTAGTAGTATCAAATCCATAAAAGCTTATGAGCATGCAAGAACCCAGTTTAAAGCAAGAGACGACTGCACCAATATAATCAAGAGGGCAATCAATACGGTACAAACGTTTCATAATTTCAGGAAAAGTAGGATGATCATATAGTACAATATTAATTCAAGTTCTTCAAATATGAAAGATGCACATGGCATTTTGAAGAAATTCCAGAAAGATTAATGATTTTTTATTTTTTTTTTAAAACACTATACATCTATACCCACAACCATACGCTTAAAACTATGATGTGCTAGATTTCAAAAAGGCAAAAGACATTATATAATTTCTTAATGAAATGTACACTTGGAACATCATCTCACTTGGTAACGCAAGTACCTGAAGAAAGGAAACAAATACCCCCCCTAAAAAAAAATAGCAAAACATGAGAATAATATTGTCAGAATACAGTATTGGACTCTGAATTTATTTACCCAAATAAGAAAATTAGGGATTTCGGATTTCGATCCCCAAATCAGAAAATTAGGGATTTCGGATTATGATCCCCAAATTAGAAATTTAGGGATTTCGATTTATGATCCCCAAATTAGAAATTTAGGGATTTCAGATTTTGATTCCCGAATTAGAAAATTAAGGATTTCGGATTTCTATCCCGAAATTAGAAAACTAGGGATTTCAGATTTCGATTCCAAAATCGACAATTGGGGATTTTGATTCCCAAATATGGTAATTGAGGATTTTAGAATTCCCATATCAGGAATTGGAAATCTCAAAATCCAATTAGGGATTTCAGAATCAACTCGTCACAATCAAAATTTTGATCAAGGACCTCCGATTCGATTGTTCCTAAAAAAAATGCTAAAAAAATGCCCAAATTGATATGAGAGAGAGAGAGAGAGACCTGATGTTGCAAAATGCTCCTTGATGTGCTAAACCAAAGAAAAGAAGAAAATAAAAGAGGGAGAGAGAGATAGAGAGAGTGAAGGAGCGGTAGATCGAGTGGAGAGGGAGAGGGAGAGCGAGAAGAGAGAGATCAAGCGGAGAGGGAGAGGCAGAGGTAGATCGACCGTAGAGGGAGAGCAGAGGTAGAGAGAGAGAGGAGAGGCGCGAGAGAGAGAGAAGGAGAGGAGGGAGAGGTAGAGGGAGTGGTAAATCGAGAGGAGAGGGAGAGGAGAGAGGATGCAGAGAGAGAGAGAGAGAGAGAGAGAGAGAGAGAGAGAGAGAGAGGGGGGGGGGAGGGTGAAATGAGACGGAAATCGAGTAGCATTAAAAAAAAAAGGTTTTAAAGGCACCCCTTACCAGCAGCCGGTTATACCAGCCGCCAGCAAAGGGTTACCCCAAGGGTCGGCATTTCATTACTTTCTTGTAGTGTCTAAACCGTAAATGATCATCACATACAATCAAAATAATTTTAACGGTTAACAAAAACTTTAATAGTAAAAAATCTTTGAACATCTGACTAAAAATTTTGACTGTTGGGTCCAATGAACAAATTACTTGATGAATAATTGATCTAAATAGATCTAGCCACTAAACAGTCCCTAGTAAAACCTAGTAGTTTTCTTATTAGCCCATGTAAGAATCAACTGTTCTTGATAGAAATACCTAACCACGACATTTTCAATGACTTCTAGGTAGCATTGTGTGAAAATTAAAAGCCTACCAATCAAGAATATGACCCATGCACGTTTTTAAGGATTGATCAATTCCATGCAATATCAAAGGGACTTAAACTTGATAAAACCAATGTAAGTGTGGCAAAGGTCTGACACTGGTCACTGGATTAATTAATTCCATGCAATATCAAGTCAATACCATTATGATCATTTGATCTATGCCAATTGACCCTAGGTCAGTAATTTGAACATGATTGAACCAATGTAAGTATCTCAAAGTTCCGACCCTAGATCTTGTATCCATGGTACACTCACACTCTTATGCGGATTAAAGAGGCAGGCATACTGACAACAAGTCGGATCCTTGATTGTAAAGATTGTTTATTTCAATCCAAGTCATTCCTACTCATAGGATAACTTTACATCGCATGATAGAATGTCCATAGTTGTGTCCTATGTAATTGTGATGATTATGGCATATATACAATATTGAGATCCATGATCTACAATTTTCTCTGGTCAATGACCATCACGGTCAATCTCTAGTTCACAAAGACTACAAAGTACTCAATACTCAACTAACCGACTCATTGTCATCATGATCTACCCTGACCTATCAACATGGCAGTGGGTTAGGGCTCATGTTAGTTTTCAAAGGAACACATTCCAACACAAACTTCTGACATAACTGTGAATGGAGTATAAACTCAAAATTGCATTGAGAAGATAATAGTAACCTTATGATTTTTTTTATTTTTTTCATTTTAATTTGAACCCTCCATATGGTAGACATTATTTGGATGATTATAATTACTTGATGGGTGTGATTTTAGAAATATGCTCCATCCACAATGACTCCAACAGTTTGAATGGTCTGGATAGTTGTACACAAGTACCATGTTTCATGAGAATAAGTCACTTCAATTCTTAAACGGTGCTAAACTAACATAAGAGTCTAGCCTTGACTCTCGAGACTCTACCAGCAGGTAGTATAAATTACATAAGAGAACACTTAAAAAAAAAAAAAATCATAAAAAGCAAAAGAATGTCCACCAGCCTGTTTTGGGTTCTCCCATCATTGTTGGTTGCACTGCTTTTATTTTTGCCTCGTTCCCAACAAGTGTCAAGCTAGCAGAATTGTGGTACCTTACCTATAGGGGGACAATAAAATGCCTTGAAGTTGCTTCTTTCGCATAAATAAAAGATCTCCAATATACTATGTTCACTTTGCCAATTTTAGACACTCCTGTGTTAGTTTAAGCACCGATTAAAATGGTCGCGACTTGTCAAACACACACATGGCATAGTTACACAGTAATCTAGACAACTAGACTAACCTAATTGTGGATCAAGCATAACCCAAAAACACCATTTAGATGATAAATGTAACGTTATGATTTTGCCCTTCCAATTTGGGGAACTCACTATTTTACTTTTAGCCATCCATTTGATAGTCATTAATTAGAAGAATAGGATTACTTAATCAATGTGATGTTAGAGATATGCTCCATCACAAAGTGACCCACAATTTGGATGGTCAGGGAGTTGAACATAAGTGACATGTGATGAGTATGAGCCAGATAGTAGATTGGGACTTCTACTCATATTGCAATGGAATGGATGATTAAAAAATTATGAAACAGAATAGCCAAGTTATTTGTTCCTTTTTTTGTTTATACAAATGGAAGAAAAAGTAGGAAACTGATGCCCATATTAATCTCAGATGTGTAAGTGTCACAAGGTTTTTGGATTCATTAAGTGTAACTCATTGGCAACCTAGGTGTTTATAACTCTTTAAAATTATTACATATCAAAATCTCTCTTATTTTTAGTATTTTATACTACTAAAATATACATATGTTTATTTATGTGAAGAAACAATTCATATTGTATAATTTATAAAATATAAATAAACTTATAAAAATTAAATTAAAATAACATTTAAAGAATCAATATGTTCACCTTTTTCAATTTACTCCAATATCTCAAGTATATATTAAATTTTTTGATATGCTTCCCCTGCACATAAATAAGAATATATAAAAGTCAAGATATCTAAAAATTGGTATTAAAAGAATTTTAAATTAATAATTTTATTGTGTATTATCTTATGATTAATATAATAAAATTTTATGTAAAATTAGTATTATACAAAAGAACTGTGAGAAATGAAATCAACTTGAATAAGAAATAAAGAAAATTTTTACCAAACTCATCTCTTTCATAGAAATTCATAATTCACGCTTGTGTTTTTAAAATGAAATTGGGTATGATAAGTAAAGATGTTTAAATAAAATACGTGTGAGTGAAGTAGGTATGGAAAGTAGATGTAGGTGAGAAAAGTAAAAATGAATTAAGTGTGACAAATAGAGGTGGGTAAAGATAGGTAAAGAAAGTTGAGTTAGGTGAAGTGTAACAACCCATACTTCCAGTACTCGAGTATTACCAAGAAGATCTAGTTTAGTATAAACACAAACCCAATGTATCTGAACATTTGTCTTCATTCTAGCTTGATTTGATAGTTGGGAGTAATCTTCACCCATAGACCAACACATCCATCCGTTAATTCTCAGGATGAGCCATCACATCACTTTGAAACTAAACCGTATGCCACAAATCTAGGATCTTAAGTCGCAAAACCTACTGTTCATTGAATCCTCAATAGCTTAAGGGATGATCCACACCTAAACCACATGATCGAGCTTAAACCACATGATCGAGCTTAAATCTGACCATTTGAAGAATGTACACCCATAAATCAAACTATACGTCGCCAATTTCGAGACCCAAATCAATAGATCCACTTATCATCGGGTCCACATAATTCCATCGGGCAAGTTAGCCATGGATTACACTGTTAGGACATTTACTTGTAAATCCAATCGATGGGTTTCAGGTAGATAGTCCTTAGAACCCTTTAGGGTCAGGTTTAATCGTATTTGAAAGGGATCTGATGGTTAGATGATTGGAAAATGCCTTTTATGGTACGTAAAGAGAGTTGTATGGCCCACCTAAGTTAGATATTTAACCCATATTCATTCCATGGTCATGATGAAACCTAATAAAGATAGTGGACGGAGTAGATTTCATAGAACATCATGGTTTATCCCACTTTTTGATTCGCAAGTGCACCAGGGGGTGTGTACCCGCTGTGCACTGAGATAAGGAACTCGGTCAAATACCTTTGGCCTAAGCCAAACCGAGAAAGGAAGGATTCCTTCCTCCTTTTCCGCCTGAGCTTAGTTCAAACGGACAATGTATGTTTCCATCCGACTGTGGCCCACCATCAAAGATCACCTTGATGATCTAAACCGTCCATCTAGTGCAGATGGAGATCTCAACCAAAGCCTAGGGGTCTCGCACCCTGGGTTGCATGGGCAGGCACACAAGCTCGATGGCAGAAAGGTTGTGCTTAGTTAGGAATGTTCGAAAATGGAAATTTGCGTATCTTTTATTTGCCTTAGGTGGCAACCTGCATGTGCATGTCTCCTTCAATCCCAACTGTCCATTTGGAGTTATCTCTGTTGTGTTTTTTGTAATAAAAATAAATTTAAAAAATAAAAGTTATTTTTAAAAAGTAAATAAATATATTAATTATTTAAACTTTTCTTAAATAGTGTGTATAGCCAGTCAGTAAGAGAATGAGTTTTTGCTTATGCAATCAAGGTTCAAATCTCCTCAAGGACAGTGCTTCGCACACGCGTGCGAGGCATGGGCTGTAGGGCTACTTGAGTACTTTATTAGGCGTACTTAGCATTCCGCACGTGCGCATCGTTGCAAGAAGCAATAAAGCCTTAGTTTTTTTGGCGCAAGGTTCAAAGTTTTTGGGTCATGGTGCAACTGGAATTGAACTAGGGTCTACCTTAATGTTTTATTACCTTTGTATTGATTAAGAGTAACTGTGACATGATTGTACATGTGGCACCTATGCCACATATCGCTCATGTGGAAACAGTATTATACTGTTGGATGACTTTTTGTTTAAAAGGAACATAAATAACTTCCATAGGACAAAGGGTCATGTCCTATCATAGAAGAATGTTGTTTACTGTAAATGGGTGTGGATGCCTTAGCCTTGAAGAGAGACATTAATATCTCTTTAGGAATAACTCTATGACCATTTAATTGTTATAAATCTTAGATACGATAATCCAAAAAGATTATTACATTCTCTCTATTTTCAGATATATAATCCATTTGTGAAGTTCTCTCGAATTTAATCTCTTACTTTTGTTTATTCAGAACTTTTTTGTGAGGCATATCGGTGTCAAAACTAGAGATTTGTTCAACACTTAAATGTGTAAATTTTTGTGTTGAAATTCGGATTGAGAGTTCACTGTATCCTGAAGATAATTTGCAGATTTCCTTCGTTTACACTTGTTGGAACTTCCAAAAAAAAAAGGCAGCAAATCTGTCTTGAGAAATTGACTATTCAAGTCGAGCCTTGAACTCGATAGATCTGATCGTCTCGTTATCTTTTTCTTCTATCCTCTGTTGTGTACAAAATACACTTATATTTCTAACATTCAAGACAGATTATTATTATCTTTTCACAATAGAGACAATTCATTCCATTCAAGTTATGAACCAAGACTTTATACGACTGGATCGTTTCGACGATCAATTCTTCTCAAGATGACAACAGAAGATGTTTTTTTTTTTTCCTGACTACTTTCAAGTTATCCTACATTCTAGATGATGATCTATCTTCTCTACCTGAGCTAAAAGAAGACGACTCAGATCAAGTGAAAGCAGAACAGAAGAAAAGGAAGGAGGACGATTTTCTATGCAAAAGTCATATCATAAATGCCCTCTCTAATTCTATCTATAATTCGTACCGTAAAATATCCTCTGCTAAAGATCTATGAACAAAATTAGATCAAAAATATAAAACTGAAGAGATCAGTACTCAAAATTTTCTAATTGATAATTATGTCCACTTTAAGTTTAAAAATGATCAATCAATTCTCTCCCAAGTAACTGAATCATAGAACTTGGTTGATGAATTGAAGATTGGCAGTATAGATCTTCCTGAAGAATTCCTAGTCGGTATAGTACTTGTGAAATTACCCTTACCATGGTTTGATTATAAAAAGAAACTGAAACATGATAAAAGGAAGTACACTCTTGTAGTAAAAGCGCTGTTTCTTGTAGTGTCTTGAAGGGCTTCAATGACATCTTCGTATAAAAAAAGAGTATAGGAACCGAAATAAGAAAGAAAATGCTTCGGAAAATCATTCCAAAGCAAATATAGTAGAAGATGACAAGTCAAAATTTCAGAACTCCAAATCTATTCCCCCAAAGAAAGATATAGAGTTTATGAAAAAGGGCAAGTGTCACTTCTATAATAAGCTAGGACATTATATAAAGGAATGTCGACACAGGAAGAAACAATTAAAAGTTCAGGCTAACAGGGTAAAAGACCAACTTGTAGCAATGGTTATTAAAGCTAACACAATAATATTCGATGGTGGATGGTGGCTAGATACTGGTGCAACCATTCACATATCGAAGGACCGAAACATCTTCAAGACCTATGAATGTATTACAAATGAACAAGAAGTGGAGATGGGTAATAATGTTCGAGCGAATGTTGTTGGGAAAGGAATAGTGAAGCTTAAATTTACATCAGGAAAAAGACTGACACTAACAAATATATTGCATGTACCTAACATGTCTAAAAATCTAATGTCAGGTGATCTTCTCAATAAGAGAGGATTCAAAATAGTGATTGAGTCTGATAAGTTGATTATCACCAAGAATGGTATGTTTATAGGTAAAGGATATTTATGTAATTGTATGATTAAATTGAATATTAATAATAATGATAATGTTTCCATTTATATAGTGGATTCTGTATCTTTATGACATGATAGAATAGGTTATTATGTTTATATCATTCAATAAAAAGAATGATGATTCTAGGACTTACACTAAATCATGATATACAATAAAAACTGAAATATAATGTGTGCGCCCATTCTAAAATAATCAGAAAACCATTTGGGACTGGCATGAGAAAATTACAACCCTTGGAGTTAATTCATTGTGATTCTGTGATTTAAATAATACCTTAACTCATGGAAGAAAAATATATTTTACACATTTATCGTTGACTTCACTAGATTTTCGTATGTATACATGATAAAATCTAAAAATGAAGCCTTTGAAAAATATAATCTTTATAAGGCCAAAGTGAAAAATCAGTTGAATATAAAGATTAAAACCCTCAGAAGTGATAGAGGGAGTGAGTACTCTTCTAATGAATTCAATGACTTCTGTGAATTAAATGGTATAATTTATAAATTTACGGCACCTTACGCATCTAAAAAAAATGGCCTAGCGGAACGCAAAAATAGGACATTTGTTGAGATGATCAACTGTATGATATTAAATTCTGAATTACCACTGAATTTGTGAGGGGAAACATTATTAATAACAAACCGTATTTTAAATGCTATCCCACATAAAAAATTGAATATCTCTGTATATGAATTATAGAAAAAGAAGATACCATATCTTCATTACTACAAAGTATGGGAAGTATAGTAGAAGTCAGGATTATTGTTTCTAAGAGAGTAAAATTAGGTCCTAGAGAAATCAGGTGTACCTTTGTGGGTTATGAGATTAATAGTCCCGTATATAGATTTTTAGTTTTGGAACAATCTACTTTTGCTGACAAAAACATGATTATAGAGTCTAGGGATGCTATATTTTTTGAAAATATAATATACAAAGACTATATGAATAATCATACAAAAAAGCAAGTTGATGAAAATATAATAGAACTAATGAACGAAGAACCTAATAGCTTTTATGATAAATCTAACACTCATCCAGAAGGAAATAAATCAAAGAGATTAAAAATGGCAAGAAAAGAAACATCTTTTAGCCCATGTTTTTATATGTTTCTTATAGAAGGAGATAAAAATGAAATAAGAAAGGATATTACTCTACCACTAAGTATTGAAAATGATCCATCAACACTTAGTGAAGCTCTTTCATATCCTAATGTACAATTTTGGAGGGAAGTCATCGAATGAGATGGATTCCATAGTCTCAAATAACACTTGGTGTTTGGTCAATCTTTCACAAAGATAAGAGCCTATAGAATGTAAGTGGATTTTCAAAAGAAAGTTTAATCTTGATGGAACCATAAATAAATTTAAAACTCGATTGGTAGCCAAAGGATTTAGACAAAAGGAAAGTATCGATTTTTTCGATATATATGCTCATGTTGCTCGTATATCTACCATTAAGAGGAACCATAGACTATGGACTGCATTATAAATCATATCCCGATATATTTAAAGGGTATAGCGATGTAAGCTGGAATGCAGATAGCATAGAATAGAAATCTACAAGTGGCTGGATATTTGCTTTTGAAAGAGGAGCAATATCATGGGCATCTAAAAAACAAACGTGCATATCTTACTCTACAATGAAAAGTAGGTTTATTGCACTTGGTGCTGCTTGTAAAGAATGTGAATGGCTAAGATACATACTGATAGAAATTCCGTATTGGCCAAAACCTACTCGTGCCATATCTATCTTTTGTGATAGTCGGGTTACTTTTCGTCGTGCTATGAGTAAGACTTATAATGGTAAGTCTAGAAATGTAGGTTTAAGGTATAACTTTGTTAAAAGATTACTTAGAAATGAAATAATCACAGTGGAATATGTTAAATCCATCATGAACTTAGCAGATCCATTGATAAAAGGTTTATCGAGAGATCAAATAAGAAAAACCACTAAAGGAATAAGATTAAGATCCATAGAGTCATAACTTTCACTTTTGATGGCAACCTTACTTAAGTTTTGAAATATATGATAGGTTCAAAGGGACAAACAAGTCAAATATGTGACTGAAACATGCACTAGAAATAAATTGAGTCTTATTCCTAAAACTCTAGTGCTTGGTTTCTACATTTCATAAGAGGTTGAGTACTAACTCTTAATAGGTCTATAAGCAAACTTTACTAAGATAAAACGGAATCATCTTTGATAGATCTACCTATACGAGTAGAGAAGTGTGACTACTTTTAAAGAGATTAGGATTGTCTCTAGAATATTCATGAAATTAGGATATGCGCAAGTCCAGAAATGTGCAAACTTTTAAATCTCCAGTTATATATGAATAGATATGTGTTATGTGTTTGGTGAGTCATATAAGGTCCTTAGTTCAAGACTAAAAGGTCACTAAGTATCTGACAAAACCTTGATACATATACACTAAAGTAAAGGTTCAAATCCATAAGATACTTATTTATACTGATATGACATTTGGTTTTATTTTGAAATTATGGGGTATTGTTGTGTTTTTTATAATAAAAATAAATTTCAAAAATAAAAGTTATTTTTAGAAAGTAAATGAATATATTAATTATTTAAACTTTTCATAAAAGCTAGTCAGTAAGAGAAGGGGTTTTTGCTTAGTTCAAATCTCCTTGAGGACTTCGCACCGTTCGCGCACGTGCACGCGGCGTGGGCTGTAGGGCTGCTTGGGTGCTTTATTAGGCAGACTTAGCACTTCGCATGTGTTGGATGTCTTTTTCTATTTAAAAGGAACATAAATAACTTCCATAAGACAAAGGGTCATGTCCTTTCATGGAAGAATGTTGTTTGCTGCGAATGGGTGTGGATGCCTTGAAGAGACACATTAATATCTCTTCAAGAGTAACTCCACGACCATTCAATTGCTATAAATCCTAGATACGGTGATCCAAAAAAATTATTACATTCTCTCCATTTTCAGATATATCATCCATTGTGAAGTTTTCTCGAATCTGATCTCTTGCTTTTATTTATTCAGAACTTTTTTTAAAAGGCATATCGGTGTCAAAACTAGAGATTTGTTCAACACTTAAATGTGCAAATTTTCATGTTGAAATTTGGATTGAGAGTTCATTGTATCCTGAAGACAATTTGCAGATTTCTTTCATTTGCACTTGCTAGAACTTCCAAAAAAAAGGGTAACAAATCTGTCTTGAGAAATTGACTATTCGAGTCGAGCCTTGAACCCAATAGATCTAATCGTCTCGTTATCTTTTTCTTCTATCCTCCGTTGTGTACAAGATACACTTATATTTCTAACAATTTCAACCCTTCATCTCACATGGATTAAGGTTTCTTCCCTTAGCAAACCAAAACCATGACTGGTTTTGGTTTTACTAGCCATACCTAGAGGCTGATGTAAACCAGTCCTATCCATTTAATTTCCATCCAAGGGTCTAGAGAGAACTAAGGTTTTCCATAAGAGTAATAGGATCAAGCAACAGCGGGATCCACCTCCATTTCTTATGGCGGCTCGAGAAATAGCCGTTTTCTTCTTTGTCCGAACCCACCTCCATTTATTTTTATTTTTTATTATTTTATTATTTTTTATTTTACCGAAAGTAGGGATTTGTTTAAATACCTAATGACTTCACAATTTCCTATAGTACTTATTAGGATTTTAAGTTCATTTAGGTGACAACTAACTAATATATAATAGTTTCGCCATTTTCTAATTACAATTCAATTTTCTATCTTCATATTCAAGTTTAACACAAGCGGATGGTTGTAGTAGGTTTGAGCTCGATACGTCAATCCTCTGCTTGCGCATAACAGTGGATTCTCTAGTATTACTTTCTAATCTTGGAAATTTTCGATCTTCTGCTTGATCAGGCATTGAGATCATTGGAAATTTTCTAGGATATAAATTTTGAATCAAATCGCATATGCTTTGCTTAAAATATGATTCCATCAGTTTGTGGTCCCGATTATTTTAGACACTTGGGAGTATCATGAAATTCTCTATTTTCCTAATAAAAGTACTCAAAATTTTTACGTGAAACAGACCTAATTGACTGTCACGTTTTCACTATACCCTTTGATTACTTTGTACACTACTTGAGAGTTTCTGGGCCAAAGCTTTTACATGAAAAATTGAGTTTGACATTTTCTAAGTTTATCCAGATTCTCAAATCTGGTCCCGATATGCTCAGTCTAGGGTTGAAAATTTATTCAAAACTCTATAATTCTTCCTCTAGTTAATTTTAGGTGCTGGAATTCGCAAGGAATATTGTCTCTAACTAAAGAGACGTATTAGGGATTTCATATTACAATTCGTAGTACGATCCCTTAAGTTTAGGGAGTGTTTATGTTTGAGGTAATGTACAATACGGTGGATAAGGAATTTTCTACAATGCCTAGGTTCGTTTTACTCATTATGTATTTTTGACAATGTCATTTCATATAAGGAAAATTATAGGAAAAATTCAAATTCTAGATTTCAAAAAGTTCATGAAAATTCAAGTTCAAGAAATATTTTTCTTAACCTTAGATATATTATAGTTGGAATTTGTTTTCCCATGACACTTAAGTGGTTTCCAATTTTAAGTAACTATTCTAGTAATATACATGGGGTTCAAAGTTCTGGTTCTTATGTTCAAATGACTCGTCCTAAAATTTTTAAAAGAGACTAAGGTTTCAACTTTCCATGGAATTTATCATAAATCCGAATGACATTTCTAATAAATTTTGTAAGGGGCCCTAGTGTTTAGTTTCTAAGTTCAAACAAGTAATAGTTCATAATGGGAATCTAAACTCAATTTCTACATTCACCAACTAAACTTGAACTCTCCTACGGGGCCTAAAGTTTTGTGTCTTTATGTTCTCACTTTTCATAATTCCTAACTAATTCCAATCAAGTTTGAATGGCTATCCTAATGAGTTCAAGGGAACTTAAATTTAATCTCTAAGTTCAAATAACTAAACCTAAAATTTCCCAAGGGCCTACAGTTTATATATCTATGTTCAAAATTCTCCTTAACTCTAAGGGAACTCTAAATAAATTCAAATGTCTTCCTTAAAAATTTTCCATGGGGAACTAGGTTTGATTTCTGAGTTCAGACACCCAATAGTACATAAATGAGAACCTGAGTGTAGGTTTCTATGTTCTCAAAACTTCTTCTAGTCTAAAGGAGATTCACCTAATTTCCAAATCTAATTCTAACGTACTAAATTAAAACATTTAAGGTGGTTATAAGTTTGTTTCCCCAAAGGCAAGGTTTGTCTAAACTCTCTCTTTGATACCATCTTATAACACCCCCGGTTCTCGAAACCTGAGGATAGTTGCTCCTCATAGAGAACCCGAGTATTACGTTAAGAAGTGGACTAACATACATCTAAATAGTGGCAAATTCTATAACATGGAGTAAGGCAACATTGCATGAACTAAGGATATCAAGAGTAGCAAAAGGAAGTCTAATACATGTAAATGGAAACAAATTGAGATCCCACAACAAGGGAAATATTTTTACAACTCAAATAAAATACATAGTCTGAAATACAAAAGCAAGTAACTCCTAAAGTATCAATTGAGCTCATGCAGCTTAACTACATTCACATAGAGTACTTCCTCACCAAACTCCACCTCAGTCGTCCCTGGAATCTCGTCATAGGGGTCTCCACCTGTTCATCATACTTGTATCTATTTGGAGCAATCGCACGATTGGGTGAGTGAAAACTCAGTGAGAATTTCCCTCATAGATTCAACCATAACACATCATTCCAAAATAGATTAACAATTCATATCTAATTCATAAGGCAACCAACTACATATGCATTTGCATGAATGTATGAATGTATGTTCAAGACACATATCTGGGTATGCACATCCAACTGTCAAAATAAAAGACCGCCCGCGATAGGTAAACTACCTGGAAAAGGCCATGAAGGTGAGTGCGCCCAAGGATGACCTCCTGAAAAAATACCTGGGGTATACCCGAGGAAGTATAAAAATCCTAGAAAAGCCTCATGTAAAGAAGGAGCAGCCTAAAGTGTGCAAATGCATGTACCTGTTGGTTGGACTTAGGTAATAGAACCTTGAACAACCCAACAAGATGTGACTTATGAGGAACACTCGGAAAAGCTCACATGTTACGCGTGGATGTTATGCACCATGACACTTATATACATTACTTTGATAGAATAGGAATGACCTTCAACTTTCAAATAGAAAATATCAACCATACGTTCCATATGGACTTCCATAATTTCTTTATGTTCAAAGGAGGGCTCACCAAGTGTTATGTTAATTTTCAAGTGAGGTCATATCATTTGAATTATCTAAGAGTCCTTCTATATCCCTTAAGGACTCTTCCCATACACATTCTTTATACTACTCACAATGTACAATTAAATAAGAATTTGTAAAGCTCAAGTCGTTTCATTAGAGTTATGTTCATGATGTAAAGATGACAAGAGGAATTTTGTCTCATGGCAAAACAGTAATAATTATGAAAGATGAAATTCCAATCGTTCCTTTGTACACTACATGTAAACAAATTCTCATTTGCCATATCTTAGAACTATCCACATGATAGTGCCAACTAAATTAGAGATTAGAGAATATAGAAAATCATGAAGGTAATGTTTCTCTACACAATTCATAGATAATCTAGTGTGGAAGCTCTCTTCTCTCATCATGTCTAATTGAGATATATTCATAGGCAAATAATTATAAATGTGGCATGGAGTTTATAAGATAATACATCATATACATAATTATAAGGAAATATGACATGTAAACGATTACTCCATGAAAGTCAAGATAGCTAGGAATTAATAATTTTCTAAAATTCTATACATTAGAGACTTAATCCACATGGAAATTAGTGAAAGGAAGAGGCTATGGGGGATGCTCCTCACCTTCCAAGAGTCGAATCGACTTTTTATGTTGTCGGAATTGGTTGCGCATGTTCAAGAATCCCATCCTACCGCAATTTAGACTATTTGTTCAGTTAGATCGCCCCACCATTTCTTGGATGATTCATGCCACAACCCAGCTTCAGCAAGTTGACTCAACCCATCTCGGGATCTCCTTGGTGCGTCGAATCCACATGGGCTGGTAGTAATGCTCGGTGCAGCTGAACAGAACTTAGCCCCAAATTCCTGCTTCAACTTGACATAATGAGTAAACTCGGCCCAAACCAGCAACCATTTCCTCTCCTTCTCTTCCTTCCCCTTCTTCCTCCTCCGTTTTCTGCTGTAATAGTAGCTGGATTAAGTCAGGCTCGAACTAGTTCAGACCAAGCCCTGAACTAGATGATGATTCACTGAGTCAACATCACAGCAACTCTGCATCAACTTAGAGGCGACTTAGTTTACTGAAACTCTGTTCTCACCGAGTTTACTGAAGCTATGCCGAATTAGTAACAACCACTAGACCAGGCATGATCCCAGCTCACTTTACTGGCCCCACAACCGATCTAGAAGCCACGCTACTGAGTTGAATCGGTGGCCAAGAGGAAGGACGACAACTGCTCACTCCTCCACTTCTCTTTCCTCTTCACTTTCCTTTCTTCTTCTCTATTTCCTGCCGAAATGAACTGTCCAATTAGTTGGCTGGACATAGCAAGACCCGACTCGACGACAACTTCCCGAGTCGGCTCTCCCCTTCTCTTGTTTCTCTTCCCTTCTCTCTTCTCCTTCCTCTATCTTCCTTTTCTTCCTCCTTAAGTTCCTACATGATTAAGCGAGTCAAAACTCGCCTCAATGCTCCTCAAACTCGGTAGATTCGGACTGAGTCTCAGTGCGGCATGGTAATGGCGGTCCTGCTCTCTCTTTTCTGATTTCTTTCTTTCTTTTGGATGGTTGCCCTAAAAGGTAGGAAGGTATTTAAGCATTTCGATCTGCTTCTAGACACTTCTAAACTAATTACGGAATTAGTTGGGTGTGCGGCATAAAAACGGCTCGACCAGAAGTTTAAATGGATTATCGGCTGTTATCTCCTTGCACGTTTATGATCAGATCACATGGACGGACTTCAGGGACTATGGGCCACTAGATGGACAACTCAGATCAAATGGAGAGGCCCACTACCAAATGATGGGTATCCGGGTTTAACGGGGAAGATGGTCCAACCATCAATGGCGGATCTTCAATGGTCAGTTGATCTGATACACTAGGATAGTGTAGATGTGGTTAGTGATCAATGTGGGGTCCATGTTTTGGGTGGACAATCAAGATTCCTTGATGGTGCACAACTTCTCCCAAACGGTGGAATTCATTTCGCATCTCTAAAGCTACGAAAACCCTAGTGCAGCTCGTTTAAAGGGCTGAGATTCACTCCTTTTGACGGCTAAGATGAAGAGAGAGGAATGAATCTACAGCCTGGCATAAACGGAGTTTTCCATTTTTACAAAATCCTTCGGCATCCACAGGCTTTCTGTGCCTAGATGTGTGCCCATGCATGGGCACAACCTTTCGTGAAAATCCCGAGTTTTGGTTGGAAGCTCGCTCGGAGTTTGATGGACGGTATGGATCATGCAAAGAGTCCCTGGTGGTGGGCTCACACTCGAGCAAACGAACATCGTTCATTTAAACGGCGTTCGATCAGGAAATTAGGGAGAAAAATCCCTTTTTTGTGGTTTTGTCAGGTCAATAGCGTGTTGACCCAAGTGGCACTCTGCTGCACGTTGAGTGCACATCATGCAGGTGCACGTGTAGGTTAGAAGTAGGGTCCACATTGATGTGTGATATGATCCACTCCGCTCAATGCCTTCGACTAGTTCCATTAGGGTCCCGGTTCATATATGAGGTAAATCTATGAATCAGGTGTGTAAGACCCGTATCCTAGCCCGTATTGTTCCATAGGCTTCCGCGCTCCTTACGGTCGAATTCCAGTAACACGAGACCTATAATCGGCAGTTGCGCGTAACTCTGAGTCGTATCCCGTATTCCGGAGTCAGCTCGACCTGAGACTTGTATCATTGCGACCGTGCTGTCGCTGTGGTTCTAACGCTGCGTCTCGCGTGCCAAGGCGATACCTGGGCCAGGAGATGTGGGCCCGCGTTCAGTTCAAGAAAATGCCACGCAATTGCAAAATCCAAGAGAGAACATGTCAAATCAATCCCATCAATCACCACATCATGTCAAGTACAACCACCCCTCCCCTAAAGTCAACTCTCTCTCACTTACAAACTCATCTCTTACATGTCAAGTATACATCACCCATCACTCACACCCATCCCTCTCTCTCTCTCTCTCTCTTTACATCCCATCTTCTCTCTCTCTCTCTCTCTCTCTCTCTCTCTCATTTTTTCCCATTTTTTTCAAGCAAGCAACCGTCCATACCTAAGAGCTCCATGAGAGAGCTTTGTGTGGCCCACTTCTTACCCCCTATCTCCACCATCCAACCGTTCAATGTCCATCATCCTCCGTTAAAGTTGAAGGCAAGGAGTTTGGCGTTCCATCGAACCAAGAAGAAAGCCAATCGGTGGGTGATTTTATAATTTTCTACCATTGATTTTGTGATTTGAGGGCCCACATGTGGTGGGACCCATCTTGATGTTTGCATTGTATTTAGAGGGACCTATAGTGGTGGGGTCCCTCCTATCTCTACGTTTCTCTCTTTCTCTCTCCCTTTCCCTATGAATGATGGCCCACCTCGATGGGTGTATCATCCACACCATCTAGTAGTCTATGGACGATGCTGGACCCACCTGGTTGTATGTCCACACTGTCCACGTTGGACAGGGACCCACCAGGATATATATTTCATCCCGGCCGTACGTCCAACTCCCTGGCCATCGGGCCAGGGAATGAGGCAAATTCAATCTCTGTTGAGGCCACATGTGTGGAACCTCACTGAGATGTATGTATTTTGGACCCACCTAATGCGTGGGTGGGATCCATCATCGTTCGTCCATCTGGACAGGACCCATCTGATGTGTGGATGGGATCCATCACCGTCCATCCATTTCCTCTGGTGGACCACCATGACTGTATGTGTTGCATCCCACAGTCCACCTGGATGGTGGAAATCTTGAAGCTGGGAGCTGCCGTGTACGTCAGCGGGTTCAAGACCCAACGTGATGTGTGTGTTCTGAGCACATCGTCCATCTGCTGGTGGGGCCCTAACCGTGATGTATATGATATATCCTAATCGTCCATCTGTCTGGACGTGGGCCCCACACCAGCTATATGACTGCTGTATGATGTTAGTAGGCCAGGTAGGGCCCTGACCGTGATGCATGTTGTATATCCAACCGTTCACCCACGTGGGCACCACATGATGTGTATCTTATATTCACACCATCCAGCTCTCTGGGCAGTGGAATCCACGGTGATGTTTATGCTGTTCATCAGTGCGTGGCCCACGTAATGTGGAACCCACACATGATATAATGTTTTATCCATGCTGGATGTGGGACCCTTGATGTATATATATATATATATATATATATATATATATATATATATATATATATATATATATATATATATATATGTAAAACTGGTGGCCCCATGTGGATAGCCCACCATGATGCATGCTTTAATCACCACCGTCCACTGTATGGGACAGTGGGACCCACCTCTTTCTCTGAATGCATGCTAATATGTGTAGACTCACCTTGATGTCAGTATTTTATATCCACACTGTCCGTACTTGGAAGGGGGTAGGTGTAGCCCACCATGCTGGATGTGTTTTATCCAGACTCTCCGCCCACGTGGGACGTGTGGACCTCGCATCTGATATATGAGTTTCACCCATGCTGTCCGTCCATGGGTCCCACGTGGGGATTGCCATGATGTATGTATTTTATATCCACGCCGTCCATCTGCAGGTCCCACCTTGATGGATGTGATTCATACACACCGCTCGGCCATGATTGATGGGCCCACCTGTCGTGTTATCGCTGGGCCCACCATGATGTACATGTTTTATTTATGCGACCCATGTGATGTGGCCCACTTGATGTATATGAGGCCCATTAGTGCGGCCCATTGATGCAGTCCACTTGATGTGTATGAGGCCCATTAGTGCGGCCCACTTAGCGTATATGAGGCCCGACTTGATGTACATGAGGCCCATTGTGACGTGTATTAGGCCCATGACGGGTGGCCCATTTGATGCATACGAGACCCATATGTAAGGCCCACCTATTGTGCATTTGAGGCCCATGGGTTGTGGCCCATCGTGATGTATTTGAGGTCCATGAACAAGGCCCGATGTGATGTATGTGTGGCCGTTACATTGTGTATGAATTTCTTATGTGGGTCACACCTTGGGAACAATGTTGGTTAGATGTCCACATTAATGGGCAATGATGGTTAAATGTCCTCATTGTGACCTTCCCTTAGGCCTTGTTAAGTCCATTCTTACCGATTTCGATTGTCGTGACCGATTTGCCGATTCTGATTATCGATTGATTTCGATTGTTGTAACCGATTGCGGATTCCGATTGACACGACTGATTTGCCGATTCTGATTATCGATCGATTCCGATTAACATGACCGATTGCCAATTCTGATTGACGTGACCGATTTACCGATTTTAATTATCGATCGATTCTGATTAACGTGACCGATTGCCAATTTCGATTGATGTGACCAATTTACCAATTCTGATTATCGATCGATTCTGATTGTCATGACCGATTGCTGATTCTGATTGACGTGACCGATTTGCCGATTCTGATTATCGATTGATATCGATTGTCATGACTGATTGCCGATTCTGATTGTCATGATCGATTGCCGATTTTGATTGACGTGACCAATTTGTTGATTTTGATTATCGATTGATTCTGATTGACGTGACCGATTTGTCGATTCGATTATCGTTCGATTCCAATAATCGAGGCTGACTTTGATTGTCGAGGCCAATTCCGATTGTCGATACAGATTCCGATTGTCAAGGTCGAATATCGAGGCCGATTCCTATTGTCAAGGCCGATTCCGATTGTCGAGGCCGATTCTAATTTGTCGATGCCGATTGTATAGACCGATTCCAATTGTCGAGACCGAGTGTCAAGGCCGATTCCGATTGTGGAGGCCGATTTCATTTGTCGAGGCCGATTTTGATTGCTGAGGCCGATTGTCGAGGCCTATGTGATGAGGCCCATTGTGATGCATTTGAGGGCTAGGCGATGGAGCCCATTATGATGTATGTTAGGCCCATCGTGATGTGTATTGAGCTCTTGAGTGAGACCTATGTTATTGTATATCAGGCCCTTTGTGAGGCCATAGGTCCACTATATGTTTGACCCTATGTGGGCCACCCCTTGGGGGCAATGTTGGTTCAATGTCCACATTGTCGAGGCCGAATGTCGATGCCGATTATTGAGGCCGGTTATTAATACCGATTATGAGTATGTGACAACATAACATCATAATACATGCCCATACACATCATCTGTATGTTTGTTATGAGATATAATTGACCATTGCATATGGCATAGGGCAAGTTGTTCATGGGACTCCCTGATAGGCGGAGTTGCCCCACATGAGTGCACGGTATGCGTAAGATTGATGCATGATTGGACTGTGTGACTCATGCATCTCGTATTTGTGTGACATAACCACCTTATGCCCTAGCGACATCAGGGCTGTAGCCTCCACAAATATTTCGTGGATGGCCAGACGGGACACTGGAAATCTATTCTACATGGGGTGCTGTAAGACCCGTATCCTAACTCGTACCGTTCCACAGGCCTTCGCGATCCTCCTGGTCGAATTCCGGCGACTCACAATCTATAACCGGCATCTGCGCGCGATCCTAAGACGGATCCTGTCGGTCTGAGTCGGCTCGACCTGAAACTTATACCAGTGCGATCGCGCCGTTGCCGCGGTTCTGATGTTGCGTCTCGCGCGCCGAGGCGATACTCAGGCCAGGAGATGTGGGCCTGCGTTCTGTTCCAGAAACGCCGCTCATTTGTGAATCTCAAGAGAATCTCTACAACTTGTCAAATCAACCAAGTACATGCCACATCACTCAAAAGCAATCCAAAGTTAACTCTTTCTCTCTCCACCCATCCCTTTCAAGTATACACCTATCCCTCCCCATCACTCCATCACCTCTCACCATGCCTCTCTCCTTACATCCTCTCTCCTTCATCTCTCTCTCTCTCTCTCTCTCTCTCTCTCTCTCTCTCTCACTCACTCATTTTCCAAGCACCCACGTCCATGCCTTCCATGGAGAGCAAGTGTGGCCCACCTCATACCCCCCCATCTCCACCATCCATCCTTCATCTCGGCCGTTAAATCTCGTCCACTAGAGCTTTTGAATGCGTTGATGGAAGGAGAAGTCTGTGATCAAAGGTGGGTGTTTCTCTCTCTCTCTCTCTCTCTCTCTCTCTCTCTCCTTCCTTTATTTTGTGGCCCACTTAATGAGTGTACATGATGTCCAAATCGTCTATCAAATGGATCCCATAACCATCCAAACCATGCGGGCCCTACCTTATGGTGATGGGAAACCACCAGTATCCGATTGATTCAAATCGGGTGGGCCACGTCCATGTGGGACCCACCTTGATTTTTAAATTCAAGTTGTCCGTCCAGCGTCCCTAGACGCTGGACATGGACTAAGTGAAGCATTAACAGATAGTGGATTTTTAGGATTTTTGATGGACCATTCATTTAGACCCCACCTTGATGTATGTATTCGATTCACACCGCCCACCCTTTTCCCCCGCTCATGCTCATTTTAGGCGTTGAGCCGAAAAATGAAACCAATCCGAATCTCTGGTGGGCCATGATGTAGAAAACAGTATTATGTAGTATTAAAATCGTTAGGGTTCGCTGTAATGTTTCTGTGCATCAAAACATACCAATATTGGGCTCATTGGACCTGTCCCGAGTTCGGGAATCCAGTGGACGGGTTGGATTGCCCTGATGTAGACCCCACCTATCAAATTCCTTTGAAAAGCATAAATTTTTTTTTAAAAATAAATCATAAGCAGACGTTGGTGTTGTCAGCGTCCAGAGGACGTTGCAGCAAGCAGCGTCCGCTCCTTAGTTGGACGTAAGGTCCATGGGCCCCACTACAGGTCCCACCTTGATGCGTATTGAACATCAAAACCGTGAATTTGATGGGTCCCTTTAATCAGTGGGTCACCCCAAAAATCATCCGTTCAAGGCACTTAGATGGCCCACACCATCTTAAATCATGTAAAGACACGTTTAACATATAAAAGCACTCGCTGTGAGTGCCACTGTGATGTTTGGGTCTTATCCACACCGTCCAGATGGCTGGACGGTGGGACCCACCATTGATGTATTTTATATCCATGCTATCGATCAGGTGGACCACACTGCAACCAGTGAGGGATTGAACGTCCACCGTTGAAATCCCTTGGGAGCATAGAAGCTCTGGATGAATATAATAATTTTTTTTTTAAATCCAAGTCCCTGTGACCGTATGGACGGAATGGATGGAAATGAACGTTACGGTTGGCCCTGATGTACGTACGGCCACCTTGATTTATGTGTTGGTGGGCCACGTGGATGTGGACCCTACCAAGATCTATGTATTGTATACCCTCACCGTCCAATCCGCTGGACGGTGGGATTCCACCACTGACATATGTATTCTATATGCCGTCCACCCGTTCTGGGACGAGAGGCCCACCCCACACATGTGGGGGTGGGACTCACTTTGATGAAAATGTTTTATATCCACACCGCTAGTAATTGGACAGGTGGGAGTCCACTGTGATGTATCGAATTATCTAGGCTGTCCGTCCCTGGACAGTCCTGTGGGACGCCCATGACGTGGGTCCCACATAGTAGCAGTTGCTGCCACTTTGACGTCAGCAAGTCCTGTGGGATCCACCTTGATGTATTCATTATAACGGACGGTGCTGTGCGGGGTAGCCCTACCTTGATGAATGTGTCTTCCACGTTGGCTGTCCATCCAGATCGTCCAGCAGTTTGGATGTGCTGGTGGGCCCCTCCGCAATGGGTAATGCAATGTGGGCCCCATGATGTAAGTGTTGTATCTGCACCATCCGTGCTGTGGCCCATCATGATACAGTGTTTCATCTGGACTGTTTATCTGTGGACCCCACTGGATGTATGGGTTGCATCTGCAAACCGTCCGCCCATCTCGTGAGCTCATCTTAAGGCTTGAGATTAAAAATATGGCAGATCTAGTATCAAGTGGACCACACTGCAGAAACAGTGGGTTGAACGCCTACCATTAAAACCCTTTGGGTTAAAGAAGTTTGGACCAATATGATATTCGTTTATCCTCTTAATTTAGATCTTTATGACCTTATGAACAAACTGATGAAAAATAAATACTATGGTGGGCCCACTGGAATTCAACAATGGAAATCATTATCACCACTGCCATTTGTGGCATGGTCCAGATGATCCTTGGGATATGATTCATTTTTTTGGGTAAATGATCTCTAAAATAGATGTATGGTGTAGATAGTTCACCTAAAACGGTGGGCCTGACTAGATGTATTTGAGGCCACCTATTATGTACTTAAGGCCCATTGGTGCGGTCCATCCATATGGCCCATCTTGATGTACTTGTGGCCCATCCGTTAAGGCCTACCTTGATGTAATTGCGGCCCATTTAGTGAGGCCTATTGTGATGTATTTTCGGCCCATGGATGCGGCCCATTGTGATGCGTATTAGGCTCTTGAGTGAGGCCCATGGTGATGTATATTAGGCCTTTGTGTGAGGCCATGGGCCCATTATATGTTTGGCTTTATGTGGGCCACTGCTTGGGAGCGATGTTGGTTAAATGCCCACATTGATAGGTAATGATGGTTGAATGTCCACATTGTGACTTCTATTAGGCATTGTTAGGCTCATTCTTACCGATCCTGATTGTTGTCTCCGATTTACCGATTCTGATTATCGATCGATCCCGATTGTCATGGCCGATTGCCGATTCCGATTGACGAGACCGATTTGCCGATTCTGATTATCGCTCGATTTTGATTGTTGTGACCGATTGTCGATTCCGATTGACGAGACTAATTTGCTGATTCTGATTATTGATCGATTTCGATTGTCGTGACCGATTGCCGATTTCGATTGGCGAGACCGATTTACCGATTCTGATTATTGATCGATCCTGATTATCATGGCCGATTGCCGGTTCCGATTAACGTGACTGATTTGCCGATTCTGATTATCGATCGATTTCGATTGTCGTGATCGATTGCTGATTCCAATTGACAAGACCGATTTGCCGATTTCGATTATCGATCGATTCAGATTGTCGTGACCGATTGCCGATTGACGTGACCGATTTACCGATTTTGATTATCAATCGATTCCGATTGTCGAGGCAAAGTATCGAGGTCGATCCCGATTGTCGAGGTCGATTTCAATTGTCGAGGCCGATTGTCGAGACCTATATGATATATATGCAACCCATAGTTGAGGCCCATTGTGATGTGTATTCGGCCTGTGTGATGTGTATTCAGCCCGTATTTAAGGCCCAACATAATGAGGCCTAATTGATGAGGCTCATTGTGATGCATTTTAAGAGCCAGGTGATGTAGCCCATTGTGTTGTATGTTAGGCCTTTGTGTGAGGTCGTGGGCCCATTATATGTTTGGCTATATGTGAGCCATTCCTTGGGGGCAATGTTGGTTAAATGTCCACATTGTCGAGGTAGTTAGTCGATGCCGGTTATCGATACCGCTTATGAGTATGTGACCGCATAGCATCATGACACATGCCCATACGCATCATCTGCATGTTTGTTGTGAGATGTGGTTGACCATTGCATGTGTCATTGGGTAGGTTGTTATGAGACTCCCCGATAGGCGGAGGTTATCTCACATGAGTGCACGATATGCGTAGGATTGGTGCATGACTGGATTGTATGACTCATGCATATTGCATTGTGTGTTGTGATTACTATACGCCCTAGCAACATCAGGGCCGTAGCCTCCACAGGCATATCTTGGATGGCCAGAGGGGACACCGAAAATATTTGGTTTTAGCATACGGGTGCCATAGATGTCCCTGGGCGAAAATTCTTAAACCTCCGTGGCCAGGAGACGCCCCAACGTCGAGACCGAGTGGATACATGAGTGCCAGAGTGCTGAATACCAGGAGGCCGCGTCTCCCACTGTGTCGTGATCGGTTGGGAGGGGGTGTGGCCTTACCCGCCCGAGCGTAGGGGGCATTGCTAGGCTGAGTCTGACCAGCTCGAGGAATGGGTCCGCTATCGACGTGCCAAATAGGTATTGGCAGACTATTGGCCAGGCGGATAGTGAGGTTTCTTACGCTCACTTGGATTGTGCGGCTGGGAGAGCGGCAGTGCCATTTGGAGTGTACTAAACCCCGGTGATGATTCGAGAGATGAACCTTACTGATATGTGGACTTATTGAGCAGGATTTGCATACTCATTCATTCATTCATTCACTATCCGCTCGGGCTGGTAGTGCGTAACTATTTGTTATGTGAACTTTCGTTATGGCAAGGATTTCGGTTGGGGCGCGCGACTAACCTGAGATCAGGAGTTTACCACATTGAGTCTGACTATTCAAATTTAGGTATGGAACTGGTTTGGATAGAAGTCCTTTGTGGTGGACCCCGTAGCCTGCGATACTACGTACTACCATCACGACTTCACACTTTAGCATGGTCATTCCATTCGCATCGCATATTACAATACATCCGCGGTACATGGTATTTTGGGTTTGTGTGTCTACATTTATGTAGTCTAGATACGACGCTTAATATTTGGCTCTTTATGACTCATCATTTGCATAGCTAATTTGCATTATGTACTCTGATATTATTTGACTCATGGACTTGTCAATATTTCCGTTTACTCTGTTATCGTATAATTCATAATCTTGTTAGTATTTCTGCTTACTCTGATAATTCATGATCTTGTTAGTATTTCTGCTTACTCTGATAATTCATGATCTTGTCAGTATTTCTGCTTATTCCGATATTGTACGATCTATGAATTACCAGTATTTTCGGTATTGTACGATGATGACATTGTATCGAATACTTGGCACTTACCTTGTGCACACACTTACACCACCCTCTAAGCTTTCTATAAGCTTATCACGATAGATGCGTGTAGGTGATGTTAGGTTGCAGCAGTGTTGAGCTTGAAGCGTGCAGCAGTCTTCTGGAGCTTGGTTTTCGATTTATGTATTTCCCTTTCAGCATTGTATTCAAATGTTTATTAGTGGATATGTGATGATAATGTTGCCTTTGTGAATTGGGTAATCTTGTGGTTATGCTTATTACGAGTTAAATATGTAAAAATAAATAAAAATCCTCCTTGTAGAATCCCAGGATCGAAATCTGGCGTTTGGACGCTAGGAGCCGAGAATGGGGTACTACGGAGGCTGTCGGCACCAGATTCGGCGATCGGAATTCCTGTGAATCGGATTTCCGGGTTTGGGGCGTAACAGGTGCTATAGATATCCCTGGGTGAAAGTTCCTAAACCCTCTTGGTTCCAGAGGTTGCTCCAACATCTAGACCGAGTGGATGTATGAGCGCATGAGAGCCGTATACCGTTAAGCCGCGTCTCCCATTGTGTCGTGGTCAGTTGGAAGGGGGTATGACCTTACCTGCCCGAGAGGAGGGGGCAACGCTAGGCTGAGTCTGACCAGCTCAAGGAATGAGTCCGCTATCGACGAGCTGGGCTCGATATTGGCAGGCAAATAGTGAGGTCTCTTCCACTCACCTTGTTGCGAGCAATGGGGCTGCAATCTGGTTTGAAGTGTAATATACCCCGGTGATTTTTCAGAGAGGAACTATACTGATATGTGGACAGATTGAGTAGGAGTCACATATTCATACATTCATTTCATTCACTATCCACTCGGGCTGGTGGTGCGCAACTAATTGTTGTGTACCTTCGCATGGCCAAGATTTCGGTTGGGCGGGCGACTAACCCGAGATTAGGAGTCTACCACATTAGGTCTGACTATCTAAATTTAGGTATGTGACTAGCTTGGATAGAAGTCCTTTGTTGTAGACCCCGTAGCTTGTGATACTATGTACTATTATCCCGATTTCACACTTCAGCTTGGTCATTTCATTTGCATCGCATATTGCATTGCATCCTCAACACATAGTATTTGGCTTACTGTCTCCGCATTGCATAACTGATCTACATTGCTTCATCAGTATATGATATTGGTTTATTATATTTTACATCGCATAGCCTGGATAAGGCTGATGGTATTTATGGGCTTATCAACATGTTTTTGCATTATTCTGATATCGTATGATTTATGAACTTGCCAGTATTTCTGATATGGTATGATTTATGGGCTTGTTAGTATTTTCGCTTACTCTGATTACTCTGATATTGCTTACTTGACACTTACCTTGTGCACACACTTTCACCACCCATTAAGCTTTCTGTAAGCTTATGGACGATAGATGCGTGTAGGTGGTGTTAGGTCACAGCAGCATTGAGCTTGGAGCGTGCAGCGGTCTTCTGGAGCTTGATTTTCGATTTATGTATTTCTCTTTCCAGCATTGTACTCAAATGATTATATTAGTGGATATGTGGTGATGGTGTTGCCTTTGTGATTTGGGTAATCTTGTGGTTATGCATATTACGAGATAAATGTACATTGAAAAATCCTCCTTGTAGGATCCCAGGATGGGAATCTGGCGTATGTACATTGGGAGCCGAGAATGGGGTATTACGAAGGCTGTCAGCACCGGATTCGGCGATCGAAAATTTTGTGAGCCCGGTTTCCGAGCTTGGGGCGTGATAAGGTGGGTCATACTTTTCATTTCTATTGCTCTGATGGTTGTAACGTACTGAATTTGAACGTCAACGGTAGAAGAGTCTACGTGAGCATTTAACCATAAATTAATGGCTATAATAAGGATTAGGTGTCCTAATATATATTTATGAAGTTAAATATCATTTTTGTAATGTTTTAAATATCATTTTTATTATTATATTTTCAATTATTAATTATTTATATTTAAATCCCATGGTTCTCTTTTTTTTTAGAGATGTTTAGTATATTTTTCAAAGAATAATTACTTATTTGTATTTAGATTTTTATATATATTTCTAAATTGTTCACGTGTGTCACCTCTAGATTAGCGCTATTTATTCATTCGCTTAGTCCACTATAGGTCTTTGATTATAAAAATTTGATTATTTGGGTTTGTAAGTGGGCCAAAATACATGGGTTTCAGCGTGTAATTATCGATTTATTTAAATTAATGGTTAAATTTATGAATTTGATATTCTAACTGTTGAGATTTGGTGGCAGGTTGTTAAATCTTGTGGTTTATTAAATAATGGTTCATAACTCAAGTTTCGTGTACCCTCATATAGATTTTAATTTATAATGGTAACACCCGAGTATGCAAAAGTACGGGGTGTTACACCACCACTTCATCTTCCTCGACGAAACTAAACCCAGCTGCAATCATTTGCTGGTGGTTTTTGGGTATGCCTAGGATGAAAGGAATGGAGGAGAAGCATGGAAAAGATAGAGGAGGAGAAGAAATAAAAGTGAAGTGAGAGGGAAAGAAGAAAAGAAGAAGAGAGTGAGGGAGTGCATTCATGCTGTAATCGAGTCTCACGTTGCACCAAGACTTGACTCTGTTGAGTCAGAAAGCGTCTGAGTCGAGTCCTGGCTCGTTTGGTCGTACAAGGACTGAAGAAGGAGATAGGAAAGGGAGTGTGTGCGTGTGCAACATCGACTCTGCCCAACTCATGGGTTGTTGTTGAGTCGACTCGCTGCCAAGGTAATGGCTGTCGATTCTGGAAGCGAGTCCAGCTAGGTCAGGTTAGGCTTGGGCCTAGTTCGGTCCAGGTCACCCCAGGAAAGATAGAAAGAGGAGAAGAACATGAAGAAGGAGAGGTGTTCGAGTGGTGGTGTTGCACCACGACGAGTTGGGATGGCTTAACTCAATTGAAACTCACTGAGGTGCTGATCCTCGCAACCTCTACTTGTTGTTTGAGTTAGGATGAGTCGTAGTTGAGTTGGGAAGAAAAGAGAGAGAGAAGGAGAGAAAGTGGAAGGAGGATAGAGAAGGGTGGTGAGAGTTAGGTCAAGTAGACTCGACACGTTGAGCTCGAGTTGGGAACTTGATTCGTTGCCGAGTCAGCTGGGCCTGGATTCATTAACTCTTTGAGTTGGTTGGGTCCAACTAGTTGCTAGTTATGGTTGTATTGAGGGAAACAAGAAAGAAGTAAATGAGAGAGAGAAAGGTTGATAGTTGTGTTGAGCCGAGTCAACTCGGGTGTCAAGCTGAGTCAATTCAACCTGAATCAACTGGTATGTTTTCCTCTCAAACCCTTGCATTGAAATTCAAATTAAAACCTTGGTTGGTTAATTGATTCCTAATCTCTGCTAAGGTGTAGCCTAATATCATGTTTTCAATTTCACCTTGTTCGAATTGGAAGTGAGGTGAGTCAAGTCTACCTTGAGGAGATTCTAAGGGCACATGAACTTCCTAGCGACAATTTAGGTGATTCAATACTTAAGGTGATGACTTCTTCCCCTTAAGCTTTCCATTTCCAAATTAGTCTTAGGAATAGTTTTCATTTGAATTACAGTTGTCATCTTATAACCTATGACCACTTACACTAGTTATCGAATCTTAAGGAAAGGTTTACATTTTAACTACAACTAATAGCTTGTAGAACATGTAACAGTTATTAAATCTTATATGTTAGTTTCTATTTAAATCGATAGTTTATGCCTTTGATTTATAATCTCTTGTAGTAGTTATGGATTTCATTATCAACATATATCTTGCATCTATACACTTTCTCATGAATTGCTTATAAGTCACTTGTGAAATTCGACTCACTACATTTACTAGTGGGAAACTCCACTTATGTATGTGAACCCACACTTAGGATGTAATAAGACGGAATGTATATGAAATGGACCATTGACTTGGAGGTTACTTTTGGAATGTCAACATGGGTTTACCATCCATAGGTTGTTGTGCCTACGTGGCTTTGAGAATAACCTTTGTACCACTTGATTTAATATCACCCTACGTAACCTCTTTACCATTTCGATTTAATGTTTACCTCGCATGACCTTTCTATCGCTTCAATTTGGTATTTGTCCTATGATTTGATATTTGCCCTATATGGCTTCGACGGTTCATTCTCATATAAATATACGGTGGTAAGTCCCATATAGTGAATTATGATTGGCCACTAGTTGATGAGCTTCCATTAAATATCTTAAGGTGGAGGTCTCATGAGCCAGGGATAGTGGAATGTGACACTATGCTCAGGCTATCAGCCTATGCTGGGTGATGAATCCTCCTTAATGACCTTTGAGATTTCTTAAACTGGCTGGTTGTAAATGTAATAATAATGCTTAGACTAATCAATCATTCATAGCATACGGGCGATGACGGATGACTAATTCTTGATACTGTAGCACATGCCCTTAATCGTGGTATTGTTTTGCTAGTTCCCAAACCATTGACTATCGACCCGCTTTCGGTGAATTTGACACTATGCATGTATGAGATATACTTTCACTAGTGACCGACCACTTGCATGGGTTTCGCCTAAAAGCCAACTGGATGAGCATCCCCAGTTGATGTGCACTCATGCATTCATGCATTAAACAAGACTGCATCATGTATTGTTTTGTATGTCTTGCTATCTTTAAACTATGTTTAACTAATGCGGTGGTGTGTAATCTTAAGAGGAATTCACAATGAGTTGGCCATTCATTCATCGAATATATAACCGTACATGTGGCTTAAATGATATTTAAGTTCAGACTGATGATGAGCAAGGTACAATTGTCAAGGATGCATAGTTATATCTGCCAAGAGAAGTTGCATGATCCTACGACTCAAGTTTATATACATTTTATTATTTCTCATGTGTTAAACTATGTATTTATTATATTTATTATTATAGAGACATTGATTTGTACAAGTCATTTGGGCAACTGCTCTTATATTTTGAATGAATATACCATTTCCTTTATGCTTGATTTGTTTCTCTTCCACAAAATTGCCAACTCTGAAAGAGAAAAGAATATATATATATATATATATATATATATATATATATATATATATATATATATATATATATATATATAGGCGTGAAATTTGACTATCTTTAAAGGTTAACACTTGGGTTTTTGGAAGACGAGTCTTATACTCAGGTTTCAAAAACTCGAGGCGTTACATGAAGCTGGTGTAGTAAGTAAAGGTTGGCAAGGAAAGTGAGATAGGTGAAGTATTATGATGAGTACTTTGCTAGGATAGAAATTATTTGTTTATTATATTAGTAGATATGTTAAAAAATAAGACAATGCAACTTATATAAATATATTATTAACATAAATGAATTACAATGACATTTAACAAAATTTCTTATAAATTTCAGGTTATTAATTGTTAAACATTTGTAAATTTACAAATTCACCAGTAATTGATATATGCTTATGCAGTTAAAGCTGTAGAAGAATTTTATGTGTAACTTATTGATTTTTAAAATATACAAAGGCCTGAATAAAATGCCGGGTGGATTTTTTATTCGACGGGAATTAATATTTTTAATATTGATTTGAAGGATTATTGCAAGTTCATTTGATAGTGACAATGGTATGCAAACCATTTCAATATCTTGAATTTCATGAAAATCAAGATAAATAATTGCAAGTTGGCACTAAAACCAATTGCATAAAAAATTTCGTAGACAATTTCCTCATAAGCGAGCATTCATTCAGACATAATTACTTGAGATTTGGTGTGAAATAAAGGATCTCGAAACGTTAGTATCAAGGTGTCTAGGCCAGGCAGCCCAGTGCTATTGTACCAAGGCTTGGTCCCCTAAACATGGCTCAAGGTTGGTTTGGGGCTTGAAATTTGAGCCCTTTATTGAGCTAGGACCAAGCCAATGATAAACGAGTCAGTCTTTGTTGTCAAGTGGCCAAGTTGATTATCTAAGAAGAAAGAACTATTTAAGGACTTTTGTTAGGGTTTACAATTCAGCATAAGTTTAATTTAAAGACAAACATTGAATTTGGGTCATGTTCTAATGATTCTAACCATTTGCATGATGGGACTTATTGTTTATGGATTATACCCTAAAAAATTTCTTATGGGTTACCATTTTTAATTCATATCTTATCCCTTTGGGTTAGAATACTAGGTATGTTTTCATACATGTGTCAATCAAGACGGTTCAAATCATCGAAGCAACCGTGAATGGAGGAGACTTCACTCATAAGTGATGAAATCAGAGTTAACTCAGTACAGTTCTTCTAAGTCTTGTACTTTTAACTCAAAGACATTATATATATATATATATATATATATATATATATATATATATATATATATATATATATATATATATATATATGGGAAATGGTGTCATGAGGTGATCTCATGAGAACTTCCCATGAGGTAGAGCTGTGTGGGTCCCACAGTGACGTGTGTCAAACATCAATATTATCAGTCAGATGAACCATTCCATGGTGGGCCACACAGGCTTAAAAATCAAGTCAATCCACCTGAGTTCTCTATACAATTGATTTTTGAGATTTTTTATAACCTAAAGGAGACCCATAAAAGCTCGACCTCATAGGAAGTTCCCATATATATATATATATATATATATATATATATATATATATATATATATATATATATATATATACCCCACTAGTAGTCCATGGTCTTTTCCTCTACTCAAAGTAAGGGACCATAAACATCTTAAACAATCAAAACCATTAATTGCATTCATTAGACCATCTCAACAACCACACTATATGCACTTTTGCAACCCAAATATGAACATATGTGCTCATCATCTATTGGGCCACCAAAAGAAAGGACCCCCAACTGAGAAACTCCAATCATTGCCCAACTTGAAGTTTCCTGAACCGATGAAAATCTATTTGGCACTTTTTTGGGCCTCTCGTCACCTTAGATGACTCGGCATAAATTTTTTTGTTTTTTTTTTTCTTTTAAAATTTTAAAAGATGACTCGGCGTAACATCTTGGTCCGCATCCACATCTCTAATGATATAGATCCATCATCCATCAACATATATATGATACTTGTACCAGACATGCCATTTACCTACAAATACGTAATCAACAATCCATGATTTGGAACTCCTTAATAAACACGTTTACATCCGATGCGTGTTGATGGTGCAAATATTCCTGCTCTTGTCCATAAAAAACCATGCATACCCTTACATGATCACTTGGTACACTTTCCACCAAGTGATAGGTGCTCCAAAATTTTCAATATCAAACGTTTAAAACTGAAAAACACGTATTTCATTTATATAATCACTTGGTACACTTTCAACTGGAGATAGGTGCTCCAAAATTTCCAATGTTAAAGGTTCAAAATTAAAAATATGTGTTTTTGATGTAGAGCAGCTTGCGGACACTTTCCTGTCCAAGATGGTTCAGAGAAGGCCTGATCGAAGGCGGAAGTGATCATGACTTTCAAAACCCTAAAAATAGCATTTTTTCATAAACCCGAATGAGTTATTCGACGTACCACATGATTTTGGGGTAAAAGCTACTTTACCCATTCAACTCAGCTACGCTAGGTTGCCCACGCCGAATTTGCAAGATTTCATCGGATCGATGTTCGAAAGTCCATTTTAATTTCATTTTTACTATTTATAGTAAGTTTTAGTTCATTCATATTTTTAGAGAATTTTCCAAATTTCTTTAAGAAAAGCGATCAAGTTATAGCAGGTCAATCAGGGCCCTGGCCCATCTCTTAAGGCCCATACTAATCCCAAAATTTGGTTGGGCTAAACCTTACCCAGCGCAAAAATTAACAAAATCCGTATTTCTCATATAAATGTTCCTAATCTATCTATTGATCAAGTGGGACACACATTCATAAAAAAAAAATAGACATTAAAGGAACGGAATAACATATTTGTGCGATTTAACATCCAGGTTGCGCTAAACTGACTTCAGTCCATGATTTTCCTGAGCCATGCACAAGAGGCCCAAGTTAGGTTCGGGGGCCAAGGTAGTAGGTCCAAGCCCAGCCCAAACCAATGTGGGGCTCATCGGTCGTGGCCTACCCAGCCCATTATCATCCTTATGTTCAGGGTACATTTAATAGACGACCACGCAAAAAAAATAAAAATAATAAATAATAAATAAATAAAAATAAAAATAAAAATGATGATAGTAGCCATCTGATTAACCCCTAATATGGACAGTCAAGATCATTTATAGAAAATAGGTATAACCAACACAGAAAAACTGGATTTGTTCACGGCTCCATCAAAGCTGAAGATAAATTTCACTTGGCTAAAAGAAAAAAATACCCACAAAAACTTACTTTATTGGTATGACTCTTGAGTATGGAAACGTAATGGCTACTCTCCCTGCCACCAGCCCGGTGGCTGATGGTCGGTGCTCTATGGGCCCACCATGATGTATATGTTTCATCCATTCCGTCAGGAAAACAATAGTGATTGGATATCCACCATTAAAATCCTCCTAAAGCCCACTGTACTGTTTATTTGACATCCAATCTGTTGATTAGGTCATATAGACCTAGATGAATGGAAAAAACAAAGATCATCTTAATCCAAAACTTTTATGGCCCTCAAAATTTTTTTATTGGTCGACGTTCATTCAACACTTTTTCCTGTAATGTGGTCCACTTGAGATTGGGATACACCTCATTTTTTTTGTCTCATTCCCTAAAATGACCTAGAAAAATAGATGGCCAGCATGGATGAAACACATACATCATGGTGAGGTCCACGGAGCACCGACCACCAGCCATTGGCGGTAGCAGGGGAGTAGCCAATCCGCTTTCTTTGAGCATGGTGCGACGCGTTTTTAGACTAAGCCCCAACCATACCATCCATGAATAGGAAAAAGGATGGCCATCGAAAACTTCCTAGGCCACAGAAGTTTTGAATGGAGCTGATATTTGTGTTTTCTCTTCATCCAGGTCTATGTAACTTTATGAATGGGTTGGATGACAAATAAACATCACGGTGGGCCCTAGAAAAGATTCAACTGTGAGAATCATTATCACCGCTGTTTCCTGTGGTGTGGTCCACTTGGGCCTTACATATTCCTAAAATTTGATTAAAAGTAATAAAATGATATGAAAAATGGATGGACGGTGTGGATAAGACTCACACATCACCGTGGCCACTCAAAGCTACTGCCTGTGCCCGGTTGTAGACGGGTGGTGGTAGGACGCAATCCGCGTCCGTCCGTGAGATGTACCTAGCGATAGATGACTTGTGGGCTAATCGGGTGGATCAAGATCCAAGCCATCATGGCAAAGTAGTTCAAGATCCAAGCCATCCATCAAGTTAGATCCAATGGTAAGATGCATTAGTTAAAACATTAGGCCAGTCCACTTTTTAAGCTGGCCACAATTTATTAAATAAATGGAGGGATGGGAGGAACTTGGCAAAATATTTCCAAGTTTGTGAACCAGTCAAGTAGTAGAACATAGGTTCATCTGATGGATGGCTTTGAATCTTGCTACATATGCTATAGTGGCACATGTCAGGTCGAATGCGTGGTGCACACGTGTGACTGTGGCCAACCCTTAAAACTAACCCTTCCTTCTTTCATATTTTTTGACGTGTCCCATTCCAAAACCATTCGGTGGGTTGGGAAACTCACCATTTTGGGACCGGTTGAGTCAGGCCAATCAGCCACTTGAGTAAGATGCAATACAGGTGCATCGCGACCCAGTCACCCAATTGACGATAGCCAACTGAGTCACTCGACCGAGTTCAGGTTTAGATAACCAGTTGATGTCATAGAGGTGAGCATCGAGTTGAGTCGGACTGACGTAGGGCTGATCCGACTTGATCCGGTTTTGAAATTGGCCTGACCCAAACTCAATACCAAGTCCAGCGTGCATGATCCAATCTGAGTACGGGTCTGGCCTATATATATATATATATATATATATATATATATATATATATATATATATATTATGTGTGTGTGTGTGTGTGTGTGTGTGTGTGTGTGTGGGAAAAGGTATAATGTGCTTGAGCTGACGATAAGCTCCCGTGAGGTCGAGCTGTGTGGGCCCCACCGAATGTGTTTCGACCATCAACATCGTGCATTTGATGGGTACCCTTTAAATTATGGGATATCCGGTGAGGTCGAGCTGTGTGGGCCCCACCGTGATGTGTTTCAACCATCAACATTGTGCATTTGATGGGTACCCTTTAAATTATGGGATATCCCAAAAATCAGCCATATAGTGAACTCAGGTGGGCCATACCATCTAAAATTATGTGAAGACACTGTTAAAACATATAAAAGCACTTGGTGGGGCCCACCTGAGTTTTGCATGCGCCTGAAACTTAGTCTGAACCCTCATTCAAGTGGGACACACATAATGGATGGTCTGGATTTGCAAACTACATCTCAGTGGGCCCTCAAAAATGGTTATAAATGTTTTAATGGTGCATGGCCCCTCCCCACTTTTGTATGTGGTGTGGCCCACACAAGTCACGGATTGACTTGATTTTTGAGATCTAGAGCCACGATGGAATGGTGCATCTGACTGATGGGGTAGATGTTCGAAACACATCACAGTGGGGCCCACACAGCTCCACCTCAAGGGGCGTTAAAATCAGCTCGAGCGCATTGTACCTTTTCCCTATATATATATATATATATATATATATATATATATATATATATATATATATATATATGAGAGAGAGATGCTCACACACAACTAGCTGGACCATGAGTTTTGGTCCAACTAGCTGTGCATTAAATCTCAAAATTCCTATTTTCATACCCATGTAATGCACCACACGTGAGGATATGTGACTCAGAGTTTTATATTAGTATTTTGAGAATTATGTATCATAGATCCAAGCCATTTATTAAATAGAGCATGCTAATGAAATTTTATGTACCGAAAGTTAGTAAATTGTTGTCACCATTAGAACCACACATGTAACTTGAATATGAACCATTGGAGTAGATTTCTAACAGTTTGCTTTTCTTATAGATGATATCGTGTTATCGATAAAAAAATATATATATATTTTTTCCCATATACTTATAATGGACCCTACCCAATTAACGGACCAGATTTGCAACATACATTGCGCATCACCCAAGTATATCATATGTGTACACATTCTTTAGTGGTCCTTTGTAAACATTCACCTCCTCTTTTCTCTCTCCTCATTTAAACTATTTTTTCTTTATTTAATGCTCTCCATTCCATATTCGTTTGGGAAGGAGTCATGAGCGGAGTGACATGTTGAGTCGCTACTCAAATCACGTACCTAAGTTATGTGGACCCCACCATGATATATGTGTTGTATCCATACCACACATATATTTGTAGAGATCATTTTAGGACGTGGTTCAAAAGAATGAGGTAGATCCAAAACCGGAGTGGACCCCACCACAGAAAATAGTGAGGAGAGTGACGCCCACCGTTGAAACCTTCCTAAGGTCCATGATATTTATTTGAGATCCAACCTGTTCACAATATAACATAGACATTAAAGAAGGAAAAACACAAATATCAGCTCGATCGAGAACTTTTGTGGCCTTTAGAAGTTTTTAATGGTGGGCGTCACCCTCTCCATTGTTTTTTGTGTTGGGGTCCATTCCAGCTTTGGATCTAACTCATTCTTTGGCTCATGCCATAAAATAATCTCTCCAAATGGATAGACGGTGTGGATACAAAACATACATCATGATGGGACCCTAAGAACTAGGTGACGTCATTAATCAGTGCCTGCTGCAAATCCGCGTCCAAACCTTGCTGATTTCCTGCGAAAGACTTTGGCAGCAAGTTCCTGCACTGGGAACCCAGGTGGGGCCCACTATGATGTTTGTGAGAAATCCTACCCGTTCATCCATTTTTTGAGTTTAATTAAGGATATGAAGCCAGAAATGAACCGTTTCCCGAGCTCAAGTGGGCTGAAAATGTGATAATTGAACGTCCACGATTGAAATATTTGTAGGCCATAGAAGTTTGAATCATGCTAATATTTGTGATTTCAGTTCATCCCGGTAGGAACGAACTTATGAACGGTATGGATGGCTTGTAAACATCACTGTTGAACCCAGGTAGGTTTTAACGGTATGAATTTCCCTAACCACATTTTCCTTTAGTACGGTCCACTTGAGCTTTGGATACGGTTCATTTTTGGCATCATGTCTTGAAATGAACTCAAAAAATGGATGGAAGGTGAGGATTTCTCACAAACATCATAGTGACCTTGATGAAGTAAAATAAAAATAAAAAAAGGTCACAAGGACCTTGATGAAGTAAAATAAAAATAAAAAACAAAATTCAGCTTGATCCAAAACTTTTGGACCATAAAAAGTTTTTAATGCCTACTAACCACAGTTTCTATTGGACCCAATCATGATTGTGTGAAATCCACTCCAACCATTAGATGAGACAAAAAAGGGTAGGTGACAGACCCAAAAATAAGATCTACCGTTGAAATGCATGGAAATGACCGTGAATTGAAGCAAAATGACTATGAAATGCATGGAAATGACCGTGAAGTGAAGGAAATTGACCGTGAATCAACACAGAATTGTTTGGAATTACCGTGAAATGCATGGAAAGCTGACTAAAGGAATCTAAGCTTAGCTACAGAATATTATGGTAGAGTGCTTAAGGAATCAATTCCATGCATTTTACGGTCATTTCGCTTCACTTCACGGTCAATTCCCTTCACTTCGTACCCAAAAATGAAGTAGATCTAACGCTCGATGTGACCCATAATAGAAAACAGTGGAGATTGAATGCCATGACAATGAAAAAGAGTCGAGGTCGACCGGGTCTGACCCGGTCAACCCCAACTCGCTGGACACTTACCCGGTCGACCGGGTTTTGATCCAGTCAACCCCATTTACCTAAAATCCAAAAAAATGGGGTCGACAATCCTCCAGGGAGTTGGGGTCTACCGGGTCATACCCGGTCGACCCCGACTGTTTCCATTGTGATGGTATTCAATCTCCACTGTTTTCTATCATGTGGCCCACTTGAGCTTCTTATTTCCATGCAATTTGGAGACATCACTTTCATCAATAGAGAAAAGACCAGTTTCATCATCTGGTGGTGGATCTGAAGTGGAGGAGGTGGGCCACCATCTTCGAATTGAGAATCTGTAAACGGTTATTCTATGAAAGGCCAGTTTGCATGAAGGGGGAGGAGACGGTAGTGATTTAAAGGGTATGTTATTCTACCAATCAAGAGTCTTGATTTTCTTGAAGAGGTAGAAGGAAATGGTAATGTATTGGAGGGTATGTTACTCCATCGAATCAAAGATAAAGGGCTGCCATCATGTTCTGGTGAAGGATTCAGAGTAGAGGAGGTGGGCCACCATCTGCGTAGCAAGGAGCCTGGTTTACATACAGATGGGGGTGCAGGAGATGTCAATGGACGAGAGAGTGCGACAAGGTGGGCCATCATTTATAGATCAAAGAACTTGGGTCGCAAGGAGAAACCACAAACCATGAAGTGAAGCAGAATCAACGGAATGGACCGTGAAGTGAAGGGAATTGACTGTGAAATGCATCAAAATGACCGTGAATGAACACGGAATCGCCGGGAATGACTGTGACATGCATGGAAATGACCGTGAGGTGAAGCGATTTGACCATGAAATGCATGGAAATGACCGTGAAATGCATGGTGACCTTGTGCTAGAGGATACTATAGGCATGGTGAATCAAGCATTTCATTGAACACATGGACTGCAGAAATGAGTTGAAATGAGCAGAAATGAATGAGGCATTTCATTGAACACGTGGACTGCAATGCATTTCATAAAACATATCATTTGCAAATCATTTCAAAGAAACAACACAGCAAGTTCTTAAGTGTAGATTGCAACCCGTGATCATTATCTGGGCCCTCAGGGGTCGATAAAATGGTAACATAGGGTTAATAGTCGGCGGTTTCAAAGTAAGAGTTCGACGCAGGGCGTAAGGATCTATACAATAGACGTAGTCTATTAACAATTGTGAAAAAAAGGGCTTCAATAGTCTAGGTTTTTGGGTCGAGGGTTGGATCTCAGCTATTTGTGGTCTTGTGGAACCCGAAAGGAGTCCCGGTCGCGGCACGAAGTCTTCCCAAGGAAAAGGAGATCAATGTTCGTTGGTTGGATCCCGCTTCTCCGAGCTTCCTCTTATCTTCTCCTTATTTCCCCTTTTCAAATGCCCTAGGAAAAAATAGAAAATTCGTGCAAGGTAGAGAGGTGTGAGAAAATGAGGTTATATATAACTCCAGTTTTGATGTAAATGGCCCTAGTGACACTTGTACTCCCATACTAACCCTATATGGGTCATTTTTTGTCAGTAAGGGTATGAGGGGAGGCTCACAAGGAAATTCGCGCCTAGGGCTAAGGATTCTAGTAATGGAAAGCCAAGGTACAAAGTGGGCCCTAAAAAAGACCGGAAAAAGAAAAAATAAAAAAGGAAATAGGTCCTGACCACAGTAGAGTTGAAACTGTGGGGAACTCATACAAATGATTTCTGTGTATTGAGAATTCCATTTCTCCTCTTTATTTTATTAAAATCTTTGGCCTTCTCTAAAAAATAAATAAAATAAATAAAATAAAAATAAAAATTGATGTGAAAGCTTATTCGGAGAATGTTATCTTTCAAGAGAGAGAGAGAGAGAGAGAGAGTGAAATTTATTAATTAGTAGCTTGTTAAACCCAAATGAGCCTCTGCACATGCACTGTGTACATTGAGTGGCCCATCCATGTAGTTGAGCTAGCTCATAATTAGGCTTTCAACACATCAAATAGGCCACGCTAATTAATAAGCTGACGGTTGTTAAAAAGATCTCCCAACACTTCGGGAGACTGGATTCAATGTATGGAAATGACCGTGAAGTGAAGGGAATTGACCGTGAAATGCGTGGAAATGACCATGAATCAACCAGGAATCGCCGGGATTGACCGTGAAATGAAGCGAATTGACCGTGAAATGCATGGAAATGACAGTGAAGTGAAGAGAATTGACCGTGAAATGCGTGGAAATGACCGTGAATCAACACGAAATTGTTTGGAATGACTGTGAAATATGTGAAAATGACCGTGAATCAACACGGAATCGTTTAGAATGACCGTGAAATGCATGGAAATGACCGTGAAGTGAAGCGAATTGACCGTGAAATGCATGGAAATGACCGAGAAGTGAAGGGAATTGACCATGAAATGCATGGAAATGACCGTGAATCAACATAAAATCACTTGGAATGATCGTGGTATGCATGGAAATGACCGTGAAGTGAAGCGATTGGACCACGAAATGACCATGAAGTGAAAGGGCATGACCGTGAACTCCAAAAGGACTGTGAATCAACATGGAATAGGCGGGAATGACCATGATATGCATGGAAATGATCGTGAAGTGAGGCGATTGGACCGTGAAATGTGCGGAAATGACCGTGAAGTGAAGGGGCATGACCATGAAATGCGCCGAAAGGACCGTGAATCAACATGGAATGGGCGAGAATGACCGTGATATACATGGAAATGACCGTGAAGTGAAGCGATTAGACCGTGAAATGCGTGGAAATGACCATGAAGTGAAGGGGCATGACCGTGAAATGTGTTTAAATGACCGTGAATCAACACGGAATAGGCGGGAATGACCGTGATCTGCACAGAAATGGCAAAGAAGTGAAGTGATTGGACCGCAAAATGGGCAGAAATGACCATGAAGTGATGGGGCATGACCGTGAAATGCGCCGAAATGACCATGAATCAACACGGAATAGGCTGGAATGACCGTGATATGCGCCGAAATGACCGTGAAGTGAGGCGACTGTATCGCAAAATGCGCGGTACAATCCTTTAAGTGAAGGGGAATGGCCGTGAAATGCGCTGAAATGATCGTGAATCAACATGGAATAGGCGGGAATGATCGTGATATGCATGAAAATGACCGTGAAGTGAGGCGATTGTACCGCGAAATGCACGGAAATGACCGTGAAGTGAAGGGGCATGACCCTGAAATGTGCCGAAAGGACCGTGAATCAACACAGAATAGGTGGGAATGACCGTGATATGCATGGAAATAATTGTGAAGTGAGGCGATTATACCGCAAAATGCGCGAAAATGACCGTGAAGTGAAGGGGCATGACCGTGAAATGCATCGAAAGGACCATGAATCAACACAGAATAGGCAGGAATGACCGTGATATGCATGGAAATGACCGTGAAGTGAAGCGATTGGACCGTGGAATGCGTGGAAATGACCATGAAGTGAAGGGGCATAACCGTGAAATGCGCCAAAATGACCGTGAATCAACACGGAATAGGCGTGAATGATCGTGATATGCATAGAAATGACCCTGAATCAACATGGAATAGGCGTGAATGATCGTGATATGCATAGAAATGACCGTGAAGTGAGGCAATTAGACCGTGAAATGCGCCGAAATGACCGTGAAGTCAAGGGGCATGACCGTGAAATGCACCGAAATGACCGTGAATCAACACATAATAGGAGGGAATGACCGTGATATGCATGGAAATGACTATGAAGTGAAGCGATTGGACCGTAAAATGCTCAAAAATGACCGTGAAGTGAAGGGGCGTGACTGTGAAATGCGCCGAAATGACCGTGAATCAACACAAATAGGCGGGAATGACCGTGATATGCGCCGAAATGACCGTGAAAAAAAGATATCATTTACTGCAAAATATTGTCTTCACCATTCATAATGAAATCATATTACGAATACATCATTTCCTTCAAATTTATAACAAAATATACAACACATCATTTACATCCTTTCACTATGAATATTTTACAGTACATCATTTACAACAGTTTACAACATTTCATAAAATTTCCCAATTCCTCTTATGCCTAAGACAAATATATCATATTTTGAGGTCACTCAGGCAATCATAGGCTATTGACTCCTTAAAGCTGGAAGTGAATTGCTGTAAGTCTCTCCCTGTCAAAATTTGATCGCTGCACAAAATGTTGATATATTTCATGACAAAAATACCACAGTCATATCCGTTCGTCTGCTTTGGTATAGAGGTATCTTTTCTGACCGTCCAAGCATTTCCTTCCAACGCAACCCTATCTCTAGTGGCGTAAAATAATATAGGCAAGGCCTCCTTCATTAAATCAATATGTTGCCTGTATCGACTGCGTGCCCTCGAGTATAAATTGTTAAATATATTGATTTCTCGGTCTCGAGGGTGGATGACCATTAGGTACCAATGATTGTTGGCGTGATTAACTGGTACATATGTCTGTCTATGTTTGGAAAGATAAGATATCAATATCCATAGATTTGGGTATACCTAGCATTGATAACTTGTAACGACACCATTACCTCTTCATGTTGCCACATGGCCTTCTGCCCCTCATGCGGCTTGACAATGCTGATCGGAGAGAGTTCTTCTAGCACTTCAAATAATAAATGCGATTCGTCATTGCCAACATCTCGATATATTCATAATGTTGACATTTGCATGCCGATACATGCCTATTACAAATAACATTGTAAATTAGAACATATATCATATAATGAAATATCATATTAACCATGATCTAAATCATACAGTTACCAGGAAAAATGTGGGACAGAACTTGCAGTCCTCTGTATATAATAGAGGAAATGATCGGTGCCTTCTCTCCAAGAAATCGACGTACTTGTCGATAGCCTAATCAATAAAGAAGGGAAATTAATCTATACTCTATTATATACAAATTCTGAATTAAACCATGTATGTATGTGTGTGATTTACTTATCATGCTGTCAACCCAAGCATTCTTCTCCCAAATGGTCTTGAACCATCGAAACTCGGGTGACTCTTTGTTTGCGTTGTCCCAGCTTTCCAATTCATAGAGTTCGTCCTGCGATATTACCCTAAGTGGATCGATCTTGGCCTAAAGGGGTATCAGAGAAGTCAGAAATTTTCTCTGTTTCTCATCGTCGGCGGCGTTGCTTGGAGTGGTTTGCACGACAGAGATGGAAATAAATGGAGAACACTTGTAGACAGACGACTTCAGCACCCTTTTAGGTCTCCTCGTATATACTGGAATGGAATGTAGTGATTTCTCACATATATCAACGCCCAACGATCCTCATCCTCCTTCTCAAACTCTTCCTTCTGATTCTTTAAGTCCTCCTTCCAAAACCGAATCTTCTCTATACGAAATGCCTCCATCTGCTTCTTCAACTCCGCTTTACCCTCCTCCAACTCTTCCCTCTCATTCCTCAAAACCTCCCTCTCATTCAACTCCTTCTCTAACCTCAAAGCTTTTTTCAATTTCAGCATTAGTTCAACCTCAATGAGTATTACTTCTCTCTCTCTCTCAATCGATTCTTCTCTCTCTTTTAGTGTGTGTTCGAGAAGCTTCAACTCTTCCTTCTCTCTCCAACTAAAGCATTTGCGCCGCCAGCTCCTCCCTATCCTCCATCGACTCCCCAGTGAGTTGTAATCCCACTCCCTCTCCCTCTCCCTCACTAGTACTGTATTCCTCTCCCCCTTCTTCTCTCTCTCCACCCTCTTCTGCCTCTGCCTGTCTCGATTTCTCCTCCATATCTTCATCATCTTCATCTTTACTGCCCTACAGAATGAAGCAATGTATGTATCAATTATATAACATGTCAAATTAAATATAAAATATCAACATAAAGGAGGACGTTTTTGACATCTTACATCAAATATATCACGGGCCAAATGAACAGACTCTGTCTCCAACTCCTTTGTGGTAGGCTCTAAGTTAACAATGATCTCAGCCTGTAAGAGAACATCTTCATTTTCATGCTACAGAAACACACACGCACACACACACAGACACACACACACATACAAATATATATAGTTAAATGAGTGACCACTTAACTTCATAGAAATTGACTTACATTTTTACTCTTTATAATTTTATGAATCTTCTTATACCTAAAAACCTTCCATCCCCGATATTGTATGAATCGTGGAAATTGGAAGGGAACATATAAAATTATACATTTTTGGAGAGCTGGTACTCTCTCAACGACCCATATCTGTTACAATGAAATAACAAGATGATGTTAAATAAATATAGTTTAGTTATAAACTATGAATTAAAATAGACAAGGAAAGAATCCCTACCTGTAGGGGTAATATGCAACCGATGACATTGTAATGAGGCCCCTGGGATGCCATGAAGGCACTCTCGATCCCTTCCGTCATCGTTTGGAAGGCCAAACTACCCCAGGGGTAGATATTAAAGTCTTCCGACGAGTCAACAAGGTCAATAAACTCTTTACAACATATAATATTCGTGTCGGTACCCCTAACAAACCACTATACATAAAAATTAGGGCTAATTTCACGACATCTTTGTTTTTATTGCTATCAACTATCCTATTGAACACCTCCTGTACATGTTCTTTAGGATAGGATATTTATGAAAGTATTTTTCTCTTAATGACTTCTTCGAACGATGGATATTGGGTATATAGAGGTCACCAGTCTTCAATCCTGTTATTAGGGTGAAGTCTATCTTGGTAAATTTTATATGGTTCCCCTGTATCTTGAATACAAGGTTGCCTATATATATCTGTTAATAAGTGCGTGAAAAATGGCTCCTATAAACCTAAATGATGGAATATGTAACAAAAATGAGAATGGGGTCTGCCTAAATATATTTAATCTAGTGTTATTCTTCTCCAACCCACTCTTCACACTATTAAACCACCATGTCAAAGAACATTTGCATGAGATGATGGGGGCCGACTTGACGAATCCCTTATGCAAGGGTTTGTCATCTACAAGGATGAATTGAAAATTAAATCAACGATAACATTCAGTATTTAACGACACATAATGTGAAAGTTGACTTATTGTGGTGAAAATTCATAGAGTATGGTGTGAGTGTGCCGAGTCAGCGGTCAGTTTTTGACCAATTTCAAATGAAAGTACAAGACTTATTAGTGAATTTTCACAAGTTTTGGGCCGCTTTCACTCATTTATCAGTATATTTCATATACTTCTTGGTAAATTTATACCAACGTTGGCAGTAAAAAAAATGTCAATATCAAGCAGTCATCAGCCATTTTGAAGAATTCCATGTCAAATGGTCATCTCATAGGTCACATTCAACAACTTTACGACCAATTTCACTAAGATATGGGTCAATTTTCAGAGTTATATGTTGCATTTTGGCCGAGAACGTCGTGAATTTGACCATGTGTGGATTTGTCTAAGGACTGTAATTGACCGTTAAGTGAAGGAGATTGACCGTGAAATGCATGGAATTGTCCGTGAAGTGAAGGAAATTATTTGTGAAATGAGTGGAATTGAACATGGCGTGAAGGGTATTGTCCATGAAAAGCATGGAATTGACTGCGATGTGAAGGGGAATGACCGGGAATTTCCGTGGAATGCATGGAACTGACCGTGAAGTGAAGGGAATTGACCGTGAAATGCATAAAAATGACCATGAAATGAAACAGAATTGCTGAGATTGACCATGAAATGCATGGAAATGACTGTGAAGTGAATGAGATTGACCGTGAAATGCATGGAAATGACCGTGAAGTGAAGGGAATTGACTGTGAAATGCATGTAAATGACCGTGAATCAACACGAAATCGCCGGGAATGATTGTGAAAGGCATGGAAATGACTGTGAAGTGAATTGAATTGACCGTGAAATGCGTGGAAATGACCGTGAATCAACGCGGAATCGCCGGGAATGACCGTGAAGTGCATGGAAATGACCGTGAATAAACACAGAATCGCCAGGATTGACCGTGAAATGCATAAAAATGACCGTGAAGTATAGGGTATTGACCGTGAAATGAAGGGAATTGACATGAAATGCATGGAAATGACCGTGAAACGAAACGGAATCACTGGGGTTGACCGTGAAATGCAATGGAAATGACCGTGAAGTGAAGCGAATTGACCGTGAAATACATGCAAATGACCGTGAGGTGAGGTGAATTGACAGTGAAATACATGGAAATGACCGTGCAGTGAAGTGAATTGACGATGAAATGCATGGAATTGAATGTGAAGTGAAGGGAATTGACCATAAATGAACATGAAATGATTGGAAACGACTGTGAGGTGAAGGAAATTAATCATGAAATGACGTGGAATGGCTGGAATTAAGTCAGTTCACGGTCAATTTAACTAAGTTCACAGTCATTTTAGCTCAGTTCACAGTCATTTTAGCTCAGTTCATGGTCATTTTAGCTCACTTCATGATTATTTTAGCTCAGTTCACGATCATTTTGCCTTGGTTCACAGTCATTTTAGCTCATGAATCAATAACTCAGTGGGTCTTCGGTCTGTTAACTCAGTCGGTACTCAGTCGCTTTCATGGTCTTCATTTAGTTTTACATCTAATTTCATTCTTTGTTTAAATAACTCTCAATGTGGGCAATTTGAGTCCTGATTTCATTCATTTATCAGGACATGTCATACCATTGAGCATTTAAAAAAAATGAAATTGGATTGGGGACTGTGCACATATATAGTATAATATACAGTGGTGTCCACCCAAAGAAAGCTTAATATTTTTTAAATTGAAAATGGATTGTAGACCGTGCGCATATATAGTAAAATATACAATGGAGTCGACAAAACGAAAGCAAGGATTTCAATATACCTGCCGTTCGAGGCTTTTTAGCTGGGGGGACCATATTTTGTCCTATCTTGGGCTCGAAAAAGTCGAAAAAGACATCTGTGAGGTGTGTATTCTCGATCAGATAACGGGGAAAGAAGAAAGCGATAAAAGAAGGGTTTTACTACTACAGTAGACAGTCACAAGGGGAGAAGTGATCAAAAATTAGTAATCCACGGGTAGGATGAAGGATCTGGGAGAGGAAAAAAGAAAAAAAAAAAAACTAGGTTTTATCGGTGGAGATGCAGCTGGCAGCGTCACTAGGGTACTAGGGGCATTTTCGACCTTTGGGAAAGTGTCCGTACAGCTGGGGGCTTATTTTTGCAAGGTAAAATAAGGTGGGGTTGGTCTCGTAAATGGGCATAAATGGGTCGTACAGTCGTAAATTTCTCGCGAAAATAACCCCGGTACGTAGCTAGCGCGAGTTACTTCAGGGCGGCTTTGTCTGGGTTATCTTTGAAGATATTGCCCGTTTTACCCCTGTCGACTCGTGGGTAAATAGTTGCACAGGTGTTCTACCATAGCTAATGTACTTCATCCAGACCATTCATCACGGTCATTACACCGTGAAAATGGGAATTGGAAAAAATCAAGCTGATCCAACCATCAGATGGATCCCCGTGTAGATATGGAGGTTTCTAGATGGGCATGTCCCACCCGATGATTGGATTAATCTGATTTTTTAGCATCCAATGTACACTGTGTAGGACACTTCTGGACCGGTTGGATACCATTTATACCTAATGGTGGGTCCACACGCAGGCAAAACGTACTGCAGAAACGAGAGGGTATTTTTGTCATGTGGTTCAGACCCCTCTGCCTTCTGTGGCGGAGAGGAGGAATTTACAATAATACAAACTAGAGGGAGCGGTTTACAATTGTCGGAAACCGGAGGGGGCCGTCTATAATTATTCAAGGTCTGATGCACGGAGCGAGTGTGATAATTGATACGCGGGTACTTAGACCGTACATATGATGAATCCTAGCTTATAGATGTATCATTAACAAAAATACTCTGATTTGATTATCAGACTATCGGAGCTGTGGTTGCACGGTTAAAAATGAAAAATGTCCCATGGTCCTTTTGCAAAAAAATGTTCTCCACAAATCAGAACATTTTATTGGTCCACCAGTCTTATCGTGTGTCCGTGACTCTGAGAGAGGGTTTTACAATTTTGGCGGTCTAATTTTAGTGAATGTATCCACGTGTACCTTATTGGGTGGCCGCTAATCAAGCGAACGAGCCAGAGTAAACTTACGTCCCTGGGCCCTGGCTTTGCAAAGACAGTACTGCCCTCGTCTTTTACAAAAATAGCGGTAAAACAGAGATGCTTTGGAATACTGGAGTCTTCCGTACGGAAGCTTCCAATCTAGGGAATTTTTTACCAGAAATTTCCAACTGTACGACCCATAAACATTTATGGCCGGACGCGGATTTCCTGAAGTTCCTGCGCAAGGATTCTAAGTGGGGCCTGCTGCGATGTCTGTGAGAAATCAAAGCCGTCCATCCATTTTTCGACCTCATTTTAAGACATTCTACCAAAAATGAGTAGGATCCAAAACTCAAGTGGGCCATAGGAGATGAAACAGTGGCGAAAAAAATGCCTACCGTTGAAACCTTCCTAGGCTCTACCTTGCTGTTTATATGCCATCTAAACCGTTTATAAGGTCATTTTCACCTAGATAAAGTGAAAAAACCAAAAAAATTATATAGTTAAAAACCTTTCTCGACATATAAATATTTCAACAGTGGTCACTAAATCTCCACTGTTTCCTCTCGTGTGACCCATTTGAGTCTTTGATCCTCTTTGATTTTGGTCCCACTATATAAAATGAGCTTAAAAAATGGATAGAGGGGTTAGATTTTACATAAACAACTAAGTAGGACCCACACAGAATCTTGCGCAAGAGCTTCCTGCGAAAGTCTTTCGCAGGAAATCCGCGTCCTTTATGGCCACCAGCCATTTGAAGCCTACTTCTTTGTAAGCTTCCAAGAATACTCCCCTGTGTACGGACGACTTTTCAACGGACCAAAATACCCCCGTCAGTCCTTCCTTCCTGAAGCCGATTGGCTGGTGTGCGAAGACGAACGCTGCCGCTCCTCGACAAGGGCCCCACAATGATGTATTTATTATATCCACACCGTTCATCCATATTTCGAGATCATTTCAGAGCATTATCGGAAAAAAAGAATCATATCCAAAGATCAACTGGACCACACCACAAATAGCAGCGGGAAACTTGATTTTCACTGTTAAAACTTTCGTAGGGCCCACCACAACATATATTTTCCATCCAATCTATTCATAAGGTGACAAAGACCTGGATGAAGAGGAAAAGGAAATTTCATATTGATCTAAAACTTCCGTGACCCCTAAAAGGGTTTCAATGGTAGACGTTCAATCCTCCACTGCCTTTTACAGTGTGGTCCACTTGATAGCTAGATCTGTCTTATTTTGATAGCTAGATCTGTCTTATTTTTCGTCTAGCCTTAACACGGGTTCGTCAAATAGATGGACGGTTTGGATATAACACATACATCATAATAGGACCCACAAAAAGCAGTGGGGATTACATCAGGGAAAAAAGGACAAAAGAAAAAAAAAAATCACAGCCTGACCGACCCCGACTCGCTCTCCCACCTGCGTAAATAATTATTTTTTTGTTTTTGTTTTTGTTTTTGTTTTTTTTTTACAAAGACACCTTTTTCTCTCTTACATTTTTCTCTAATACATTCTTATATAAATACGTATATATAAGCATATAAAATTTGTTTTCTTTCTTTTTATTCGTTAATGAACATCTCTTAAACCAGAATGAGTTACTTAACATACCATCTAGGATTTTGGGGTAGGAGATGCTACTTTAGCTAACCAACCTACTTATTTTTCAAGATTCCATCAGGTCGATGGTCGAAAATCCATTTCGATGCACTTCACGGTCAATTCCCTTCACTTCACGGTCATTTCCATGCATTTCACGGTCAATTCGCTTCACGTCACGGTCATTTCCATGCATTTCACGGTCAATTCCGGTAATTTCGTTTAGATTCAGGGTCATTTCGATGCACTTCACGGTCAATTCCCTTCACTTCACGGTCATTTCCATGCATTTCACGGTCAATTCCCTTCATTTCACGGTCATTTCCATACATTTCACCATCAATTCCAGCGATTCCGTTTAGATTCACGGTCATTTCGATGCACTTCACGGTCAATTCCCTTCACTTCATCACGGTCATTTCGCTTCACTTCACGGTTATTTCCATGCATTTGACGGTCAATTCCAGTGATTCCATTTAGATTCACGGTCATTTCGATGCACTTCACGGTCAATTCCCTTTACTTCGCGGCCATTTCCATGCATTTCACGGTCATTTCGCTTCACGTCACGATCATTTCCATGCATTTCACGGTCAATTCCAGTAATTCCGTTTAGATTCACGGTCATTTCGATGCACTTCACGATCAATTCCCTTCACTTCACGGCCATTTCCATGCATTTCACGATCATTTCGTTTCGCTTCACTTCACGGTCATTTCCATGCATTTCACGGTCAATTCCAGCGATTTCGTTTAGATTCACGGTCATTTCGATGCACTTCACGGTCAACTCCCTTCACTTCACGGCCATTTCCATGCATTTCACGGTCATTTCGCTTCACTTCATGGTCATTTCCATGCATTTCACGGTCAATTCCAGCGATTCCGTTTAGATTCATGGTCATTTCGATGCACTTCACGGTCAATTCCCTTCACTTCACGGCCATTTCCATGCATTTCACGGTCATTTCGCTTCACTTCATAGCCATTTCCATGCATTTCACAGTCAATTCCCTTCACTTCACCGTCATTTCCATGCATTTCACGGTCAATTTGCTTCACTTCACGGTCATTTCCATGCATTTTACGTTCATTCCCGGCGATTTTGTGTTAATTCACGGTCATTTCCATGCATTTCACAGTCATTTCCATGCATTTCACATTCATTTTGCTTCACTTCACTGTCATTTCCATGCATTTCACGGTCATTCCCGGCGATTTCGTGTTGATTCATTTCCATGCATTTCACGGTCATTCCTGGCAATTCCGTGTTGATTCACGGTCATTTCGACGCATTTCACGGTCAATTCCCTTCACTACATGGTCATTTTCATGCATTTCACGGTCAATTCCCTTCACTTTATGGTCATTTCAATGCATTTCACGGTCAATTCCCTTCACTTCACGGTCATTTCCATGCATTTCATGTTCATTTCGCTTCGCTTCACTTCACTGTCATTTCCACGCATTTCACGGTCATTCCCGGCAATTCCGTGTTGATTCACAGTCATTTCTATGCTTTTCACAGTCAATTCCTTCACTTCACGGTCATTTCCATGCATTTCATGCATTCGGCGATAATTCGTGTTTGATTCACATCATTTCCACGCTTTTCACAACTAATTCCAATTCCGTGTTGATTCATAGTCATTTCCACGCTTTTCACGGTCAATTCCCTTCACTTCACGGTCATTTCCATGCATTTCACGGTCAATTCCCTTCACTTCACGGTCATTTCAATGCATTTCACGGTCAATTTCCTTCACTTCACGGTCATTTACATGCATTTCATGGTCATTTCGGGCGATTTCGTGTTGATTCACGGTCGTTTCCATGCATTTCAATGTCAATTCCCTTCACTTCACGATCATTTCAATGCATTTCACGGTCAATTCGCTTCACTTCACGCATTTTGTGCGGAAAAGACAGAGAAGCAAAACTTTACAACTCCCAAACTCAGTTGCCTGAAAGTGATGAAATTACAAACAAACTCCAATGATAGTTGTGAAAGAAAGAAACACAAGCATACGAAATTTTACATAAATGAGACAAAGAAGAAGATGAAAAAATGGCTTCAGTTAAGATATCACCAAACTAGCAGAAAGGAAAGGAGATCCATCCCTTTTTTTTTTTTTCCTTTTTTTTTTTTTCTCAATAGCCTCATAAAACACAATACCATGAATTTCATAACACCAGCTTTTCTTAGGTTTCCATGCACAAAACTACAATGATACTTTTAGCATTGGAGCTTTTGAAGCTCCAATACAACACACTCAAACCAAATCACTCCCTCTAAAATTCCCGCGACCTTCACGCTCATTTCCATGCTGTTCATTCATCTCTTTAAATGATTTACGATCATGGACCAAAAAATTAAGTACATTCGAAGCTCAAGTGGGCCACATAATAGAAAACAGTGGAAATAAAACAGTCAGGGTCGACCGGGTCATACCCGGTCGACCCTAACTCATTGTACATATACCCGGTCGACCCCATTTCCCTACAATTCACATAAATGGGGTCGACCGGGTCCTAACCTGGTCGACCTGTAATCAGATAGGAGTTGGGGTCGACCGGAGTGCACAGGAGTTGGGGTCGACCGGTCAGTGCATTGGGAGTTGGGGTCGACCGGGTCTAACCCGGTCGACCCCGACTATTTTCTATGGCAAGCATTCAATCTGCATTGTTTTCTATCATGTGGCCCACTTGAGCTTCTTATTTCCATTACTTTTCATTCATTAGTGGTTTCGTATTTGAGATGGTGTTACCAGCTCAGCCCTCTTGATTTTTACTGGCTGCAGGACATATCAAGGCTTCTGGAAAGAACCCAAGCCAATGAATGTGGCCACTTTTTTCCATTAATGACAATCCAATAAGTTCCAAAAATAGCTTATCGACACTGCTGAACATAGATATGATAATGGATCGGAGGATGTTATATTGTATCGGTCAATAGAGAAAGGGTCTCTGTCATCATCAGGTGAAGGATACGAAGTGGAGGATGTGGGCCATCATCTTCCAATTAAGAATCTCTATTTGCATGAAGGGGGAGAAGGAGACGGTAGTGATTTAGAGGGTATGTTATTCCATAGGTCGATAGAGAACGGACCGCTATCGTCATCTGAAAAAGTATTTGAAGTGGAGCATGTGGGCCACCTTCCACCAATCAAGAGACTTGATTTACTTGAAGGGGCAGAAGGAGATGGTAATTTCACGGTATCGATGCATGTATGACACCCTTAGAATACATAAACATCTGTCTTGTCCACAGAAATGTTTAAGGGCATGCATTTCATGGTCAATTCTTGTAACGACTCAAAAATTTCCGTACAATGACCCGAGTACTACCTCAACCAGAAATCACTTAGGATTAAATCCTTTAGAAATTTGACAAAGTTGACTAAGTGCTAAACTAGATTAGCCATGAAATCCGTTTGAATCGCTTTAAATACGATCTACAAGACCCAAAACTTGTAGAATCATTGACGCTAGGTTACCCCAAAATCTAGGATCAAACTCATTACCCGTCTGCTCTCGGGAGCACCTTGAAACTCTGTATCAGGTCTGGACCGCACATCGGGAGTCCGAATAATACGAGATTAAGGACTTAAGACCGCCTCGCTGGGCTTGACAACTATCTCGGAATTCAAACCCAGACAGTGTCCCACGGCTGTTCGCTTGAGTCCGGAGTGAGGGAGTGTGAAAACACATGTTTTCTTTACAAAATAAATATCTTGAATAGTGATCTGAGACTTGTTACTTGCGGCCAATTTGTAAGCAACCAGACCGTCAGAATCTGACCCAAATACACCCTCGGATCAGGAAAAATTTCATAAATATATCCATGTACTTGAAATTTTGGATCGAGACCCGCTGACCGTTGAACTGAAACTGGTCCGCCATGCGTGATCTGGGTATCCGACTGAAACGAAAACTTAACTAAACCTAGATCCGGTGTTAATGAGCTTAAGTCCGACCTTTGGCTCAAGGAGGCCCGCCAAAAGTCCTCCGTTGAGCTGAAACAATGCCACTTTGGTTATAACCTAAGTATACATTGACATTAGGTCTAGTTTGGAGAGATTTTAGGTTATATAAGGACCTTAGAACACTCTCTTACAGCCATACGAATTTGAGAGAAACCCTAAAGAGAGAAGTGAGAAAAGAGAGAGAAAGAGTGAGAGAAGTGGGAGAATCTCCCTATTACTGATCCAAGCTCCACCACTCCGTTCTTGTCGCCTTCCCGGCGATACCGACTTCGTTTTGAGGTAAGAAACCCTAACCCTAATCAGTTTTGGAGTTGTAAGAGTTGTAGGTTATGAAATAGCTAACCTATTTCATTCTTTAGGCTACCAAACTGCCGAATATGGAAACTTGGCAAACCTAGCTGATCCGTTGCGATTTTACGGTATAAGGTGAGGACTTTAGGTGTATAGGTAGAGCTGTACATGAGCAGACTATGACTCGAGTACTCGCTCGACTCGACTCGGAATACTCGACTCGTACTTGACTCGCCTGAGTTAGAGCCGAGTACGAGCAGGTTTTCACTGCTCGTTTAGATTACGAGTAGAGTACGAGTCTATTGGTACTCGACTCAGTACTCGACTCATACTCGACTCGTACAAGTGTATATAAACGCCCGAAAAAAAAAACCTACCCCACTCGTCGTTTTTAAGCGGCCCGACCCCTTACCTCCCAGGAGCTTTCAAAATCTCTCTCTCTCTCTCTCTCTCTCTCTCTCTCTCTCTCTCCGCCCGAGGCCAGAGCCCGTCCGGCCGTCCCTCTTCTTCCCTCTCTCTCTCTCTCACTCGCCCGTCCCCTGTCTGGCGGTGCTAGACCCTGCCGCTCGTCCCTGCGTCCTCTCCGGTGCCTCAGCTCGTCGCTGCCACTCGTCCGGTGCCTCAGCTCGTCGCTGCCACTCGTCCCGTCGTCAGCTGCCGGTCGTCCCTCTTCTGCTCGCCCGGTAAGGCCTGGGGTTGATTTTTTATTTTTTATTGCTAATATATAGTAGAAATTGCTAATATAATTGTGGGATTAAGATCGTTGGAGGGGGATTGAATGCCCGGTCGGTATGATTGAACTTTCTAGGCCCACTGTATTGTTTACTTGCCATCCAATTTTAGGGCCTGTTTGGCTGGCGAACTGGATGGGATTAGATCCAATTTTAGGGCCTGTTTGGCCGGGCGAACTGGATGGGATTAGATCCAATTTTAGGGCCTGTTTGGCCGGGCGAACTGGATGGGATTAGATCCAATTTCAGGGCCTGTTTGGCCTAGCGAACGCCCAGTCGCCCACCATTAAAAACGTTCTGGGGCCTACTGTACTGTTTACTTGCCCTCCAATTTTATGGCCTGTTTGGCCGGGCCAATGCCCAGTCGCCCACTAATTTTAGGGCCTGTTTGGCCGGGCGTGTTTACTTAGATTTGGATATGCTTCATTTTTTTTGGCACACATTAAAATGAGAGGGCAAAATATATGGATATACAATACATACATTGAATTGACTTAATTTACTTTATAAATGACAGTTTACTTGTTACTTTGTTAATGTTAAATGCCACCACTTTAAGATGCCTTTGGCTTTTCATTTAACATATTGTTATTAGTTAGCTAGATGATAAATGTCAATTTCAGCATGTTCCTTTGTTTGCATAGATATAAATTATTTGTATTGTTCTAGTTGTAGACTTGTAGTATACTAGGATAATCAGTTGCCCATTTGAGGATTTCCATGTTGCCAGACATAGATTCAGTGTGTTCTTGGATGCATAGAAATCTTTCAAATTGTCCCTTTTTGGACAGTTCAGGGTTAGATAGATTGTAATGTCTTCATTTATTCCAATTTAAATGCATATGTCTGTTCTGGTTTCGTCTCTCCTTTTTCTCTCTGGATATATTTCATGTATTTATTTTCATCGTCAAATGTCCACGCTTTGTGTTGATGATTGACATGAGAATCAAATACAAGATTAATATATTCTGGAGAGATAAGGGGAGATGCTGCCGAAATTTCGGCGTAGCATTTAAATTGGAAAATGAAGCATTACAATCCATCTAACTTTGAATGGGTGACTGATTTAGACAGTTAAGTAATTATGCCCGTCTAGCGGTCTAGCCGTCTAGCCATCTAGGACCCTAGGTATAGCCGTATAACATATCGAGAACTTTATTTTATAGATGACTAGTCAAGACGAAAGCCCAAATACCCCTGGAATGGGTGCATCGGCCACATCTCCTCTAATAGTAGAGGGAGACACAGACACGTCAACCGCATGCAAAGGGAAGAAGAAGAGATCAGCAGTGTGGGATGATTTCGAAGATGTAACAGTTAACGGTGTACAGAAGATAAAGTGTAATAACTGCAAAGGGTTATTCAGCAAGATTCCAGGAGGATCTACGACACATCTAATTAGACATTTGAAGACGTGTCCTAAGAAAGCAAGACTCCCTCCTCCCGGCCAACAGACGCTGTCATTTACGAAGTCAGAAGGAGACGACTCCCAAGGCGTAGTGTCCACTCATAAGTTTGACAAGGAGAAGTTGAATGAGTGGTTTGCTAGATTAGTGATTTTGGAAGAAAAACTTTTCAGAATGATTGAAAGTAAAGGGTTTAGGGCTTTCTGTCAATTTCTTAACCCTCGGGTCAAGAATATCTCCCGCGTCACAGTGTAGAGAGAAAGCATGAAGATGTACGCAAAGGAGAAGATGAAACTGAAAGAAGTTTTAGCTTCAGTGAACAGAATAACTTTGACTTCTGATTTATGGACGACGTCCAATCAAAGAAAAGGATACATTTCATTAACCGCTCACTATGTCGATAAGGATTGGAAACTATGCAAGAGAATTTTGAACTTCAAACACCTTTCTCCTCCACATACTGGTTTACTTATTTGACATCTCGATTGTCTAGAAAAGTCAGTTGAGAAGAAAATTTCAGCAATAACTTTAGACAATGCTTCAGCAAATGACAGTGTCATTTCATGCTTACGTAACTAGTTTAGGGCTACAGGAAATTTATTTTTTGAAGGAAAAATATTTCAGGTTAGGTGTTGTACCCATATTATCAATTTGATTGTACAAGAAGGGCTGAAATCAATCGATGACACTATAGAGAACATAAGAGAAAGTGTGAAATATATAAGGGGGTCGCCATCGAGGCTGAGTGTATGGAATGACATCATCCAATGTTTGAATGTGCCATCTAAAAAAACGTTGAAGTTGGATGTCTGTATACGTTGGAACTCGACCTATGAAATGTTAGATGCGGCAATAGAATTACAGCTTGCATTTCCTGAATATGCGGCGCGTGACAGAACGTATTCTTGGTTGCCGAGCACAGATGATTGGGCCAAAGCACAACAAGTTCACACATTTCTCCAAGTTTTCTACGATTGCACGAAGATTTTTTCTGGGAATCAGTATCCAACCGCGAATCTGTTTCTTCCGTCTCTTTGGAAGATTAAGGATGCTCTGCAGAAAAATGCCAGTGCAGGTCCAGATTTCATACGTCAGATGACAGTTGGTATGAAGACAAAGTTCGATAAATACTGGCACGAATGTCATCTGTTGATGTCCTTGGCAGTTGTTCTTGATCCCCGTTGTAATATGGGATTGGTTAGCTTTATTTTCATGAAGCTTTATCCTACTGAAAGAGCGGCAGCAGAAACGTCTAAGGTTCGTGAAGCCCTTGAAGATCTGTATAAATCGTATGTTAATACTTTACCTGCAGTGGGTGTTGAAGAAAGTAGAGATGCGAATATTTCTCTACCTGGTAATCCGGATGTGCTAAATGAATACATATCATATTTGGCACAAGCACAAATGAGAGTTGATACTAAGGAATCAGAGTTAGAAATGTACCTCAAGGAGTCAATCGTAGTGTGAGCTTAATTTGATGTGTTGGAATGGTGGAAGATGAGGGTTAGTGAATCAAAATACCCTACATTATCTGTGATGGCACGGGACATATTATCAATACCAATTTCAATGGTGGCATCAGAATCCGCATTCAGCACAGGGAGCAGGGTTGTGAGCAAGTATCGAAGCTCACTTTCGCCAAACACAGTTGAAGCGTTGATTTGTACGCAAGATTGGTTGCGCCCGATATGGGGAGGAGATATGAATGATGATGATGAAGAAGAAGAGATTGAGATTCGTGACGAGTCTCTACCTACAGATCAGTAATTATTTTCGATTTTTCAATTTTTTTGGCTAAATGTTGAATGATCTGTAATATTATTTCACTGCAACTGCAAACACGAAAGTGTTGGTCCTTTTGGAATGTGGTTTGGAAGACTTTGAATCATTGATATTTATTTACATATGCCTATTCATTTACTTTTATTTTTGAATTTTGATACATTTATATTACTTTTTTTGTTGCTATATCAAGTTCAATTTATTTATCAATATTCTGATTTTTTTATTAAAAATTGAATGTAGATATGTCGTCATCTGAGCCATCGACAAACATTTGGGACTATGCTTCCCTAGTTGAATCACCGCCACGGTTTGGAAAAATAAAGATTAAATGTGGTTTGTGTGGCGTAAAGTTTGTGCATAAGACTAATCACTTTCGCCTACACTTGTCGTGTCGAGGTGATGATGCAAAACCATGCCCCAATGCCCCTAAGGATGTCCAAATTCTTTTTCAAACCCTGTTAGATTCGAATAGAAAGCCTTCCACTCCATCCAAACCTTCTGCTTCTGGATCTGGTACACAAATGACATCCACAAAAGATGCAGAGGAAGAAGCCAGATTAAAAGCTTTGGAGGAAGAACAATTCCAAATCGCCATAAAATGCAGTATGGAAGATGCTTCTAGACTTCAGCGATATTCAAGTCAAAGACAACACAATGTTGAAGTAGGGTCAAGTTACTCATCGAGTATGACAAATAAGAAGAAGAAAAAGAGTAACAAATTGAAATTCCTGACTCGTTTCAGTGAATTTTATAGGGCATTGGGTACTACATACAATTCTTCACATAAAGCAAGTTTGAAAAATCTAGTTGAAAGTGTAGAAGAGCACGAAGGAAAAATCTCTTCGCCTTCTGACTCAGAGGAAGTGAATCAATTTGTATATGAAAAAATAGATAGTAGTTCCGATGGATCAGATGACAATACAGGAACAGGAAGACACTCATCTTATAGAGATTATTAGTTATAAATTGTCATTTTGAACAATGTAATGTAATTATGTAAATACGTTAATGTAATTATGTAACAATGTAATGTAATTATGTGCATTTTATATATTTTATTGTTTCGTTTAACTTCGAATTCCAATTGATAATCGAATTGAAATTCAAATTAATTTCAATTTATAACTTGAACTTAGCTCAAAGCTCGAACTCGTTACTCGAAAATCCTACTCGAATTGGGCTCAAATTCAGACTCGGACTTGAACTTGCCTTGAAAACTCGCACTCGGTACTCAACTCGTGTGCTCGTACTCGGACTCGACTCGAAAACTCGGACTCAACTCGACTACTACTCGTACTCAGACTCGTACTGGGCGAGTAGAGTACGAGCAGGGGGTCATGCTACTCGGCCGAGTAGAGCCCGAGTACGAGCAGCGGTCGGTCGTTAAGAGTCGAGTACGAGTAGGGCAATACTCGACTCGACTCGACTCGTGTACAGCTCTATGTATAGGTTATGGTTTTCAACGCTTTCAATGTCAGATAATGATAGATTCATGATCTGTATGCAATTGCACATGTACAAAGTGCTTTCTGATTTCTGTTTCGATTAAAGACGTAGAATATGGAATTTTACATATTCTAGGTATTCGTAGAAAATACCGTATACGTATATATTTTGGAAATGTGTTTGACATAATTATTTATTGTATGAATATATGATACTTGGATAAAATACTTATTTGGTGAAAGGATTTGCCCTAATACATGTTATGCTAATATACACCATGTATGTAGAAATAGTGTATTGTAGAAAATACCGTATACATATATATTTTGGAAATGTGTTTGACATGATTATTTGTTGTGTGAATATATGATATATGGATAAAATATTTATTTGGTGAAAGGATTCGCCCTAATACATGTTTGGCTAACATACACTAAGTATGTTGAAATAGTGTATACTAAGTGTTTGTGAAAATACTTATGTGAGTAAGTGTTTGGATGATAATGCCTTAGGAGGGTGTTGAGATGGGATTCTCAACTACCTTAGAGACATGTATGATTCCCTCTATGAGGATGTTTACTTAAACCGCTTACTTGTGCAATATATGTGTTTGTATTCCTACTTATGTAGTGCTTTATAACATGCTTTATAATATGCTTTATAACATGCTTTATGACATGCTTATTAACATGCTTGAATTACTTTGTTTATTATACTTTACTCCACATGCTATGAACAAGGATTGATTGAGTTTGGGACTGTCTATAGTCCAGACAATCGGTACCAGACTTGAGATCGTGGTTGAGATTCATGTCGCCACGTAAGATGTGTTTGACGAACCCAAGTCGTACGTCAGTTGGTGACAGTGGTTAGGCCACGCGAAGTGCTTATGCACTTCATGTCGTCCAATTGATTGTGCGCTCGAGCTAGTCAGGCCCGTCCAGTAACCCGATATGTCTAATGTATGTTCACCCTGTTTGGTCGCTGTTGCTTGAACATAAGGTACCAAACTTACCAGTGGAATCCCGTTAACTATGGTACCTCGATCCGCTAAGACTCATGAGCCGGGCATGGTGGTATGGGACACCGTGGTTGAGTTGTCAGCCTACGCTGGGGCCACGTGCCTCCTCGTAGTGACCAGTGAGCAACCAGACTCCTGAGTCGATTATGGTGGTATGGGACACTATATTCGTGCTGTCGGCCTACATTGATAAGGTGATGGGGGAGCGGTGTAACCTTTGTGCGTAACAGCCTTGACAGCCCTTTATAGTGACCTCGAGCATACTCTGAATTTGCGGTGAGGCGACGAGTTTTACCGCAGTGTAGAGAGTATGAACTAGGCCTGTTTCTATATAGTGATGAATCGTTAAAGAGGTGATGGGGGAGTGGTGTAACCTTTGTGCGTAACAACCTTGGCAGCCTTTGCAGTGACCTAGAAAACACACCATCGTCTGAGATTAACTAGGACTGACGACCCTAGAATGGATCATGTTTGAGAATGATACAAGGAAGGTACCTTAGTTTTCCAATCCTGTTGTTTGAAATGGACTAATAAAAACTCGGTAATCATGCTCATCATGCATTGCATGTGCCTGGAAGATGTGGAGCACTGAGGGATGAAAGCATGCCGCGAACGTAAGATGGTGTCGCACGAGGGAGGGTGTGGTGAGGGCATCCATCATGACTGCATTCATACTTGCATTAATAAGAGTAGTTAGGAGTGTTTGATTTACTGCTTTATCATTACTACTTGACTGTATTGATAACATGTTAACCTATGCTTTATTGTTCCACTGAGTTAGCTACTCACTCCTACGTTACCGGACGGTGTTGTGCACACCAACCAGACTCTGTCTCAGGTTTAGATGAGCTGACGACTCAGGAGGCTGAGCCGGACTATGACGAGGACCAGGACGAGTTCTCATTTATGCAGTATTCTGGCGGTTTTGACTAGACTGCCGAATCGACGGGATTTGCTGGGATTACATACTTAGATGTATTTTTAATTTTTTTTAACATTAAATAAATATATGTATATGATGACTCAGATGGGTTCATACTCTGGAGAATGAAATGATTTTGTTTCTTTTACATACATATATATACAGTTCAGTCTTCCGCTTGCCTTTATACAATTGATCCGGGAGTATGAATTCTTTTGTTTTGGTATAATCTCACTCATGTTTATTGCTCTAACACAGACAACATTTAATCATCATTATTTATGTTGCATAAGTGATGCGTTGGAACTCGGGAGTTGAGTTATACTCGACCCCCGATTTTCAGGGCGTTACAATTCCCTTCACTTCACGGTCATTTCCATGCATTTCACGGTCAATTCGCTTCACTTCACTGTCATTTCCATGCATTCACGGTAATTCCGGGCGATTCTGTGTTGATTCACGGTCATTTCCACGCATTTCATGGTCAATTCTATTCATTTCACGGTCAATTCAATGCATTTCACGGTCATTCCAGGCGATTCCGGGTTGATTCACGGTCATTTCCACGCATTTCACGGTCAATTCTATTCATTTCACGGTCAATTCAATGCATCCATGCTTGAGAAGATTAGGACATTCAAACATACCCTACTGAACATTGAATTAAGTCAACTTTTTATGGTGTGAGAAATTCTACCAAGTTTACTAATGTCATCGTGACTCATCTAAATAAGAAAAATGGAATCGTCGGGAATGACCGTGAAATGCATGGAAATGACGGCGAAGTGAAGTGAAATGACCGCGAAGTGCGTGGAAATGGCAGTGAAGTGGAGTGAATTGACTGTGAAGTGCGTCGAATTGACCGTGAATCAACACGGAATCGCCGGGAATGACCGTGAAATGCATGGAAATGACGGTGAAGTTAAGTGAATTGACCTCAAAGTGTGTAGAAATGACCATGAAGTGAAGTGAATTGATCGTTAAGTGCGTCAAATTGACCATGAATCAACACGGAATTGTTGGGAACGACTATGAAATTCATGGAAATGGGCGTAAAGTGATGTGAATTGACCGCGAAGTGCGTCAAATTGACCGTGAATCAACACGGAATCGTCGGGAATGACCATGAAATGCATGGAAATGATGGCGAAGTGAAGTGAAATGACCATGAAGTGTGTGGAAATGGTCGTGAAGTGAAGTGAATTGACCGTGAAGTGTGTCAAATTGACCGTGAATCAACACGGAATAGCAGGGAATGACCGTGAAATGCATAAAAATGGGCGTGAAGTGAAGTGAATTGACCACGAAGTGCGTGGAAATGGCCGTGAAGTGAAGTGAATTGACCATGAAGTGCGTCAAAATGACCGTGAATCAACACGAAATCATCGAGAATGACCGTGAAATGCATGGAAATGACGGCGAAGTGAAGTGAAATGACCGCGAAGTGCGTGGAAATGGCCGTGAAGTGAAGTGAATTGACCGTGAAGTGCGTCGAATTGACTGTGAATCAACACGGAATCGCCGGGAATGACCGTGAAATGCATGGAAATGATGGTGAAGTGAAGTGAATTGATCGCGAAGTGCGTGGAAATGGCCGTGAAGTGAAGTGAATTGACCATGAAGTGCGTCGAATTGACTGTGAATCAACACGGAATTGCCGGGAATGACCATGAAATTCATGGAAATGGGCGTGAAGTGAAGTGAAATGACTGCGAAGTGTGTGGAAATGGCCGTGAAGTGCGTCGAATTGACCGTGAATCAACACGGAATCGCCGGGAATGATCATGAAATGCATGAAAATGACGGCGAAGTGCGTGGAAATGGCCGTGAAGTGAAGTTAATTGACCGTGAAGTGCGTTGAATTGACCGTGAATCAACACAGAATCGCCGGGAATGATCGTGAAATGCATGGAAATGACAGTCAAGTGAAGTGAATTGACCGTGAAGTGCGTGGAAATGGCCGTGAAGTGAAGTGAATTGATTGTAAAGTACGTCGAATTGACCGTGAATCAATACGGAATTGCTGGGAATGACTGTGAAATGCATGGAAATGGGCGTGAAGTAAAGTGAAATGACCGCGAAGTGCGTGGAAATGGCTGTGAAGTGAAGTGAATTGACTGTGAAGTGCGTTGAATTGACTGTGAATCAACACGGAATCGCCGGGAATGACCATGAAATGCATGAAAATGATGGTGAAGTTAAGTGAATTGACCGCGAACTGCGTGAAAATGGTCGTGAAGTGAAGTGAATTGACCGTGAAGTAGATTTTTAACCATCGACTCGATGGAATCTTGGAAAATTTTTATGTTGGTTGGCTAAATTAGCTTCTCCTACCCCAAAATCACATATGGTACGTTAAGTAACTCATTCTAGTTTAGGAGATATGCTTGTTAAATAAATAGACAAAGAAACAAATTAAGAGATAGAAAAATATTTTTATATACTTATATATACATATTTACATAATTATGTATTTGAGAAAAATGTAAGGGAGAAAAAGTTCTCCACGTAAAAATAAATAAATAAATAAATAAATAAATAAATAAAATTAAAAAAAATAAAATTACAAGGTGGAACAACGAGTTGGGGTCGACCGGGTCAGTGGGACAGTGACTCGGGGTCGACTGGGTCCAAACCTGGTTGACCCCAACTTGTTGTCTACCCTTTTGCAATCAGCAGGTTATGGATGGAGCTACAGCTACGGTAATAGCTACAGTTATAATCCGTAGCTAAAGGTATCCCCAGCATTCACAAATCAAAAAGTGGAAAAAGCAGGGGCATTTTCGACCTGACAAATGGGGCCGTGCATCTGGGGCTTATTCTTGGAGAAATTTACGACTGTGGACCCCACCTTTTATCCAACGGTTTTTTTGAAACAATACAAACTTAGAATACGCGCTTGGACCTCCTCGTACGGACTCAACATTTCAGGACGAAAATACCCCTCCTTTCACGGCTGCGGCTTTTCCTCTGCCATTTCCACTGCTTACTTTTTTCCTCCCCATTTCCACTGCTTGCGTTTCCTCTCCCTTTCCATGGTTGCTTTCACTGCCGTTGCTTTCACTGTTGTTGCTTTCACCCCCTTTACTCCTGTGTTTCTAGTAGAAAGACCCCAAAAAACCCTTTTTGTGGGCCCCCCTCAATCGCATTTTGTCTTCTTCTCAAAATGGTCGGTCTAGAGAAGAAAGCACATAGCCAAGGTATATTTTAAACTCAGTTGGCCCCACATTTAATGTATGTAATTTCTTTTTTTAGTAGAGGAAAAGGTTCTATACGATCGAGCTCATGGGAACTCCCCATGAGGTCGACCTGTGTGGGCCCCACCATGATGTATGTCGAACATCATCACCGTGAACTTGATGGGTCCCCTTTAAATTATGGGATAATAGAAAAATCAGTCCAATACGGAACCCAGGTGGGCCATACCATCTAAAATCACGTGAAGACATGCCTAAAACATATAAAATTACTTGGTGGGGCCCACTTGAAATTTGGATGTGTCTGAATCTTGGTCTGACCACTCATCCAAGTGGGACACACATTATGGATGGGCTGGATTTGTTAAACACATCTTGGTGGGCCCAAAAACATAAATATGAATGTTTTAATGGAAGGTAACCCCTCTCAAGTTTTGTACGTGGTGTGGCCTACAAAAGTCACGAATTAACTTGATTTTTAAGCTCTAGGCCCACCATGGAATGGTGCATCTGACTGATGGGTAGATGTTTGACATACTTCATAATAGGGCTCACACAGCTCGACCTCATTGGTAGTTCACATGAGCTCGACCATATAGAATCGTTTTTCCCACATATACGTATATATACACACGACACATATGCATGCATGCCCGCCCGTGCGTGTGTGTGTGTGTGTGTGTGTGTGTATATACACATACACATACACACAGAGCATTGAGCCCCAAATTGAAGCATAACAAAAGATCAAGTGGACCATACCACGAGAAATAGTGGTCATACTGAATTTCCAGTTTGCCCGACTGATTTTCTAGTTTGCCCCGCCTCAATTTCATGCTTATCCTGCCAATTTTCTAGTTTGCCCTGCTGACTTTCTAGCAAACAGTCGCTCAATTTCATGTTTGCCCCGCTGATTGTCTAGTTTGCCCCACTGAATTTCATGTTTGCCTCGCTGATTTTTTAGTTCGCTCCCATTGTACTAAGTAAACTCAGTTGGGCCACCCACATTGAATGTATGTAGTATATCCATGCTGTCCATCCATTTTTCCATCTAATTTTAGCGGTTTAGCCCCAAATTGAAGCATATCAAAAGATCAAGTGAATTATACCACAGGAAATAGCGGGGCATAATGATTTCCACTGTTGAAACTATAGTGGGCCCAACAGTGATCTTTGTTTGTTATCAAACCTATTCATAAGATAATACAGATATGGATTAATAGAAAACACAATTATAAGCTTATCCAAAACTTTTGTGGCTCCTAAGAAATTATCAACATTAGAAGTTCAATTCAAAATATCCCCGTGGTGTGGTCCATTTGAACATTGGATATGTTTAGATTTTTCGGCTAAAGCCACGAAATTATTTGTTAAGCTAGCCCCGATCTTTTTCATGTTTGCCCCACTGATTTTATAGTTTCTCCCGCTGATTTTTCAGTTTACCCCACTGATTTTCTAGTTTGCCCCGCTGATTTTCTAGTTTGCCCCGTTGATTTTCTAGTTTGCCTCGCTGATTTTCTAGTTTCCTCCATCGATTTTCGATTTTTCTTGCTGAGTTTCTAGTTGCCCTGAGTTTCTAGTTTGCCCCGCTGATTTTCTAGTTTGCCCCGCTGAGTTTCTAGTTTGCCCCGCTGATTTTCTAGTTTCTCCCGCTAATTTTCCAGTTTCCCCGGCTGATTTTGCAGTTTGCCCCGCTGATTTTGCAGTTTGCCCCATTGGTTTTCTAGTTAGCTACCTGTAGTAACATTCAAGTAATATCCTTTGATTTCACCTGTTTCGGTCTGCATTTTATAAATTGTTTCGCCATAAAATAAGAAACGGTCTCTCCAACACATAAATTGTTGGGAGTTCACCTTCTCATCATCCTTGGTAAAATCAAGTCCACCACGGAGACATTCATAAACCGCTCTACCGTAGTTCTTGGTGGATAACCTCAATTTTGGTTTAATAGTACATCCCAATAGTGGACAACCATACTTGTTCAATTTATCTCTCTCAACTTGGATGCCATGGGGCGGTCCTTGGAAAGTTTTGACATAAGCAGTAGGAATTCGCAGATCCTCCAGACGTAGAGCTCGTAGGGCTTTGAACCCAAATACATTACCTACAATGGAAGTAAACATGTTAGTAACAGAACCTTCTTCAAAAAGGTCTAAAGGGTAAACTACATAAGCAATAAATTGACTTTCCTCCCCAGGAACGGGCTCGATGTGGTAGCATCGTCCTTTGTAACGATCAAGGCTGGTAAGTCTATCGATCCACAAAGCTGTCCATGTACCAGTAGAAGACTCGGCAGCTACTGCAGACCCTGCTTCCTCAGGCGGAACTCCGGGTTGAGGAGTTACCCGGAATGCTACTAAGATTAGGCGTGAATGAATCCTTTCACAGCAATCTTTCACAAAACTATCAACTAATATTATCAACTATCAACAAATTAGAATGGTTCGTTATTAAATCATGGTCATCCAACCCAGGAAGGAAATGATCTTTACATGGAAATGAAAGAATATGGAGTGATTAATGAACAAAATATTGCAGAATCAAAAGTGGCTCTAGTCTATGGTCAGATGAATCAAAATATTGCGTAATCGGATTGCGTACTACCATTGTACTAAATAAACTCAGTTGGGCCCATATTGAATGTATGGAGTATATCCACGTTGTCCATCCGTTTTTCAACTAATTTTACCGGTTTAGCCCCAAATTGAAGCATATCAAAAGATCAATTGGATCATACCATGGGAAACAGCGGGCCATAATGATTTTCACTGTTGAAACTATGGTGGGCCCAACAGTGATGTTTGTTTGGTATCAAACCTATTGATAAGATCATACAGACATGGATCAATACTCTAAAGAGAATTATAAGCTTGATTCAAAACTTCTGTGGCCCCCAAGAAATGATCAACATTAGAAGTGGCATTCCAAATTTCATTTGGTGTGTTCCATGAAATTATTTTTTAAGTTTGCCCCGCTCATTTTCATGTTTGCCCTGCTCATTTTCTAATTTCCCCCGCTTTATTTCAAGCTTGCCCCGCTGATTTTACAATTTGACCCGATGAATTTCTAGTTTGCCTCGCTGAATATCTAGTTTGCCCCACTGATCTTTTAGTTTGCCTCGCTGAATATCTAGTTCCTCTAATGTAATTAAGTGCATGTGCCAAGGTATGTCTATGTCTCCTTTTATATAACATGATGTGGGGTCTAACACTGTAAAAGCTACAAACTTAAACAGATACATGCCTTGACTCCCAGTCATACGGCCATGTGCCTATGCTGGCCGAATAAAGGCAAGTGTTCCCTATCTTTTATGCTGACAAAGATACATAACCTTGTGATGTGCTACGTTGACTAAGCTACACAACCTTGCACTAATAAGCTACGTAACCTTGTACTAACGAGGAAACTCACGAACACCTCATTGAGTGATCCTTGCAAGCATTGCTCAATGCTAGTTGTCTAAGCGGCGAGCCTATTGTAGCCGATTGTAACTAATTGATCCTTCAATACCTTTGGCTCATGTGTATCATGCATATTACAACTTTCTTGAGCTGTAACTTAGAATCAAAAGTATTTTCCTTTGAAGGTAATTAAGGGCATGTGGCAAGGTATGTCTATGTTATGATGTATAAATTGGTATATCTTGATGAGAATCAGCGGGGCAAACACTAAAATCAGCGGGGCAATCAGTGGGCCCAACAGTGATGTATGTTTGTTCGTTATCAAACCTAGACATAAGATCATACAGACTTGAATTAATAAAATAAACAATTATAAGCTTGATCCAAAACTTTTGTGGCCCCTAAGAAATGATCAACATTAGCAGTTCAATTCCAAATTTCATTTGGTGTGTTCCATTTGAACATTGGATATGTTTATAAGAATTGGCTCAAGCCATGAAATTTGTTAAGTTTGCCCTGCTGACTTTCTAGCTTGCTCCGCTCATTTTCATGTTTACCCCGCTGACCTTTTAGCTTGCCTCGCTAAATATCTAGTTTGCCTCACTGATTTTCTAGTTTGCCATGCTAACTTTCTAGCATGCCCCACTGATATTCTAGTTTGCCCTGCTTAATTTGTATCATGCCTGTTTGATTTTATATACGATGTTTTACTTTGTGAATTTTATGTTTGATATGTATTTAAATTCATCTCTGCAGGCAATGAAAATTCCGCCGTCAACTCCAAGCCAACATGTAGGTGTACATTGACATGGTGGTTTGACAGAGTCAAATGTGGAGTGGAGAAGCATGATAGTCGCCTAAATCTATTTAGGCAATCCCCTTTCGCCTTTTTATTGCACGTTACATCCTTCAGTTTTATAGGGGCTATATTTCACCTACTTTTACTAAGATACAAAGGTGATTCAGTATTTGAAATCAAAGGGAGGCGATTGCGCTTTTTTCGAGATGAACTTCGCCTCATCACCGGTCTTAAGACTGGAGATCTTACTGTACCCAAGAAGAGGAACACTACGCGTACACTACGAGACAAATACTTTAAAGAAGATCCAGTATTAAAGAAGCACCTGATGGGCGTGTTTGATATACTAGTTGATACCAATAAGCATGAGGACGTCATGAAGGTTGCCCTACTTCTAGTTGTGGAGTGCTTTCTTAGGGGAACCGAACCGAAAACCATGTGCAATATGGATTATATTCACTTGGTGGACTCGTTAGAGGATTTCTATATGTATCCTTGGGGTAGCTTGGGATACCTTACAATGTTGCAAGGAATCGAATTTGCCCTTGCCGCATCAAGTTCCCCTCGGTACACTGTATGTGGTTGCATCCTTCCTCTACAAGTAAGAACACCTTTTCTTCTGTATATGTTTTTCCTCTGTAGTCATCTTAGAATTTTTAACCTGGTGCAATTTCATTCTAGCAGGTATGGGAAGTAGAGATACTACCAGCCTTACAAGAGTGTGTTGTTTCGTACGTTCCCCATCAAATTCCACGCTTCATTCAATATCGAGGATGGAAGTGTTAGAGGTACAACAGAATACATGCTATTGTCCAGAGTAAAGCTGTAAGTTTATATATGTTCAGCAATTACTTTGCTTAACTTGACAACCTTATCAATTTTATATTTAACATTACTCCTTGTTCTTTTGCAGACTTTGGTAGTGATGAAATTAGAACCAACGCTACGCGAATGGGAAACGGATGCCATTCGCTTGGTGCGTGACAGTTTCCAGGTGAGATGTTATGAAAATTGAACTATATTTTTTTCTACATTTAGTAAATTTATCCTTACTCTGACATATCCATCTATACATTTTGTAGCTCACTGGAACTCAAGAAGAAGATGAGGAGGGTAACGAGATTGATCATAAGGAGGATGACGAGTCAAATGATAACGAAGAGAAAGGTGTGGAGGAAGAGGGACCGAGTGAGGGTATACCAGTGGGGGGTGTTGTGAAGAATGTTATTTTTATTGAGGAATTTCGGATTGAGAGGGAGGAGTTAAAGAGGGAGAGAGAGGAATTGAAGAAGGAGAGGGGCGAATTGAGAAGAGAGAGGGAAGGGATGAGACGGAAAGAAACAATGATTGATGAAAAGGAAAATATGTTACTGAAAGAGAAAGAGCAGTTGAGGATGGAGAAGAAATTTTTTTTTGAGGAGGGAAAACTTAGCTAATGAGAGGGAGGAGTTTAATAAGGAGAAGGAAGGTAGTCGTACAGAGAGGGGATGTTTTGTAATGGAGGAGGAGGGTGAGGAGTTGAGGTCCACTTCGCAACCTGTTTATGAAAGGAGAACCAAAAGGATTCCGAAGCCGTCATATTACAAGATATCTCCGTACTTGTCCTTGTCTGCATTCGATACAACTCCTGGGCCGGTTCCCGAACCCGAGCAAGTAACAACTTTTGCAACTTCTCCAGTACCATTTCCTCTACAGATGGATCATTTCAGGATACTATCCACACAGGAGGTGAAAGAGGCAGAGGAGTAGTATAAAGCAAACAAGGGCATGGCAGCGGGGAAATGGTTCAGTACGATATGGCTGAAGGATGCGTGGGTTGATAGCGAGGTAAGCATTACTAATTTATTCTCTATATGCATTGATTGACATGTAATTATGTGTTATTTTAATCTACGACTAACATTCTACTATCCTATTGATTAGGCTATCGACACATACATCGAGTTCCTTGAGAAAAGGCAGAACGACCTTTCAACAGCATATCCTCAGGATTGCAAGTTCTGTCCCACGTTTTTTACGGTAACTGTTTATTGCATTAATCCGTAATCTGTTTAGTTGTTTCATTTTCTTACATGTATTGAACTTTCATCATGTTCGTAACAGTAAAGCCTTGAGGGGTGTTTGCCTGTTTTGATTGCATATCGGGCCTCCAAATCGACGTCAGAACGGGCCGAGCTATTAGGTCAGATGAGTACGGCCTATGCAATTGCTAAGCACCGGGATAAACCATGCGCCAAGGCAATCTGGTGTTATGAACGGGTAATGCACTTGTCATAGAGCATCATCTCTTACTATTATGTCTTCTATTATTTTTCTAATATATTATTTTAACAATGATGAACAGGTCTATGCGCCCATCAATCACGAAAATTCACATTGGTTTCTGCTAGTCATCTACCTTAGAGCAAGAGAAATTGTTGTTGTGGATAGCTTGTGCACAAATTTATCGCCGAAGTACAAGCAAAAGATGAAGAAGATCACTGATGCGCTCCCCATTCTCTTCCATGCCACTGGAGACAGTACCGCACTTGAAGGGAAGAAGTGGACCGTTAGAGTCGATGAATCTACAGAAAAGGACAATGGTTATGACTGTGGCATATTAGTAATAAAATTCATCGACATATTGTGTAGTGGTCTCACCTTGGCGGGAATAGACATGCAAAAATTCACTGCTGATTGGAGGAAGTCAATAACATATGATTGTTTGTCTCTACTTTGTAGATGAAATTTGTCCATGGCATGGGCAGAATTTTGGAAAGATGTTGTATACATTGTTGAATATACATTGTACGTCATGATGTATAGCATACTTTGTAAGTTTTGATGTATAGCATACTTTGTAATTTTGGTGGATAGCATACTTTGAAGATTTTTTGCATATTCACAGGAAATGTAAGTTATGATGTATAGCATACTATCCGGGCTTAGGGCTGAAAGTTGGGCGGGTTCAACCCGACCGACCCGACATTGAGTTGGGCTCGGGCAGGATATTTCGGGTCCTGCCTTAAGCTTGGGCTATACAAACACCAACCCGATAAATCTTGGGTTGGGCTCGGGTTGCCCGACCCAACCCGAACCCGATCAATATATAAGTTACTTAAAAATTATAATTGAGTGTGGATCGTTTGTGTCGAAGGCACACTAGTGATGTCGAGTCTCATTTGTCCATGTCATTTCCAAGGGACTCAAGCTAACAAGATATGCCAGATCTCTCTCTCCCAAATAGACACCATGCTATGCTACATGACTTTTAAAGGAGTAGTTGTCTTATATTTAAGCTTATTTTTTAAAGGAAAAAATGAAGTTGTTTATAATGAATAGTCCTATATTGATATATAATAAACTAATGTAATAACGAAAATATTAGCATGTATATACCCGACCGAGCCCGCTCGAGTTAGGCTTGGGTTGAGAATTCCCAACCCGAGATTGGGTTGGGTTGGGTTAGGGTTGAGGTATAGGAACCTTGGGTTGGGTTAGGGTTGAGCACCAACCCGACCCAACCCGCCCGACCTTCAGCCCTATCTGGGCTGGGCTATTTTAAGAAACACTTGTTGGACTGCTGATTTTTGTATGAAGGTGAATATTTAAAGACTCATATTCATATGTATTCAATGGTCGAAGGCCGGAATCATTAATGAAGCATGATAGGTAGATTATGACTTCTAAATGATGTAGGGAACAAGAACGGTTTAGATCATTCAAATAATGCAATCTGTAAGATACAGTCCAAAATGGAATTACAGAAAATGAATCCAGAAAATAAATAAAAACCAATGTGATTTGTCTAGTTGATATAGTAGGTCAAACAAGATCTCAGCCTTTTTAAACCAATCAACTGACACCACCATCAGTTTGCCCCGCTCATATTTTCCTACTTGCCTAGCTATTTTTTTAGTTTGCCGTGATATTTTTTTGCCCCATTGTTTTTATAGTTTGCCCCATTGCTTTTTCTAGTTTTACCACGATATTTTAGTTTGCCCATTGTTTTTCTAGTTTGCCCCGATATTTCGATTTGCCGCTTTTTCTAGTTTGTCCGTTGATATTCGGATTTGCCTCTTGTTTTTCTAGTTTACCCTGCCGATATTCCGATTTGCCTACTGCTTTTTTCTAGTTTGCCCGATGATATTTTAGTTTACCCCTGATATTCCTATTTGCCCTGCTTGTTTTTCTAGTTTGCCCGCTGATATTCGATTTGATATTGCCGTTTTCTAGTTTGCCGATGATATTCCAATTTGCCCCACCGCTTTTTCTAGTTTGCTCACGATATTCCAAATTTGCATTGATATTTCCAGTTTGCCATTGCTTTTTCTAGTTTACCCCGCTGATATTCCAATTTGCCCCACTGTTTTTCTAGTTTGCCCCATTGATATTTCATTTACTGTCATTTTCTAGTTTGCCCTAATATATTTCAATTTGCCCCATTGTTTTTCTAGTTTGCCCCTCGATTTTCTAGTTTGCCCCACTTTTCTTTTGCCCACGATATTATTTCACTTTTGACACATTGCTTTGATATTCTATTTGTAATATTTTTTAGTTTGCGGATTAGCTAGCATTGCATATTATTAGGATTGTTGACACCTCGACCCACCTTTATTTATGGCGGACGTCTATCGGTTTTTTATTTCGGACATAAGACAAAGAATTTGCCGATACAAATTTGATAAGGACGCCCACCATTAAAAACTTCCTTTACAAATTTTCGCCATAGTTTCCAATGGCCCATTATAATGTTTATTTGCCATCTGTTGACTAGTTTACATGAATGGGGATGAAAGGAAAATAAGAATATTTTGATCCATAACTTTTGTGGCCCGAGAAGTTTTTAATCTGTAGGTGTTAAATCATCATTTCCTTATGGTATGGTCCACTAGTGCGCAAGGTTCTATGAGTTTGACGCATGAATGAACGTGATGATAAATACTCGAATCCACGGAGCTTCTGACTCTCACAGAGACTTCTCGAATCCCACGAGGAAAGAAAGCGAGAAAATGAAATTAATTCTAATTTGATTAATTCATTGAATAAAAACGAGTTCACAACCCTTTAAATAGGGATACCAACCAATAGGAAAGTAATCAAAATCAAACTACAACTAAAACTCTAGAATTACGACTTACTATAAATAGTAAACTTATAAAATATGCGTGATGTCTACTAGTGCGCAAGAGTTTTCGGCCAAAAATAGTAAGTGTCCTATTTGGCATACCCAAAGTTCTCCTAATTATTCTAAGCTCTTTTCATGTTCTTGCGCAACTCCTAAAGCCCGACGGATTTATAATCAAACTAAAACTTCTTATTTATAAGCAAAAAAACGAAATTAAAAGTGGAAACGACCATCGATTTAGGGTTCTTTCGCAATTTCGAAGCGTCGTAAATTTTATATCCGGGTTGGTTGGCTAAAGTAGCTCATTTACCCAAAATCATATATTTAATATAACTCATTAGGATTTGAGAGGAGTCCGATGGTCTGGATCACTTCATCGACGGTTCGATCCATTGCCATGAAAGCGCACCCATTGGTATTCCTCAATTTAAAATGATGAAAACAATGCAGATAGGAAGCTCACAATAATTTTTTTTTTTAAAGAATGGTCGATTTCGTAGTATCGGCATTGGATCATTTATCAATAGAACATGCTTAAGTGATCATTGATTTTTGTATGAACGTCGATCATATTATATGCCGGTCGACCCCATTTTGGTTAATTTTGCAAAATGGGGTCGATGGTCATAACCATCGGATTCGGAATTATGTCCGAGTGAGGAGACCGGTAAGACCCGTCAACCGAGTTTTTTTGTGTGTTTTTTTTTTGCGAGCTTCCTATCTGCATTGTTTTCATCATTGACCCATGTGTCAAAATTTCATGTAGAACCTCATGCGACGCGATTTACTAGATGGACCATACCTGTCGCTTGCCCCGATAGAATTATATCTTAAATGATTTAACACTAATGAGCTAAAAATATATGATTTTGGGGCCACAAAAGCTACTTTGGATCAAGATATAATATTGCTTATTTTCCTTAGATCCATGCGTCATGTAAAAGTTTTTACTATAAATAATAAGTTTTAGTTTGATTATAAGTTTACTATAAGTTTACTATTTATAGTAAGTCGCGAATTCTAGGAGTTTTAGTTGTAGTTTGATTTGATTTCTTTCTGGACCTATCCCAAATTTAAAGGGTTTTGAATCGTTTTATTGGGCGAATTAATTATCAATTTATTAGAATTTATTTCTATTTTTCGCTTTCTTTCCTCGTGGATTGAAGTCTCGTGAGGAGTCATATTCGGAGTATTTATCGTCATCACGTTCATTCATGGCAAAATTCCTCATAGAACCTTGCGCACTAGTGGACCACACCATAAGGAATTATAATGATTTAACACCTACGATTAAAAAAACAAAAGTTATGGATCAAGTTAATATTCTTATTTTCCTTTCATCCATGCCCATGTAAACTAGTCAACAGGTTGGATGGCAAATAAACATTATAACAGGCCATTGGAAGTTTTGCATGGCGGACGTCCTTCTGAAATTTGTAAAGGAAGTTTTTAATGGTGGGCGTCCTTATCAAATTTGTATCGGCCTCATTCTTTGTCTCATGTTTAAAATAATTTGGCAAAACCGATAGACGTCCGCCATAAATAAACCGATAGAAAAACAAGCAATAAATCAAATATCAAGGCAAACTAGAAAAAACAATGGCAACCGAATATCGGGCAAATGAAATATCACGGGCAAAACTAGAAAAACAATGGGTAAATCGAATATTACCAGGGGCAAACTAGAAAAAATGGGCGGGCAAACCGAATATCAGGGCAAACTAGAAAAACAACGGGGCAAACTGGAATATCAACGGGGCAAACTAGAAAAACAGCGGGGCAAACTGGAATATCAGCGGGGTAAACTAGAAAAACAGCGGGGCAAACTAGAATATCAGCGGGGTAAACTAGAAAAACAGCGGGGCAAATAGGAAAATTTGGATTTAATAGGAGTTTGAATTTAATTACTAAATCAACTTTAATATCTCTAATTAGTGTACTTAGGTCATGTTTGAGACAAAGATTGTAATAACACCAATGCATTCCAAATAGAAGCTCGCATATGGAAGATTTGGATTCTAGTGTATTTCAATTTAACATAACAAAGGATCCAAAATCTCCTTAATTCTAATGTAAATTATGTAATGGTCATTTGGATTCCAATGCATTTTCCAATCCAAGCTCCTAAACATGCCATAAGGGCCTCTTCGGAATGTGGGATTGAGTGGTATAAAATATAAAATTGGATCCCTACTCATGGCTCAGTGGTAGACCCCGTGTGTTTCAACATTGAGGTCATGGATTCGAGCACCCACGTGATGTGTGTACGTGTGTAAAAAAAGGTGGCATAGAATTCCATTTGATCCCATGCAAATTCCTTTAATGGATTAATACAAGTATCATATCATCCATCCAAATAGTAGATATTGCAGGATTTCTAGTGGATTTCAACTACATTTGTAGGCCCTATATTCATGCATGTGTTTTGTCCACACTGTCCATCCATATACACCTTTTACATGCAATATTTGAGTTATATATGCGTTCAAGTGACAAGCATCAACCATGAAATCTGGTATGTTGGTTACAATTTTGTGAACCACCAAATGCAGGTTTCACTTAATAAAGTATTTTTCCTTAAAAAAGAATTTGATCTCAAACTTGGGTTGGACGGTCAAAATACCACTGTATTTCTAGACATCCAATCATTGTGCAATATAGTGTTAATTATATATAATGAAATTCCATATCATTTAATCCTACGTTCCAAACAGACACTAAAATCAAGGATTTGAAATCACAGCAACGTGCTATGATTCTAGACTTATTGTAATCACTGTGATCGTTGGAGACCTTCAACATTGAGATGGAGAATCACATGTGTTGAGGCGTGGAGCCAGCACACCAAAGGGTCGCTTGAGCTTATGTCATGGTATGATAACAGAAGGGCCTATAAGTCATTTATCTGGCTCAACTGTCGGATTGCAACAAGTGCCTATAAGCTTGCCTTGTGATAGTCTGCCTCTAACTGGGTCCGGGTCGAGAAATGGAGAAACTTGCCACCATCTTCCATCGCCAACCCTAGTATAAACGAAATTAAACTAAATGTTGCCTTAGATTTCTTAGCATTGAATGGGGTGCAACTTGTGTAGGTTGTGTTGGTTTGAGGGTCAACCAAAGCTCTAGGGAACCAAACCCGTAACCTAACCTGCCCCGAGGTTCCCAACCGAAAGTCTATGCTTGACCTGACCCAAATACATGTGATTATTCCCAACCCGACATACGGTTCTAAATTTGCAACCCGAACCCAACCTGAATTCAGATCGGCTTGGCATCTTCCAATAGAAACCCAACTTGAGGGCATTGACAACCCAACCCAAACTCGAGTTGGGTCAAATAGGTTAGGGTCGACAAACCCAAGTTGCGGGCCTAAGAAGAGAGATACAGTCTACAGGTGGAGATGTACAAACATCTTCTTCAAGAGGAGATAAGCTGTAGACAAAGATTGAGAGTAGTTCGGCTCAAAGAAGAAGATTAGAATACTAAGTATTTTCATTGTATCGAAAATGCTAGAAAGGAGACATTATCAATCGAATATGAAATGTCTTGATTGATAATGTCAACATAGAGGATAAGAAAAATATTTGTGAAGCTTCTATGTAGTTTTTCTCTAGCCTCCTCTTGGATGATGGATGGGTCTGTCCACAGATTCCCTCCATTTCAACCAAATGAGTGATCCGAAGCAGCATGGTTGGAAAGGAATTTTGAAGAGGAAGAAGTTTGGGAAGCAATGCAAAACCTAGGCAAAGATAAAGCTCCGGGTCCAAACGACTTTCCAATAGCATTCTTTCAAATCGGATGAAGAGAAATCTAAGGGATGTGATGTCGTTCCTGTCAGAATTTGTCAAAAAAAGCTGGCTATCTAAAGATTTAGGGGCTTTATTTATCGCCTTGTTTCCAAAGAAGGAACAAGTGAAAGTTTGAAGGATTTTTTCGCAATTACTTTACAAAATTTGTATTGCATACAAGATTCTAGCAAAAGTCTTGCATCTAGGCTTTGTAAAGTTCTAGGTGGAGTCATTTGAGAGTGACAAGGTGCATTCGTCTGTGGAAGGAAAATTCTAGATGGAGCTCTTATAGCTCATGAATGCATATTACTTGAGACACAGAGTAGGTAGGAATAAGTTAGATTCTGAAAAAAAGCCTATGAACATGTTAATTAGGGTTTCTTCACTATACAATGCTAAGGAATACATATGGATGTGGGAACTGTGCATGAGATAAATTTAGCAGCGCGCATTGACATACGCATTGTTATAAGGGGTTCAGTCTATTGTTACTAAAACATAAAACTCACCAAACTCACCAAACAAATGAAAGGAAGGATAAAACCCATTTTGTTCACCAAACCTGATAAACAATCCCAAACTTAGCAGTCAGGCAAAACGTCAAAACCAAACGAACAAAAAAAAAAAAAAACGAGTGTTCCACAATTGCTAACACAGTTCCAAACACACAAAACAAAAACAGATGTCGATGGATCTGTATGCTCTTTAGCTCCCCGCTTCTTCGTCAACAATCTGAAGGACTAGTCTACTGGATCACGCATATCAATCATCCAGTTTGTGAATCGGTCCGATGCAGTGCTGCTCCATCCTTTTGAACACAGCATAAAAGATCCTTCAGGATGCGAAAGATCTTCTCATTCCATTGCTCCTGTTCGGTCCTTTGGGTCTTCATTTCAGCCCTCATCAGTTATTTCAGATCGAACAGAGGCTAGTTCCTCTTCCACCCGGTTGAAGCGCTCGTATATACATGGGGGGGCCACAAAATCCTTATCAATGTCTTCGTCATTATCTTCCTCCTCCTCCTCCTCTTCTTCCTCGTCGTCTTCTTCGTCTTCTTCCTTCGATTCTTCTCTTCTTTCAACATCTTCTTACTGAATCAATTTCATTCTTTTGATAGTATTCTCGTCAATGAAATTTTGTGGCTTTAGCGATGCATCGAGGATGAAACCAAACCCACAATCTTTGGCCATCTTACAAATCAACCGTCCAAAGGGTAATGATAGATTGGTTTTGGTGGTAGTGGCATTTAAGATGTGACGCATTACAATAGATGGGTAGCAAACCTTCACGCCCGTACCCAGTAAATACAAAACCTCCAACATATATTGTGTTACTTGTGTACGATTTCCCGATCTAGGATACAGATTGTATGTGAAGACAAGGTGGAGGAACTTGTACACCGGAAGCATCCTTGCTGATTCCAAACAGTTATCACCCGTGACCCAATGCTTAAGTTCGCCACAAACAAAAACAGTCCTCTCATCCCTGTACATATGCCTCTTCGCATCCTTATATGGAACAATCACTGTCCCACATGGCACCCCACTAATCCTCTCAATGTCAGACACTTTAAATGTTGCCAACGAATTACCGATTGCTACGTCGAAGGTCATTGACTGTAGATTTGGATTCCGAATTGAAGCGTAGAAATGGCGAACCGTCTCGGCATCGGCATTGTTGTAGGGTATGAACATGGAATTCCACCCCATCTTGGCAAGCCACTTGAGCTCTGTCGTATCAGCGAACAAGTCTTTCTCCACATACGTCTCAAATGTTATCTTGCGTTCGGCGAATCTTCCAAAATCAATCGGTTCTTGTACATCGACTCCCCGGCTGCGAGTTGTTGACGGTCCGGCCCGAGACGTGGATGGACTTGAGCGAGGTCTCAATCTCGTAACCTGGGTAGCTGCGTCAATGTCTTCCCTTCTCTTGGAACGACGATTAAACTCCGTACCAGCAGCGTCTTGTGCGTCACGCTTCTTGGCCATAGGGAAGATAAGAGGTACGATGTAGAAAAGGAGGTGCTGAGAATCTTCCCCGCTGTAGGGATCGAAAGATTCCGTCGCCGGAATCGTGGAAGAAGAGACTCGAGAAAAGGAGGTGGTGAGAATCTTCCCCGCTGGAGGGATCGAAAGATTCTGTCGCCGGAATCGTGGAAGAAGAGAGTCGAGAAGGTAGAAGAGGGTTTTCGGCCGAAATAAAAATGAAAATGGGAGGACGACGGCAAATAAATAAGTAACGCATGACGGCGGACCCGGTCGACCGGGTACATGTCGACTATCTTTTTTTTTAATTTTTATTAAATTCTAATATATATATATTTTTTTAATTTTAATTTTTATGCTGTGGCATTCAGTACACACTGTGAACTGAAGGGAAATTACCGTGAATTTATAGGAATTGTCCTGCAATGAATAAATTTGACCGTGAAATGAGGGGAACTGTCTGTGAAATGCATGGAATTGTAACTCAGTTCACGGAGGGGGAGAAGTAATCGGACAATCAGATCTGCTTGGATAGGATGAAGGGGCAGGGAGATGAGATAAGAAGTAATCAGATTTTCGGTGGAGATGGGTATGGGAGCATTGGAAGGGCCGTATGTTTTAGAGCAGGGGCATTTTTGTCATTTACAAGGGTGTCCGTATGCGCATGAGGAATATTCCTGGCAACTAAAAAGAAATGGGTGGGGCAAACTAGAAAAGCAATGGGCAATCTAAAAAAAATCTAGCAAAACCAATGGGCAAATTGAAAAAGAGAACTTATAAATTCATAGATGGCCAAAGAGAACTTAGATGGTGAGGTACACCCAATCAGTTTCTAATAAAGAATTTGTTTGTTAGAACTTAGATGGCCAAAGAGCACCAATAATCTATATTGTCCAATCTAACATGACGACCGAAAAGTGAGTGTGCCCAAGCTCACCAATCAGGCCGAGCCAATTGAACATAACTAAAATAAGTAACATAGCTAATGTAAAAGTGAGTAGTTAAAATTATATAAATCAAATTAAAAAAATAAGCTTTTGGATAGGTTAAGAAGACTAGTCTAAGGAGGGGAGAATTGCATGATACTGAGACGAAGGCAAATACAAATATCCAAAACTTCTACAACTCCCAATTTTTATTTTTTTAAAATGATGGGAGTTGAATCCCTTGCATGATCCACTTGAGGATTGGATATGACCCTCTTGTAATGCTCTTTGCTCAAATTGAGAGAATGAAACTCACCTATTTATAGCTGGGCATGTAAAATCCATCTGATAAGCTGGTGGGTCCCAAACAACCAGAATAGATTACAAGGGAAATGATAAATGAGGGACTAGGAAACTATTTTTACTATCTAGGTCATTTTATTTTGAACAAGCTACCGCATCAAGCTATCTAGAAGACTTATGGACATGGCTTGGGTATTACTTCCATCAGGACTTATCAAGAGATGGATGGTTGCATTAAGACTTTATGGGGCTACTCGTGACGTATATGTTTTATTCGTGTAAACCATCCCGGGATCGCTATATAGAGTCTGTTTGGCATGCCCGGCCAATCCGGGGATTAAACCTTCCCATCCCTTTCAATCCCTCGAACCAAACACGTCCCAGGCAAATTTGAACAGATTAGGGTGGATTGGATGGGATTTAAAGGTAATGATAGTGTTGTCAGTGGATTGTCTTAAGATCCATGGGAGGATTAGGTCACCCCTGTCTGCATTTGGCACTCAGGACCAATCTGGGATTTAACTTCCAATCCCTTCCAATCGCCTGCCAAACGGGCCCTTACATTTTTGTATAGTACATAATTATGTAAATATGTATATATAAGTATATAAAAATATTTTTCTATCTTTTAATTCATTTTTTGTCTATTTATCGGGTTGGTGTTTGTATAGCCCAAACTTGAGATCGAACCCGATAGATATACGCCGAGCCCAACCCAATGTAGGGTCGGTCAAAGTTGAACCGCCTAACTTTCAGCAGTACATAAAATTCAGTGAGGCAAACTATCAAATCAGTGAGGGAAACATGAAAATGAGCGGGGCAAACTAGAAAAACAATGAGGCAAGGCTGAAATATTATCGATTGGGGCAAACTAGAAAAAGCAATGAGCAAACTAGCAAAACAATGGACAAACTAGAATATCAATGGGCAAACTAGCAAAACAATGGCAACCGAAATATCAGTGGGCAAACTAGAATATCAATGGGACAAACTAGAAAATCAATGGGTAAATCGAAATATCGTGGGCAAACTAGAAAAACAATGGGACAACCGAAATATCGTGGGCAAACTAAAAAACAATGGGACAAACTAGAATATCGTGAGGCAAACTAGAAAAACAATGGGGCAAATTGGAATATCAATATCGGGGGCAAACTAGAAAAACAGCGGGGCAAACTGAAATATCAGTAGGGCAAACTAGAAAAACGGCGCAAGCAAATGAAATATCATGGGGCAAACTAGAAAAACAATGGCAAGGCAAGTGAAATATCATGGGCAAACTAGCAAAACAATGGGCAAATAGAAATATGGGCGGGGCAAACTAGAAAAACAGCTGATTAAGGGGATTGATGGTGGTGTCAGTGGATTGGATTAAGAACCATGGGATCTTGTTTGACCTACTATATCAACTGGACAAATCGCATTGGTTTTTGTTTATTTTCTGGATTCATTTTCTCTAATTCCATTTTGGACTTTATATTGGGGATTGCATTCTTTGAATGATCTGAACCGTTCTTGTTCCCTACATCGTTTGGAAGCCATAATCTGAAATATAGTGCTTCATTCATGATTCCGGCCTTCGAACATTGGATACATATGAATATGAGTCTCTAAATATTCGCCTTCATACACAAATCAGCAGTCCAACAAGTGCTTCTTAAAATAGCCCAGATAGTATAGAGTTCATAATATGATTAGATATAATTTGTAGTTGATGTTGCACAGCATGCCAACAATAGTGTGGGTGAATAGGTACGTTAAATATGGATGCGTTTGTCTTTCCAGTCCTTGTTGTCATTGTCAGTGTTCAATGTGTTGTAATTTTCGTACTTGTTATTTTTTACGTGTTTAACATTTGATTAGAAGATTTGAATAAGATGGATATCACATCTGCTATTTGGACTCGGAAGGTTATTTCCTTTTTCGACAAACGTAGAAATTGAGCGAGGCCCCGCTGAAAATGAGTGGGCCAAGGAGTTCCCTTCTATGCCTGTGAAGTTCTTGTCTACCAGACATGTTTGAGGTTTTGCTTATTCTAGTATATGCGCGATTGCTTTGCATTGATTTCCATGTGCATTTTCCTTTTCGACGAGTCAAACGGGACAAGCAGAAAATACAGTGGGACAAGGTAAAAAGTTCATTCATTTACAAAGTATGCTATACATCAAAAAACAAAATAAATTATAAAGTATGTTATTTTTCAGGTATGGGAAACTTGCACTTTCGGCGATTATACCCAGTTTGTTTGCATCGCCCACACTTTGTTGTATTCGATTCCTCTCCACGAGATGGAATTCTAAGCTTTTTGGGTCTTCCAGCTGACTTCCTTTGTCCTGGGGGTTTAATTTACGCACAATACTCCTTGAAGCCCACTGAAATTTCTTCCCACTCACTCTTGTCACGTACTGGGTAGACCGATTCATTATACATAGCTATGTAATTTTGCACCGTGTAGAATGGGGAGCAGTATGAGTAATGAAAGAGATTATAGTTTATACATGCCTTTGACGACAGACATGCATACAAGGGTACCCTTCACGTCAAACTCGCGACATGTACACGAAAACACACCGAGCTTGGTTGTATCATTATAATCTCCCACAACATAATACTCATTTCGAGAAATAGGATGACAATGAACATCTCGCGCCTTTCTCGCACAAGATCCTTTAGCTGTTGCTCGCCCATGGAGTCAATGGCCCTACAAACGATGCCTTGAAGATTCTCTCCTCTTATAAAACAACTCTTGTATCTTCAATTTAACCCTTCTATCAATTTCGTAATGGGGTATTCGCGTGCTTCTTTGAAGAGGGCATTAACACACTCAGAAATGTTTGTAGTAACCAAGTTGAATCTTTTTCTGGAAAGTGCGAAGATGCCCATCTCTCGTATCGATTTCTGTCAGCCATGCATGTACTGTGGGATTGGCCATTTCGATATCATGCATTAATTTTTCGAATTCCACCACCCTACATGTCTTCACTGCCCGCCAGAAGTACATCTCCAATGACTTGTCTTTAAAGGTGTCCACCAAGTTTCTGTAGATATGATACGCACAGTAGCCATGAATTGCACGTGGGAAGACTTGGGGAACCTCTTTCAGTAAACCTTTATGTCGATCAGATATAATAACAAGATCCTCCAGAGACCCTATCGCATCGCTAAGGTAAGTAAGGAACCAATTCCAACTACTACCGTTCTCTGATTCCCCGATGCCAAATGCAACTGGAAATATATGGTTGTCCCCATCTAAGGCCGTGGCGATGAATAGAACACCCTTGTATTTGCCCTTTAGGTGTGTCCCGTCAATGGCTAATACCCTCCGCAATGAATTTTGAAAACTTCTAACACATTGACCGAGCGCAACAAAACATCTTTCGAACCTGAAAGTCTCTTTGTTAACACGCAGTGCAGTCACTGTCCCTGGGTTGACCGTCCTCAACTCATGCAAATACAAGGGGAGTTGATTGTAGGAGTCTTCATAAGACCCCATAACCTGATTGATTGCAAGCTCCCTGGCTGCCCATGCTTTCCTATAACTGATAACAATATTATACTTCTCTTTCATGGTGAAGATAATATCATGTGGCCTCAACCCCAGGCGTTGCTCGATGCGGCTAACAACCAAATCACATGCTAACTTACTGCTTGCTTGCCGGTGATCACTCCTCATCCATGACATGCCACACGTGTGATTTGCCGTATAAGTCCGTATCTTGAAAATCCCCGAATCACCAACGCGTGATGCATGAACCCTCCATTCAAATCTATTTTCGAAGCATACAACCGTAAATCTCCTAGAATTTGAGTACAGTACCCTGTACTGGAATTTATTTTGAAGGGAAAATAGGCTCAAAACATGCTGGCACCGACTCTTGTCCTTGAATGTTTGCCCTTTCGCTATCTCGATCGATTCACTTAACAAATCCGTATATTCCAGCATTGCTGCATTGGTGAATGCAACATCATCAAAGGGCACGGGAAGTTGACGGGTGTTGAAGTTTGATGTTTCGGGAAGGTCTGGATGCTAGATGTTGTTTTCAGGATTGATGTATCTTTGGGCTGTAGATGATGACGGCAAATCTGCTATTGTTGCTAGAGGCGGTGCCATATAATCACAAATGAGGTCAAGGTCACATGCATCATTAACTTGGGCACTAACAAATTTTGATGTTTGGGGTGGTTCGGGTAGTAGATCATTTGTTTCTCCTACTTGTAATGGATTTGGCTTATATTCAAATTCCACGCCATGCTCTTTTGCCACACTGTCAACGTGTATTGTCATATTTATGTGTTGGATTGTCTCGATGACCAAAGGGATAAACTTTTTCGAATGCTCCAACTGTGTTGCCAGGAGCTCTTTCACGTCATCGTCGTCCTTAAGTACGGTTGAAGGGATTGATTTATTGGAGCAGGGATACAAAACTTTCATCCGAATATCACAATCTGTTGGTGTACTCTTAATAATCTTGTATATTCTGGATAGAAGTTCCTCGTACATAGTATCAACATCTAGCGAAATAGTTTTCGTACTTCCATTCTTGTACATCCATTGCTTTTTTTCACATTCTAACTCCCCGCCATAGCAACAGATGATTCTCGTAGCCATAATCTGGAAATCAATACAATGATAACTTATCAATAAAACGTTAAACAACGGAAGCTTGCCATAAGACAAAACTCAATTAAATAGTAGAATACCGAAAACTCGCATTCCCTTATATATAACAATGATACAAATCTTAAGGAAATAAAGAGTAAGCTGGAAAAATGTGCGAGACAATGTACAAATTAAGCAGGGCAAATATGAAATTCAATAGGGGGGTAAGCATGAAATTCAGTAGGGCAAACATGAAATTGAGCGAAGTAAACATGAAATTCAACGACCATAGCATGAAATTTATCGGGGCAAACTATAAAATAAGTTATGCAAGCAAACATTTAATCGAATGTATGTAATCCCTATCAACGCATAAAATTCAATAAGTCTAATGCATGAAATTGATTAAGTCTAACACATGCGCATCAACTTGAATTAAATTCACCTTAGCTACCATCAAATAAGTCCATCAGTAAATTCACCGCGCTACCATGAAATAAACAACTAGAGCTCGTACGGATTAGGCCTTCAACGTTACGAATGATTTCATATGGTGCTCGTTTAATTTTGTGACACTAGCTATCATTACATTGAGTGAAGCACACATGGAACTTGATCAATGCAAACTAGGAATTGATTGAGGGAAGTATGAAATTTCAGCGGGGCAAACTAGAAATTCAGCGGGGTAAAGTAGAAAATCGGTGGGCCAAATTAGAAAATTAGCGGGGCAAACTAGAAAATTAGCGGGGGAAACATGAAAATTGAGTAGGCAAACATGAAAAAATTGTGGGGAAACATAGAAAATCAGTGGCAAACTAGAAAATTAGCGGGTGAAACATGAATATCAGCGGGGCAAACTAGAAAATCAGCGGGGCAAACATGAAATTCGCAAGACAAACATGAAAATCAGCAGGGCAAACACGAAAATTGAGTGGGACAAAGTAGAAATTGATTTGGGGCAAAAATGACAAAATTCAATGAAAAATCAAAAAGGCAAAAAAATCAACCGTAAAAGCAGTACAAACTATAAATTAGAAATTGAATCAGTAGCATAACAAAAAATTGAAAGCAGTACAAACTATAAATATAGCATGCAAGCAAACATTGAATCGAAGCGAGCATAACATCATATTGAGCTAGACAAACAATATTTTCGAAAGTGAGCATAGTATGATATTGAGCTGGGCAAACATTAAATCGGCGAGCATAGTATGATATTTAGTGGGGCAAACATTGAATCGAGCAAACATAGCATGATATTTAGCGGGGCAAACATTAAATTGAGTAAACATAGCATGATATTCAGCGGGGCAAACATTAAATCAAGCAAACATAGCATGATATTGGGCGGGGCAAAAATTAAATCGGCGAGCATAGCATGATATTGAGGTAGGCAAACATTAAATTATGCTATCTTAGCATGAAATTTATCGATGCAAACATTAAATTGACCTTATCTACCATTAAATTGAGCTGGGCAACCATTAAATTGAGCGATCCTACTATGAAATTGATTGAGGTAAACATTAAATTGACCTTATCTTATCTACCATGAAATTAAGTTGGGCAAATATTAAATTGACATTATCTTATCTACCATGAAATTAAGCTGGGCAAACATTAAATTGAGTGATCCTAGCATGAAATTTATCAAGGCAAATATTAAATTGACCTTATCTTATCTAGCATGAAATTAAGCTGGGCAAACATTAAATTGAGTGATCCTAGCATGAAATTTATCAGGGCAAACATTAAATTGACTTTATCTTATCTACCATGAAATTAAGTTGGGCAAACATTAAATTGAGCAATCCTAGCATAAAATTGCGTAAGCGTAAACATGAATTTCAAATGAGCATAACATGAGATCAATCGAGCCCTAACATGGAATTGAGTGGGCTTTAAATGGAATTGATGAGTTTCACATGGATTTGATCGATCAAAGCATAAAATTAACTAAGCCTAACACATGAATTTGAGTAAGCCTAACACATGGAATTGACCGAACTTCGCATGCAATGCAATTGTACTCTTGGAGCATTTAAAAAAAAAAAATCTGTACCACCAACTACCGTAGTACAGGTCAAATGTAGGTTGAAGAGAGGTGCTTTGGAGTGACAAAATATTTTAAACCTTTCCAAGGATTGCAAGTGCAGCCACTTCGTGGGATTTCACGTAACCCTAGCCAAGACGAAAAATGACAAATGTAGAATGATGATATCTAGATGATTCATGGAGAATTCGATGAGAAAAATGAAAAGAATAACCTCCATACGTTGGTTTATAGTTGAAAGGGAGTGAAATGCTGTTATGTTGAGGAGGTTTTTTCGTTAAGGGAGTGAAAGCAACGAATGAAAGCTAGGAAATGCAAAAACGGATTGGCTACTCACCCTACCACCATCCAATGGCTGTGGTCGGTGTTCATTGAGCCCCACCATGATGTATGTGTTTCATCCATTCCGTTCATCCATTTTTACAGTTCATTTTAGGGCTTACTCCAGAAAATGAGAGGGATATAAATCTCAGGTGGACCACACCACAAGAAGATAATATTGATTGGATATTGACAATTAAAATTCTCCTAAGGCCCAATGAACTGTTTATTTCACATCTAATCTGTTGATTAGTTCATACAGTCCTAGATTAAGGTAAAAACCAAAAATCGGCTTCATCCGAAACTTTTATGGCCCCCTAATGGTTTATAATGGTTGACGCTCATTCAACACTGTTTCCTGTAATGTGGTACACTTGAGATTTGGATATACCTCATTTTTTGGTCTCATATCATAAAATCATCTGAAAAAGTATATGGACGGCATGGATGAAAAGAATACATCATGGTAGGGTCCACAGATGACCGACCATCCGCTGTTAGCTGGTGGCACGGAGAGTACCGAATCTGTTTCCGCCAAAAGGAGGGGTATTTTCGTCCTGAAATGTTGAGTCCGTACAAGGAGGTCCATGCATGTATTCTAAGTTTGTATTGTTTCAATAAAACCGTTGGATAAAAGGTGGGGTCCACAGTCGTAAATTTCTCCTTATTCTTGGGAGGTAAAAAGGCTTCAAAAGGTTGATGGCCATATATGGTCGTACAGTTGGAAATTATTCATTTTTTACCGTATCTACGGTCCGGATCACTGATAGGTGGGCCCCACGGTACTGTTTCTGTAAAATCTACTCCCTGCATCACATGAGTCACTCGATGTTAGGTCATGTGGCAAAATTTCATTCCGATCCAAAGTGTATGCAGGCCACACCATAGTTAATAGCGGAAAGAGAATGCCAGCTGTAGCCATTTAACGTACTGTCAAAAAAATCAACGGTTAGAGTTCAACAAGAAAATTCCCATTAATTAAAGGGAAAGATAATCCAATTAACTTGAGTTTTGGATGAGGACCTACATACAGTGGGTCCGGCACTTTGAACGGTTTACATTAGTTAATGTACTTTAATTGTACAACTTACGAGGGCCTGCGTATCAACCATCACACTCTGCAAGAGAATCAAATAACTCGTATGTCAAGTAAACATGTACTAGAAATGCTACAGTGCTCTAAGAGCACTTATACGTCATAGTACTCCTAGTTTCACAGGTTCATTTAGACAGTCCAATGGATCAATCCGGACTCTCCATTAACTTAAGAACACATTTCAAGACCCACCATAAAAAATTCCCACCGATTCAATGATCCAATCCATCCAGGATTTGGCCTTTTTTTTCATCCGTCTTTTTCTCCTTGTGATGGATCGGATAGTTACAACGGACTAACAAAATTGATTCTTTAGAATCATAAGCAATTCATGATGGGTCCCACCAAATATACGGATCGAATATTTTATTGGACCTATATTTGTGTAAATGATCTTGACCATCCATGTTAAGTCCATCGATCAAATTGTAAATATTTGCCAAATCGTAGTGATTTTTACATGGTAAGCCAATGAAACATCTGTTGGACAACATAGGTGAATGGGATTGTCCATCTAGTGGGCCAAAAATCAGGCTGAGCCAACCATCGGGTGGCCCTTGACATAGATCGGACGTTCTTGAGTGGGTGTGGCCCACCTGATGACTAAATTAACCCAAAATTTCTAATGTCCAGTAGTAAAATGACCCATCATGAATTAAGAAAGGCATACTGGCAACAAGTATGATCCTGTATCCATGGTACACTAACACTCCTGGGTCGATTAAGAAGGAAGGCATACTGGCAACAAGTCAGATCCTTGATTGTAAAGATGGTTTATTCCAGTCCAAGTCAATCCTACTGCGGCTGTACATTGAGCCAAGTCGAGTTGAGGTGGGCCAAGCTTGGCTTGACCCGTCCATGCTATACTCAAGTTTGAGCTCGAGCTCGCCCTTGAGCTCAACATTAAAGCTTGGCTTGTTTGCCAAAGCTTTTGAGTTGAGCTAGTAGTTCAAGTCGAGTCGGGTTTACCTTAGTAGGATAAGGGAAAGAAAAAGAAGAAATGGGGACCGGTAGGAATTTTTAGTAAAACTTTTAAGTTTTAACTTCTTTTAAAAAAAAAAAAACTTATATATATATATATATATATTATATTTAATATTAATATAATATATATAATATATATTATTAAAATATATTACTCGAGCTGAGTCGAGCTCGAGCTCGAGCTTCAAGTCGAGTCGAGTTGAAATACACCATGGTTGAATTTGGCTTGAACTCAACTCGAGCTTTAGTAAACAAGCTTGACTCGCCTTGAGTCAACCTTTTAAACCAAATCAATCCGAGCTGAATTAAGCCAGGTCGATTGAGCTTTTCGAGCTAGCATGACTCGTGTACAGCCCTAATTCCTACACATAGAATGTCCATTAGTAGTGTCCCATGTAATTGTGATGATTATGGCATATATAAAATATTGAGATCTATGATCTACAATTTTTTCTGGTCAATGATCATCATGATCAATCTCTAGTTCACAAAGACTACTAAGTACTCAATACTCAACTAACCGACTCATTATAATCATGATCTAGGGTTGAGAAAAACCCTGACCTATCAACATGGTAGTGGGTTAGGGCTCGTGTTAGTTTTCCAAGGAACATATTCCAACACAAACTTCTGACATAACTGTGAATGGAGCATAAACTCAAAATTGCACCGAGAAGATATTAGTAACCTTATGATCTTATTTTATTTTTTTCATTTTAATTTGAACCCTCCATATAGTGGACATTATTTGGATGATTATAATTACTTGATGGGTGTGATTTTAGAAATATGCTCCATCCACAATGACCCCAGCAGTTTGGATGGTCTGGATAGTTGTACACAAGTACCATGTTTCATGAGAATAAGTCACTTCAATTCGTAAACGGTGCTAAACTAACATAAGAGTCTAGCCTGGACTCCTAAGACTCTTCCAGCAGGTAGTATAAATTCCACAAGAGAATGTTTAATTTTTTTTTCTTTTTTTTTTTTAAATCCCTAAAAAGCAAAAGAATGTCCACCAGCCTGTTTTGGGTTGTCCGATCATTGTTGGTTGCACTGCTTTTATTTTTGCCTTGTTCCAAACAAGTGTCAAGCTGGCAGAATTGTGGTACCTTACCTATACAAGGACAGTAAAATGCCTTAAAGTTGCTTCTTTCATGGTAGCATAAATAAAATATCTCCAATATACTATGCTCACTTTTGCCAATTTTAGACACTCCTGTGTTAGTTTAAGCACCGATTAAAATGGCCGCAACTTGTCAAACACACACATGACATAGTTACACGGTAATATAGACAACTAGACTGATCAAGCATAGCCCAAAAACACCATTAAGATGATAAATGTAACGGTATGATTTTGCCCTTCGAATTTGGGGAACTCACTATTTTACTTTTAACCATCTATTTGATGTCATTAATTAGAAGAATTTGAGTACTTAATCAATGTGATGTTAGAGATATGCTCCATCACAAAGTGACCCACAATTTGGATGGTCAGGGAATGAACATAAGTGACATGTGATGAGTGTGAGCCAGATGGTAGATTGGGACTTCTGCTCGTATTGCAATGGAATGGATGATTAAAAAATTATGAAACAGAACAGCCAAGTTATTTGTTCCTTTTTTTGTTTGTACAAGTGGAAGAAAAAGTAGCTAGGAAACTAATGCCCATGTTAATCTCAATGTGTATGTGTCACAAGGTTTTTGGATTCTTTAAGTGCAACTCATTGGCAACGTAGTTGTTTAGAACTCTTTAAAATTATTACATATCAAAAACTCTCTTATTTTTAATATTTTATACTACTAAAATATACTTATGTTTATTTATGTGAAGAAACAATTCATATTAAATAATTTATAAAATATAAATAAACTTATAAAAATTAAATTAAAATAACATTTAAAGAATCAATATGTTCACCTTTTTCAATTTACTCCAATATCTCAGGTATATATTAAATTTTTTGATATGCTTCCCCTGCACATAAATAAGAATATATAAAAGTCAAGATATCTAAAAATTGGTATTAGAAGAATTCTAAATTAATAATTTTATAGTGTATTATCTTATGATTAATATAATAAAATTTTATGTAAAAATTAGTATTATACAAAAGAAATGTGAGAAATGAAATCAACTTGACTGGGAAATAAAGAAAAAATTTACCAAACTCATCTCTTTCATAGAAATTCATAATTCACACTTGTATTTTTAAGATGAGATTGGGTATGATAAATAAAGATGTTTAAATAAAATAGGTGTGAGTGAAGTAGGTATGGAAAGTAAATGTAGTGAGAAAAGTAAAAATGAATTAAGTGTGACAAATAGAGGTAGGTAAAGATGGGTAAAGAAAGTTGAGTTGGGTGAAGTGTAACACCCAGTATTGTCTAGTACACGGGTATTACCAAGAAGACTTAGTTTAGTATAAACACAAACTTGATGTATCTGAACATTCGTTCTTATTCTAACTTGATTTGATAGTTGAGAGTAATCTTCATCCATAGACTAACACATCCATCCGTTAATTCTCAAGATGAGCCATCACATCACTTTGAAACTAAACCATATGCCACAAATCTAGGATCTTAAGTCGCACAACCTACCGTTTATTGAATCCTCAATAACTTAAGGGATGATCCACACCTAAACCACATGATCGAGCTTAAATCTAACCATTTGAAGAATGTACACCCATAAATCAAACCATACGTCGCCAGTTTCGGGACCCAAATCAATAGATCCACTAATCATTGGGTACACATAATTCCATCGGGCAAGTTAGCCATTAGATTACACTATTAGGACATTTACTTGTAAATCCAACTAATGGGTTTCAGGCAGACAGTCCTTAGGACCCTTTGGGGTTAGGTTTAATCGTATTTGAAAGGGATCCGATTGTTAGATGATTGGAAAATGCCTTTTATGGTACGTAAAGAGAGTTGTATGGCCCACCTAAGTTAGATATTTAACCCATCTTCATTCCATGGTCATGATGAAACCTAATAAAGATAGTAGATGGAGTAGATTTCATAGAATATCATGGTGGACCCCACTTTTTGACTCGCAAGTGCACCAGGGGGCGTGCACCCGCTGTACACTGAAACAAGGAACTCAGTCAAATACCTTTGGCTTGAGCCAAAGGAGAAAGGATTCCTTCCTCCTTTTTGTTGAGAAGTGGAGCCACATTTGGGGCCGCCCACTACAAGTTGAGGTTGCGCAGATTTCGTGTCGCAAGTCCTTTCGCAACTGGGATACAGAAAGGAGTTTCGCGGATTTCGTGTCACAAGTCCTTTCGTAACTGGGATGTGGAAAAGAGTTTCGCGGATTTTGCAAGTCCTTTCGTAACTGGGATGCGAAAGGAAAGTTGCCAAAACTATAAATTGGGATCCCTAGGACTATTCTAGGGTTAAGGTGAATATTGGGGAGCTATTCTAAGGTGTGAGAAAAGGGTTTCTCTGTATCTCCAAGGGGGAGGTTAGTATATTGCCTTGTAATCTTCGTTCTTCATAGCAGAAGTTTGCATCCATGGTTTTTTACCCTAGATTGGGGTTTTTCCACGTAAATCTTGTCTTGTGGTTTGTTTTGGATTGCTTTGATTTGTTTCTAGTTTATATTTCTTCTTGTTTATCGTTTGTGGGTAAGGCCTGAGATTGGATCTAGGCTCACTGCGTTGCTCGCGTGCTGTGCAACAACTGGTATCAGAGCTATTGGTTTTAGTTCTATTGGGAACGATGACAAAAGAAGGGAAAACTAGAATTGAGAAGTTTGATGGTTCAAACTTTGCCTTCTAGAAGATGTAGATGGAGGATTATCTGTATCAGAAGGACCTTTATATTCCTCTAGGAGGAAAAGAGAAGAAACCAGAAAAGATGACAGATGATGAATGGTTTTTACTGGATAGGAAGGCTTTAGGAACAATCCGACTCTCTTTGTTTAAGAGCGTCGCCTTCAACATATCCAAGGTAAAAACTACAAAAGAATTAATGGAAGCCCTAGCCACCATGTATGAAAAACCCTCAGCATCTAACAAGGTTCATCTTATGAAACAGCTATTCAACATGAAAATGTCAGATGGTGGGAGCGTGGCTGAACATCTAAACGAGTTCAATACAGTCACGAGCCAGTTGGAATCCGTTGGCATTATTTTTAAGGATGAGGTCAGGGCGTTATTGATCTTATCCAGTTTGCCAGACAGTTAGGATGGTTTAGTGATTGCTGTGAGCAATTCTTCAGGGTTGACAAAGCTGAAATTTGATGATGTGGCCGGTCTAATTCTTAGTCAAGAATCTAGAAGAAAGGCATCGAAAATTTCAGGGGATTCAGGGAATGCTCTAAACGTTGAAGGAAAAGGAAGATCGCTGAACAAAGGAGGCAATAAACACGGGTGTTCTAAGTCGATGAAGAAGTCTAAGGGACTGAAAGATAAAGACGGGTGTTGGCATTACAACAAGAAGGGGCATATGAAACGTGATTGCAGGGCGCTCAAGAAACAAGAAGAAAACTCTCAAGGCAGGAAGGATTTAGTGAATCTATCTGAGGAGAGTGACACAGAGGCGTTGATCTTATCTCTTGATGCGAGGAATGAGTCTTGGGTTATAAACTCGGGTGCTTCGTTTCATGCCACTTCATGTAAGGAAGTTCTACGTGATTATGTGTCAGGTGACTTTGGGAGAGTCTACCTGGGTGATGATGAGCCGTGCAGTATTGTTGGAAAGGGGGACGTTCATGTAAATCAGAAAGACGGAACGTCTTTGAAATTAAAGGATGTCAGACATGTACCGAGTCTGAAACGTAACTTGATCTCAGTGGGGCAGTTGGCCGATACCGGTTATGTGACGACATTCACCAGTGATTCCTGGAAGATCACAAAAGGTGCCTTGGTGATATCTCGAGGCAAGAAGGAAGGTACTTTGTACGTGACTTCAGGATCGTACAGTTCACTCGCAGCCGCATCAACTGGAGTGAATGGGCAGTTATGGCATCAGAGGTTGGGACATATGAGTGAGAAGGGGATGAAAGTGCTATTGTCTAAAGGGAAGCTACCAGGGCTAAAGTCTATTGACTTAGAATTCTGCGAGGACTGCGTGTATGGCAAGCAGAAGAGAGTAAGCTTCAAGAAGACGGGACGCGCTCCAAAGACACATCTGTTGGAGCTTGTACACACTGATGTGTGGGGACCGGCACAGGTATTATCTTTTAGTGGCTCACGTTATTTTGTTTCCTTTATTGACGATACTAGTAGAAAACTGTGGGTCTATTTCTTAAAGCATAAATCTGATGTATTTGATGTATTTAAGAAGTGAAAAGTCATGGTAGAAAATGAGACAGGTAAAATAGTAAAGTGTCTCAGATCTGATAATGGGGGAGAGTATTGTGATAAGAGGTTTGAGGAGTATTGTGCAGCAAATGGAATCAAAAATCAGAAAATGATTCCAGGGACACCACAACAGAATGAGGTGGCTGAGCGCATTAACAAGACCATCCTTGAGCGCGCCAAGAGCATGAGGTTACATGTAGGGTTGTCCAAGACTTTTTAGGCGGATGCTGTAAATACTGCCACATATCTCATCAATAGAAGTTCTTCAGCACCTTTAGATGGTGGCCTACTAGAAGAAACGTGGACTGGGAAAGAAGTAAACCTAGCACATCTCAGAGTATTTGGTTGCACTTCATACGTTCACATTGATGCAGAGCACAGAAACAAGTTGGATGCAAAGTCCAGGATGTGCACGTTTATAGGCTACGGGAAGCATGATTTTGGCTACAGGTTTTGGGATGCAGAAAACAGGAAAATCATCAGAAGCAAAGACGTAGTCTTCAATGAAAAAGTGATGCATAAGGACAGGGTGCATGAAAGTAAGGCTGAGAAGAAAGAATTTGTAGAGTTAGAAGAGTTACCAGACACGGGTGTTATGTTGAGGGTCAAATATTGCATATCAGATCCCGATTATTTCCAGATTTTACATACACAATAATGCTTAATGGAGTATTTTAATTGTGTTTTGTTGCAGGATGCAATCAGGAGCGTTGACTGAAAACTAATAGTAAAAGCGTGGATTTGACACTCTGATGTCACAAAAGCAAGGGATGGACTTCAGGGAACCAAGATCGATGAATTTACACACCAGAGATCCGAGAAAATCGAGAAACTGAAGACTCAGGTGGTTTAAAAGTCGTCCAGAATGCAAGATCACAGGGTTCCCACTATCCGTTCAGCTTGAAAATTCATACATGGCCTGAGGACCATAAATTGACCGTACACGTCGAATTTTAGCTAATGGATCCTTCTGAAAGTGGCCCATCGGACAGATCAGCCCCTTAAATCCTTAAGTGGGGCCCGCTTGATATCTGGATATACTTCAATATCATTTTCAATGCCTTAAAGTGGATGGGGAAAAGGATGGACGGAACGGATTTCTCAAGAATGTCACAGTGGATCCCACATGTACACATGCGTGTACATGGTATATTTTCACCTACATTTTGCACATGGTCTTCAAGAACTCGGTCGGGTCTTCAAGAATTTCTTTAAAAACTTAAAAAAAATGCAACAGCGTTTTCGCCGTCCGACGTGGTTTTTTGCCTAGTGGGGCCCACCTGTTATCCAATGGCCAAATCTGGACCGTTAATTGCATTCATAGGGCGGGTGTAACTCATGCCTAGAAGTCCTTTTTCTCTCATGCGAGCGATCGGAAGATTCTTTCTGTTAAACGCAGGATGGACGGCGGAGCAGAAATATCAGTGGACCACATCTAATCCAAGCCAAACAAACCCTTTACAAACGGTTTTTGAGGGCATTTCAATGGACGGTGTGGATTTCTGCCTGACGTCAATCGGTGGGACACCAGCCATCACAGCGTCGACGTGTGTCGACTCTGCTTCGCAACAGCGGGTTGCATTCGATTCCTGGTGGGCCACTATCATCATATATTTTGATGATCCACACCGTTCATCAGATGCGGGAGTTCAAACCGACCGTACCCTAACATGAAGCCCGAGTTTCTCAAACACGCACGTACATGAAGTCTCAGACAATCGAACGGTCGGTAAAGTGAGAAATCTAGTGGTCCACACCGAGATCACTCCAAACTCATCATGTCTGACCGGTTTCACGAGACCAATCCAATGGACGGCTTGGATTCCTCCAAAATACATCTAAGTGGACCCCACCAGCTTCGTCAGCGAAGTGAATAACCTTTGTTTCGCAGGCGTCCGCAAAAACTGAAATTTTCGGGTGGTTGTGGCCCGCTATCTTTGATCAGATGGATGATCCAAACCGTCCATCGTGTAGCTAGTTCAGAAATTTCCCAAGTAATGTTAAGCTTTTGGAAAGAAAGAATGAAAAGTGGCACTTTTTCGGATAGTTTTTGGCTGCGTAAACATCCTTACGCATAGGTTCTTTACTATGTAAGCCGACTCCAGCACGAATTTCACTCCTCCCTGCTGCCTATAAAAACAGAAGAGAAGGAAGATCGAGAGGAGGGCAGCGACTCAGAGCTGGGGAGCTTGGATAGAGGTTGTGGAGGCTAGGCAGGAGAAAGAGTTGGTTTTTTTTTTTCTTTTCTTTTTCTTTCTTTGGTTTAATTTTATTGTTGTGATTAGCCTAATCATGATTATGAGTGGCTAAACCTCTTAGCTAGGGCTAAGAGGTGAAGCTTGTAGCGTGATGGGAGACCTTTAGTTTGCACTTTCCGGTTTATACTGAACTAATGATGATTTTAGTTTATTTAAGGAGATGTCTTCAGTTTTTAATGGTCTGTTGTGACTAAAATTACAATGGGTCTGCGATGGCTTTGAGCATGTTCTTCCCTTTTTATGTTTATGACGTGAGGAAGCCCTATTGTTTGCCATCGTCTCCTGGGCATGGTCGGATAACGGCACCCTTCCTAACCCTCATAAGCATGTGGTAATTAGTTTAATTCTGTTGTTTGCTTTGTCTCCTGGGCATGGTTTGGTGATGGAATCCATTCTAATTCATATACCTCTCATCTCTTGAAAACTATATCAACGGCAGTTCAGTTAATTTCCATGATTTTTGATACAGGCATAAAATCTCTCTGATCTCTACAAGTGGATCCTCTGAAACCCCTAGTTTCTTTTCCTCTGAATTTATTAAGTTTTAGATTAATCTCTCACCATTATTTCTCAAATTACATTCAGTTTAGATTTCATCTTAGCCTAGTTCTAGTTCTACATAGTTTCAGATAACGTATAGGTTTCAGTCCCTTGGGATTCGACCTCGGTCTCATCGAGTTTATTACTACATCACAACCCTGCACTTAGGGAGTGAACAAAGTTTTTGGCGCCGTTGCCGGGGACTGACGGCTACGTATTTCTAAAATTAATTGGTTTTAGAATTAGATTAAGATTAGGATTTTACTAACTTTAGGTTTAGGTTTTTCTGATTTATAGAAACTAACCTGTTTTCTTGTTTTGTAGGATTCTAAGATAGAAACTTCTAATTAGGTGATATCTTTCTAATTTCTCTACTTTTTCTATTTTAGGCTTAGGGTTGTATTTTCTATTTTTAGGAATTCTTCCCAGTTTAGAAACTAACTTTCTATTTCCATCTTATAATTTTTTAACTTTAGAATATCTATTTTTAGGAACTAATTTCTTTTGTTTTATTTTGCAGGATCTTAACATAGGAATTTCTAATTGGTACCTTCCTTCTAACTTCTCCCTCTCTTACTTTCCATACTGTTGTAGGATCCTTTCTTTTATTTTACTTAGGATTAGATTTAGAGTTAGGGTTTCACCATGTATATGAATGAGTGGGCATGACAGTATGTTGAGATAGCTTATGGAAAACAGCCTACACCTCAAAATTTTTCTGAAAATATCTTCGAGAATCAATCGGAATATGATGCTCCACCGATTAAGAAGTCTTTCGGTGATTATCTGCGGGAAAATAATTGCAGTCCACGAGTTAAGAAAACAGTACGTGATTATTGGAATGATGACGCGTATCAACTCCTGACAGATGACCCGTATGGTTTTGATCAGTGAAAACAGAAATATGTCGAGGTTGAGTCAGTAAAACAACGTGGTAAGAACCCTCGTGGATCAACCACTTTTGAATATTCACCAGAAATGATCCAAGAGGAGTCATATCCGAGTTACACAGACTATATTACTGGCATGAGGAAATTAGTAGAAGCACTTGAATCATGCCTTGATAGACTAATGGAGACTAAATCATCCCAACCGCAACCCGTTGATCCTGTTGATTATTCCTTTGGATTCTCTACTTTTAATGAAATAACGGAGGCTAGTTCGTTTCAACTACAATCCAATCCAGAAATACAATGCGAGGAAAGTAATCCTCACTCACTTTTGACAAAATCTGAAATTTGGAATGAGGAGTTGGATTCCATTAATGAGCATACGGTTCAATTCCCCGATGAGTCGATCTCAGTGACTGTTCAAAAGAATGATAGAGATACATGGGTGTCTTTCAAATACAGTGATGATGACACACTTTTCTTACATGATACACAGGATCTCAATGATGAGGTAGAGGTTAGTTTATTCGAACCTCAACCAAATTTAAAATATGAGGAAAGCAATCTCATCCCAAGTGTGCACTGCATAGAATTAGACGATGATGCGTATTGGGATGATGATCATGAATGTTCAGCCCCAGTTCCCCTGGAATTAATCTCAAGTTTGGTCCAGGTCAATGATCAAGAAGTGCATGAAGTGAGCGGTCATAATGAGCTACTCCACTCACCTGACATATCTGATTTAAAAGTAGATGAGCTCCTTACAACCAACCCTTCTATCTCTTGTGAGACATGTTTAGACCACTCCCCTGAATTACATGATGATATGATTCAGGAGATGAACGAGTTACTTGATACGACTCTGGAATTTGAAACCACCCTGTTGAGGCTACCATCTGAACTGTTGAATTTTGACGAGTCCAAGCCTCTTCTGAGTAATATCAATGAACAGAGTCCGCACATCAATACTTCGTCTACTAACCCTCTATCTTTCTGTGCAGGGCTGAAGCAAGAGAGCGTACATACGGTTACTTTTAAAGATGATGGATTTCTTGGGCAGATCATCACACACTTCAATGTGGAAAATGAGTCACTCTCAGCTGAATGTTCCAACTCTTTGGATGATTGCTTGGCACACTTTGCAGATTCAAACAATCCCATGATAAGAGATATAGTGAATGCCTTACAAGACGACATCTCATTAGTCATTACTGACCGAGAGAACCCTTACTCTGAAGCCCCTCCCTCCTCAGATCCTCACTATTTACCATTAAGGGAGGGGGAGCTAAAAATTGAACCGAAGTCTGATACTTCAGAATGTGTTGAGACTACACCACTTCCTGAAATTTTTTCCAATTTGATCTACTTGTAGTCTCTGATTCACCATGGGATACTAACTTCAAAACTTTTTCTGACACAGGTGAATCATATATACATTGGATACCTCAGGCGGATCAACGACAAATTTTTGCTGAGGTACATAAGTTTCTTTGGCCATTCATGCTTCAGGGCATCAAAGCCTATTGTAAAAAGGGCTTTTGGATGATCCTGTTAAGAAACTTATTGAGAAACTTATCACGATATTGGTCGGAAGAGGAACCTTACAACCTGATCGAGTAGTTTTTCCCTGCTTTCATAGGACTAGGGTAGTTTGCTTTATTTGTCTGGCTGAAGACGGTAAACTTAGCGCTCCTGGGAGGCAACCCAGCTTTTCATTCGATTTCATTTTTCTAGTTAGTAGTTCAATGTTTGTGGGTGACATTGCCGCAAACCCTCACGAGACTACAACTCGTTCACTAGGGGAACCTAGGGGTTTAAAGGCTTGTTGCATACGCTAAATGCAATCGAGAGCACCTGTGAAAGTGGTATAGGTAGGATCTTCTTTTTGTAATTTTATTTTTATAATTTTGCTTTTGTTGATTTCTGTCTTGTACTGACCCACTCTTACATAGATATCTTTGGACAGCCTCTTGATTCTTTCGTCCAAGTACTATCTTTCCATCACTCCTCTTGTACTTTCGTTGTCCCATGTGCATCGCATTCTCATATCTTTTACATTGAGGACAATGTAGATTTTAGGTTGGGGGTGGGAGATTAGGTTACCTAATCAGTGTTTTCTTCGTCTTGAGCAGAAATTGTGAAAATTTTTAAATTTTTCTAGAATTTCTTGTGAATTCGAAGTGATTTTGATGATTATCTTAGATTTAGAATTACAAGATAAGTGATGTTGGTAATTTATAATTCTTGCATTCAAACTATTTGTTAGATTTCACAGTTAAGTTTGAATTATTGATCCATAATTAGAAGATTATGAACATTGATTGAGTCATGATTTCACATGTCATATCTCACTTTCACATTAAGGTCAGTTTGATATTGAAGGGTTAACTTGGTAATTACTAAGCATGTAAGGAACCAGCTTGAAAAATTTACTCGTTAGGATCAATTGAAGAAAAAGAAAATATCTATAAAAAAAAAAAAAAACAAATACCTTTAGAAAAGGGTGGCGAATAATCTTCACCATCGGTTTGCTCCTTAGAGGTGTAGATTGAATTCCCCATGGATGATATGTAAAAAGGGTTGGGTATATGGTCTTCACCATAGGTTTGCTACCTATAAGTGAGGATTTGATTCCCCTTCTTAGTGTTACTTTAAATAATAATAATAATAATAATAATAATCAAAATAATCAAAATAAAAATAAAAGCTGGAATAATGAAAAAAAAATCTGTGAGGCAAGCTTTGGTTATCATGACTTCTCTTGTTGATTACCAATGATATTCTGAAATAGAGAAGTGAATCTTAATGATGATAAGTTGAGATTACACTATACACCCATGGAACTCAATGTTTAGAATTAGCCTAATTGATGGATTAATATTTTGAACTTGACTATGAAGTTTACCGTACACTTGAGTTCAAGAGAAATTGATGCCCAACATTCATGAATCTTAGAGTTCTGGTATCTGGAAAGTTTTTTCGAAATATCACTTAAATTCATAGAGATTGTCCTGTAATTCTCAATTTATTTTTCGCATACTTTGCTCGGGATTAGCAAAATGCTGGTTGGGGGTTGTGTTGAGGGTCAAATATTGCATATCAGACCCCGATTATTGCTAGATTTTACATACACAATAATGCTTAATGGAGTATTTTAATTGTGTTTTGTTGCAAGATGCAATCAGGAGCGTTGACTGAAAACTGATAGTAAAAGAGTGGATTTGACATTCCGATGTCACAAAAGCAAGGGACGGACTTCAGGGAACCAAGATCGACGAATTTACACACCAGAGATCCGAGAAAATCGAGAAACTGAAGACTCAGGTGGTCTAAAAGTCGTCCAGAATGCAAGATCACAGGGTTCCCACTATCCATTCAGCTTGAAAATTCATACATGGCCTGAGGACCATAAATTGACCGTACACGTCGAATTTTACCTAATAGATCCTTCTGGAAGTGGCCCATCAGATAGATCAGCCCCTTAAATCCTTAAGTGGGGCCCGCTTGATATCTGGATATACTTCAATATCATTTTCAATGCCTTAAAGTGGATGGGGAAAAGGATGGACGGAACGGATTTCTCAAGAATGTCACAGTGGATCCCACATGTACACATGTGTGTACATGGTTTATTTTCACCGGCCGCACACCGGTCTTCAAGAACTCGGTCAGCGCTTGCTGACCGAGAATTTCTTTAAAAACTTAAAAAAAATGCAACAGTGTTTTCGCCGTCCGACGTGGTTTTTTGCCTAGTGGGGCCCACCTGTTATCCAATGGCCAGATCTGGACCGTTAATTGCATTCATAGGGCGGGTGTAACTCATGCCTAGAAGTCCTTTTTCTCTCATGCGAGCGATCGGAAGATTCTTTCTGTTAAACGCAGGATGGACGACGGAGCAGAAAGATCAGTGGACCACATCTAATCCAAGCCAAACAAACCCTTTACAAACGGCTTTTCGAGGGCATTTCAATGGACGGTGTGGATTTCCTGCCTGACGTCAATCAGTGGGACACCAGCCATCACAGTGTCAACGTGCGTCGACTCTGCTTCGCAACAACGGGTTGCATTCGATTCCTGGTGGGCCACTATCATCATATATTTCGATGATCCACACCGTTCATCAGATGCGGGAGTTCAAACCGACCGTACCCTAACATGAAGCCCGAGTTTCTCAAACACTGCACGTACATGAAGTCTCAGACACTGAACGGCCGGTAAAGTGAGAAATCTAGTGGTCCACACCGAGATCACTCCAAACTCATCATGTCTAACCGGTTTCACGAGACCAATCTAATGGACGGCTTGGATTTCTCCAAAATACATCGAAGAGGACCCCACCACCTTCGTCAGCGAAAGTGAATAATCTCTATTTCGCAGGCGTCCGCGAAAAACGGAATTTCCGAGCGGTTGTGGCCCGCTATCTTTGATCAGATGGATGATCCAAACCGTCCATCGTGTAGCTAGTTCAGAAAGTACCCAAGTGATGTTAAGCTTTTGGAAAGAAAGAATGAAAAGTGGCGCTTTTTCGGATAGTTTTTGGCTGCGTAAACATCCTTACGCATAGGTTCTTTGCTATGTAAACCGACTCCAGCACGAATTTCACTCCTCCCTGCTGCCTATAAAAATAGAAGAGAAGGAAGATCGAGAGGAGGGCAGCGGCTCAGAGCTGGGGAGCTTGGATAAAGGTCATGGAGGCTAGGCAGGAGAAAGAGTTGGTTTTTTTTTCTTTTCTTTTTCTTTCTTTGGTTTAATTTTATTATTGTGATTAGCCTAATCATGATTATGAGTGGCTAAACCTCTTAGCTAGGGCTAAGAGGTGAAGCTTGTAGCGTGATGGGAGACCTTTAGTTTGCGCTTTCCGATTTATACTGAACTAATGATGATTTTAGTTTATTTAAGGAGATGTTTTCAGTTTTTAATAGTCTGTTGTGACTAAAATTACAAAGGGTCTGCAATAGCTTTAAGCATGTTCTTCCCTTTTTATGTTTATGACGTGAGGAAGCCCTGTTGTTTTCCATCGTCTCCTGGGCATGGTTGGATGACGGCACCCTTCCTAACCCTCATAAGCATGTTGATTGGTTGGTAATTAGTTTAATTCTGTTGTTTGCTTTGTCTCCTGGGCATGGTTTGGTGATGGAATCCATTCTAATTCATATACCTCTCATCTCTTGAAAACTATATCAACGGCAGTTCAGTTAATTTCCATGATTTTTGATACAAGCATAAAATCTCTCTGATCTCTACAAGTGGATCCTCTGAAACCCCTAGTTTCTTTTCCTCTGAATTTATTAAGTTTTAGATTAATCTCTCACCATTATTTCTCAAATTACATTCGGTTTAGATTTCATCTTAGCCTAGTTCTAGTTCTACATAGTTTCAGACAACGTATAGGTTTCAGTCCCTTGGGATTCGACCTCGGTCTCACCGAGTTTATTACTACATCACAACCATGCACTTGGGGAGTGAACATGTTACAGCGCCACAGGATGATCATGCACATGAGCATTATGAGGTAGGGCTACAGACACCGGTATTGAGGAGGTCTACTCGGGAGAGGAGACCCACGATCCGATACTCACCCTCCTTATATTATCTACTACTGACATATAATGGTGAACCAGAGTGTTTTAAAGAGGCATTACAGTCAGATACACGGGTTTAGTGGGAGCAGGACATGGATGAGGAGATGAACTCTCTTGAGTCTAATCGTACATGGGAACTCGTCACTCTACTAAAGTGTAAGAAAGTTCTTCATAATAAGTGGGTTTACAGACTGAAGGAGCAGCACGATGGTTCAAAACGGTACAAAGCCAGATTGGTTATGAAAGGGTTTCAACAAAAGGCATGTATCGATTTTACTGAAATATTTTCACCAGTAGTGAAAATGTCTACGATTCGTATTATCTTAAGTATAGTGGCTACAGAGGACTAACATCTAGAGCAGCTAGATGTTAAGACAACATTTCTTCATAGGGAACTTGAAGAAGAGATATATATGCATCAGCCGATAGGATACGTGGCACCAGGAAAGGAGAACAAGGTGTGCAGACTGAAGAAGAGTTTATATGGCCTGAAGCAGGCCCCGAGGCAGTGGTACAAGAAGTTCGATAGTTTCATGTCGGAAAACGGTTTTAGGAGATGTCATGCAGACCATTGTTGTTATTTAAAGAAATTTGATACATCGTACATCATCCTTCTTCTGTACGTTGATGATATGCTTGTGGTCGATTCAAGCATGAAGGACATCTCAGATCTCAAAAGACAACTGTCTAGAGAATTTACCATGAAGGATTTAGGAGCTGCAAAATAAATCCTAGGCATGAGGATAAAGCGTGACAGGGAAAACAAGAAACTGGTTTTGTCACAGGCAAAGTACATAACTAAAGTACTTGATCGATTCAATATGGGAGGTGCTAAGCCGGTTAGCACTCTATTAACCAACCACTTTAAGCTATCTAAGGAGTAATGGGTAAAAATGCAGGAGGAACAAGATTAAATGGCTAAAGTCCCATACGCATCAGCTATAGGGAGTCTCATGTATGTTATGGTGAGCACAAGGCCAGACATTGCTCAAGCAGTAAGAGTTGTTAGCAGGTTCATGAATAATCCCGGGAAGGAATATTGGGAAGCTGTGAAGTGGATTCTTAGATACCTGGTATGTACTAAGGATGTAGGGCTATGTTATTGTGGATTGGAAATTAAGCTACAAGGCTACGTGGATTTAGATTTGGCAGGAGATATTGACAACAGAAGAAGCACTACAGGTTATGTCTTTACTCTGGGAAGTGCTGCAGTCAGTTGGGTCTCGCAGTTACAGAATATAGTATCTATCAGTATGACAGAAGAAGAATATGTTGCAGCTACAGAAGCATGCAAGGAGATGGTGTGGATGCAAGGTTTTATGAAAGAGTTGGGTAAGAAGCAAGTAGATTGCAAGCTGTACAATGACAGTCAGAGTGCAATACACTTGGCTAAGAATTCAGTCTTTTATTTAAGGACCAAGCATATTGCCATCAGATATCACTTCATACGTTCGTTACTAGAAGATGGATCGATTGCTCTGGAGAAGATTCATGCAAGTGAGAATCCTGCGGATATGCTGACCAAGGTGGTCACAAGGGAGAAGCTGAAGCTCTGTTCAGCTTTGATTGATCTTCAGGCTTGAAGACGGGGAGGTGGTGTACTCCGAATGAAGAAGACAAATATTTATGGCGATGTGTCTTTAAGTGGGAGATTGTTGAGAAGTGGAGCCACATCTGGGGCCGCCCACTACCAGTCGAGGTTGCGTGGATTTCATATCGCAAGTCCTTTCACAACTGGGATACAAAAAGGAGTTTCACGCATTTCGTGTCGTAAGTCCTTTCGCAACTGGGATGTGGAAAGGAGTTTCACGGATTTCGTGTCGCAAGTCCTTTCGCAACTGGGATGCGAAAGGGAAGTTGCCAAAACTATAAATTGGGGTCCCTAGGGCTATTCTAAGGTGTGGGAAAAGGGTTTTCTCTGTATCTCCAAGGGAGAGGTTAGTATATTGCCTTGTAATCTTCGTTCTTCATAGTGGAGGTTTGCATCTGTGGTTTTTTACCCTAGATTGGGGTTTTCCACGTATATCTCGTCTTGTGGTTTATTTTGGATTGCTTTGATCTATTTCTAGTTTATATTTCTTCCCGTTTATCGTTTGTGGGTGAGGCCTGAGATTGAATCTAGGCTCACTGCGTTGTTGGCGTGCTGCGCAACACTTTCCCGCCCGAGCTCGGTTCAAACGGACAATGTATGTTTTCGTCCGACTGTGGCCCACCATCAAAGATCACCTTGATGATCTAAATCGGCCATCTGGTGCAAATGGAGATCTCGACCAAAGCTTAGGGTCTCGCACCCTGGGTTGCATGGGGAGGCACACAAGCTCAAGGGCAGACAGGTTGCTCATAGTTAGGAATGTTCGAAAATGGAAATTTTTGTCTCTTCTGTTCGCCTTAGCTGGCAATCTGCATGCACACGTCTCCTTCAATCCCAACTGTCCATTTGGAGTTATCTCTGTTGTGTTTTTTTGTAATAAAAATAAATTTTAAAAATAAAAGTTATTTTTAGAAAGTAAATAAATATATTAATTAACAGTGTGTATAGTCAGTCGGTAAGAGAATGAGTTTTTACTTATGCAACCAGGGTTCAAATCTCCTCTCGCACCGTCCGCACACGCGTGCGTGGCCTACGCTGTAAGGATACTTAGGCGCTTTATTAGGCACGCTTAGCATTTCGCACGTGCGCATCGTCGCAAGGAGCAAAAAAGCCTTAATCTTTTTGGCACAAGGTTTAAACTTTTTGGGTTATGGTGCAACTAGAATTGAACTAGGGTGTACCTTGATGTTTTATTGCCTTTGTGTTGATCGAGAGTAACTGTGACATGATTGTACATATGGCACCTATGCCACGTGTCGCTCATGTGGAAACAATATTATATTGCTGGATGACTTTTTCTATTTAAAAGGAACATAAATAACTTCCATAGGACAAAGGGTCATGTCCTTTCATAGAGGAATATTGTTTGCTGCGAATGGGTGTGAATGCCTTGAAGAGACACATTAATATCTCTTCAAGAATAACTCCATGACCATTTAATTGTTATAAATCCTGGATACGATAATCCAAAAAGAATATTACATTCTCACCATTTTCAGATATATCATCCATTGTGAAATTCCCTCGAATTTGATCTCTTGCTTTTGTTTATTCGAAACTTTTTTTTAAGGCATATCGGTGTCAAAACTAGAGATTTGTTCAACACTTAAATGTGTAAATTTTCATGTTAAAATTCGAATTGAAGTTCATTGTATCCTGAAGACAATTTGTAGATTTCTTTTGTTTGCACTTGCTGAAACTTCCCAAAAAAAAAAAAAAAAAAAAGCAAATCTATCTTAAGAAATTGACTATTCAAGTCAAGCATTGAACCCGATAGATCTGATCGTCTCGTTATCTTTTTCTTCTATCCCCTATTGTGTACAAGATATACTTATATTTCTAACATTCAAGGCAAATTATTATTATCTTTTCACAATGGAGGCAATTCATTCCATTCAAGTTATGAACCAAGACCTTATACGACCGGATCATTTCGACGATCAATTCTTCTCAAGATGGTAACAAAAGATCATTTTCTTTCTGACTATTTTCAAGTTATCCTACATTCTAAATGATGATCTGTCTTCTCTACCTGAGCCAAAAGAAGATGACTTAGATCAAGTGAAGGCAGAACGGAAGAAAAGAAAGGAGGACAATTTTCTATGCAAAGGTCATATCCTAAATGCTCTCTCTAATTCTATCTATAATTTGTACCATAAAATATCCTCTTCCAAAGATATGTGGACAAAATTATATCAAAAATATAAAACTGAAGAGATCAGTACTAAAAATTTTCTGATCAACAATTACGTCCACTTTAAGTATAAAAATGATCAGTCAATCTCTCTCAAGTAATCGAACTATAGAACTTGGTTGATGAATTGAAGATTGGTGGTATAGATCTACCTAAAGAATTCCTGATCGGTGTAGTAATTGCAAAATTACCATAATCATGGTTTGATTATAAAAAAAAAAAACTGAAACATGATGAGAGGAAGCACACTCTTGAAGGGCTTCAATGATATTTTCGTATCGAAGAAGAGTCCAGAAACCGAGACAAGAAAGAAAATGCTTCGAAAAATCATTCCAAAGCAAATATAGTAGAAGATGATAAACCAAAATTTCAGAACTCCAAATTTATTCCCCAAAAAAGATACAGAGTTTAAGAAAAATGGCAAGTGTCACTTCTGCAATAAGCCAAAACACTACATAAAGGAATATCGACACAGGAAGAAGCAATTAAAAGCTCAGGCTAACATGTCAGAAGACCAACTTGTAGCAATGGTTACTAAAGCTAGCACAGTAATATCCGAAGGTGGATGGTGGTTAGATACTGGTGCAACCATTCATATATAGAAGGACCGAAATATCTTCAAGACCTATGAAGGTATTACAAATGGACAAGAAGTGAAGATGGATAATAATGTTCGAGCGAATGTTGTTCGGAAAGGAACAGTGGAGCTTCAGTTTACATCAGGAAAAAGACTGACACTAACAAATGTATTACATGTACCTAACATGTCTAAAAATCTAGTGTCAGGCAATCTTCTCAATAAGAGAGGATTCAAAATAGTGATTGACTCTGATAAGTTGGTTATCACCAAGAATGATATGTTTATAGGTAAAGGATATTCATATAATGGTATGATTAAACTGATTAATAATAATAATAATAATAATGTTTCCGTTTATATAGTGGATTCTGTATCTTTATGGCATGTTAGACTAGGTCATGTTAATTATCATTCAATGAAAAGAATGATGATCCTCAGACTTGTACCAAATCATGAAATACAACAAGAAGGAAAATATGATGTGTGTGCCTATTCTAAAATAACCAGAAAACCATTTGGAACTGGCATGAGAAAATCACAACCCTTGGAGTTAATTCATTTCGATTCTGTGATTTAAATAATACCTTAACTTGTGGAAGAAAAAGGTATTTTATCACATTTATCGATGACTTCACTAAATTTTTCTATGTATACTTGATAAAATCTAAAGACAAAGCCTTTGAAAAGTTTAAGCTTTATAAGGCCAAAGTGAAAAATCAATTGAATGTAAAGATTAAACCCCTCAGAAGTGATAGAGGGGGTGAGTACTCTTCTAATAAATTCAATAATTTCTGTGAATCAAATGGTATAATTCATGAACTGATGGCACCTTACACACCTTAAAAAAATAGCCTAATGAAACGCAAAAATAGGACATTAGTTGAGATGATTAACTGTATGATATTAAATTCTGGATTACCACTGAATTTGTGGGTGGAAACATTATTAACAGCAAACCATATTTTAAATGTTATCCCACATAAAAAATTGGATATCTCCACATATGAATTACAGAAAAAGAAGAAACCATATCTTCATCACTACAAAGTATGAGGAAGTATAACAGAAGTCAGGATTATTGTTTCTAAAAGAGTAAAATTAGGTCCTAAAGGTATCAGGTGTGTCTTTGTGGGTTATGAGATTAATAGTCTCGTATATATATTTTTAGTTTTGGAACAATTTACTTTTGCTAACAAAAACATGATTATAGAGTCTAGGGATGCTATATTTTTTGAGAATACAGTATACAAAGACTATATGAATAATCAAACAAAAATATAAGTTGATGAAAATATAATAGAACCAATGAATGAAGAACCTAATAGCTTTCATGATAAATCTAACACTCATTTAGAAGGAAATGAACTAAAGAGATTGAAAATGGCAAGAAAAGAAACATCTTTTGGCCCAGATTTCTATATATTCCATATACAAGAGGATATAAATGAAATAAGAAAGGATATAACTCTATCACTAAGTATTGAAATTGATCCATCAACACTTAGTGAAGCTCTCTCATTTTCTGATGTACAGTTTTAGAGGAAGCCATTGAATGAAATGGATTCCATAGTCTCAAACAACACTTGGTGTTTGGTCGATCTTCCACCAGGATCAAAGCCTATGGGATGTAAGTGAATTTTCAAAAGAAAGTTCAATCTTAATGGAACCATAAATAAATTTAAAATCGATTGGTAACTAAAGGATTTAGACAAAAGGAAGGTATCGATTTTTTCGATACATATGCTCCCGTTGCTTGTATATCTACCATTAGGAATTTAATTGCTCTTACACCAATTCATCACCTAATAATCCATCAAATGGATGTCAAAACAACATTCTTAAATGGTGATCTAGATGAATATGTCTATATGGAACAACCTGAAGGGTTTGTTCAACCTGAGTAAGAGAAGAATGTGTGTAAATTGATCAAATCTCTTTATGGGCTTAAGCAAGCTCCTAAGAAATGACATGAGAAGTTTGATCAAGTAGTACAATCTAATGGTTTTAGAGTAAACCAAGCAGATATGTGCATATATATTAAAGGTCAAATCATTATCTGTAGATGAATGCTAATATTTGTACTAAATGAGGACTATGTGAAAGAAACTAAAAGGTTTCTAAGTTCCAACTTCGATATGAAGGATATGAGTAAAGTCAATGTAATATTAGGTATTAAGATTTATAATCTTAATGATGGAATAATCTTAACACAATCTCATTACCTAGAGAAAGTGTTAAAGAAGTTTAATCACTATAATGGTAAATCGGTTTCAACCTCATTTGATCCAAGTATTAAATTGGTTAAATATACTGGTAGATGTAAAGCATAATAAGAATATGCGAGTGTTATTAGAAGTTTAATGTATGCAATGAATTGTACTAGATCTGATATAGCATTCACAGTAGGAATGCTAAGCAAGTATACCAGTAATCCAGGACAAGTACACTGAAATGCGATTTCGAGAGTTTTGAAGTATCTAAGAGGAACCATAGACTATGGACTATATTATAAATTAGATCTCGCTATACTTGAAGGGTACAATGATAAAAGTTGGAATGCAGATAACATAGAATCTAAATCTACAAGTGGTTGGATATTCACTCTTGAAAAATGATCAATATTATGGGCATCTAAGAAACAAACACGCATATCTCACTCTACAATGAAAAGTGAGTTTATTGCACTTGGTGCTACTTGTAAAGAAGGTGAACGGCTAAGATACCTACTGATAGAAATCCCATATTGGCCAAAACCTACTCGTGTCATATCTTTTGTGATAGTCAAGGTACACTTTGTCGTGTTATGAGTAAGACTTATAATGGTAAGTTTAGAAATATAGGTCTAAGGCATAACTTTGTTAAAAGATTACTCAGAGATGGAATAATCATAGTGAAATATGTTAAATCCATCATGAACTTAGCAGATCTATTGATAAAAGGTTTATAGATAGATCAAATATGAATAACCACTAAAGGAATGAGATTAAGATCCATAAAGTCATAACTTTCACTCTCGATGGCAACCTTACCTAAGTTTTGTAATATATGTTAGGTTCAAAGGGACAAATAAATCAAGTATGTGACTAAAACATGCACTAGAAATAAATTGAGTCTTATTTCTAAAACTCCAGTGCTTGGTTTCTCGATTTCATAGGTCTATAGGCAGACTTTGCTGAGATAAAACAGAATCATTTTTGATAGATCTACTTATATGAGTAGAGAAGTGAGGCTGCTTTTAAAGAGATTGGGATCATCTCTAGAATACTCATGAAATTAGGATACGCACAAGGTCAGAAATGTGCAAACTTTTAAATCTCCAATTATATATGAATAGATGTGTTATGTGTCTGATGAGTCATATAAGGTCTTTAATTCACTAAGTACCTAACAAAACCTTGATACGTATACACTAAAGTAAATGTTCAAATTCATAAGATACCTATTTATACAGATATGTCATTCGATTTTATTTTGAAATTATGGGGGATTGTTATGTTTTTTGTAACAAAAATAAATTTAAAAAATAAAAGTTATTTTTAGAAAGTTAATAAATATATTAATTATTTAAACTTTTCATAAATAGTGTGTATAGTCAGTCGGTAAGAGAAGGGGTTTTTGCTTATGTAACCAGGGTTCAAATCTCCTCAAGGACTTCGCATCGTTCGCGCACGCACGCGCGACATGGGCTGTAGGGCTACTTAAGTGCTTTATTAGGCACACTTAGCACTTTGCACATGTTGGATGACTTTTTCTATTTAAAAGGAACAGAAATAACTTCCATAGGACAAAGGATTATGTCCTTTCATGGAAGAATGTTGTTTGCTGCGAATGGGTGTGTATGCCTTGAAGAGACACATTAATATCTTTTCAGGAATAACTCCATGACCATTCAATTGCTATAAATCCTAAATACGACAATCCAAAAAGATTATTATATTCTCTCCATTTTCAGATATATTATTCATTATGAAGTTCTCTCAAATCTGATCTCTTATTTTTATTTATTCAGAACTTTTTTAAAGGCATATCGGTTTTAAAACTAGAGATTTGTTCAACACTTAAATGTGTAAATTTTCGTGTTGAAATTCAGATTGAGAGTTCATTGTATCCTGAAGACAATTTATAGATTTCCTTCGTTTGCAATTGCTGGAACTTCTAAAATAAGGGCAACAAATTTGTCTTAAGAAATTCACTATTCAAGTCGAGCCTTAAACCCGATTGATCTGATCATCTCGTTATCTTTTTCTTCCATCCTTCGTTGTGTATAAGATACACTTATATTTCTAACAATCTTAACCCTTCATCTCACGTGGATTAGGGTTTTCTCCCTTAGCAAACCAAAATTAAGGCTGGTTTTGGTTTTACTAGCCATACCTAGAGGCTGATGTAAACCAGTGCAATCCTAACCATTTAATTTCCATCAAAGGGTCTAGAGAGAACTAGGGTTTTCTATAAGAGTAATAGGATCGAGCAACAGTGAGATCCACCTCCATTTCTGGTGGCGGCTTGAGAAATAGCCATTTTCTTCTTCGTCCAAACCCACCAACCAAACGGTGTTCGAGCTCTATTCCTCCCATCCTTCGAGCTTCCTTGGGCCTACCCACACCATCCACAACAATCGGATCAGAAGAAGATGCCATGGTGGTGAATCCACCATTTCCACCACTTCATCTTCCTCAACGAAACTGAACCCAACTGCGGTCCTTTGCTGGTGGTTTTTGGGTATGCCTGGGATGAAAGGAATGGAGGAGAAGCATGGAAAAAGATAGAGGAGGAGAAGAAAAAAAAGAGAAGCGAGAGGGAAAGAAGAAAAGAAGAAGAGAGTGAGGGAGTGCATTCGTGTTGCAACCGAGTCTCACGCTGCACCAAGACTCGACTCTGCCGAGTCGAGCAGTATCTGAGTTGAGTCCTGGCTTGTTTGGTCGTACAAGGACTAAAGAAGGAGATAGGATAGGGAGTGTGTGCGTGTGTAACATCGACTCTGCCTAACTCATGGCCTGTTGTCGAGTCGACTCGCTGCCTAGGCGATGGCTGTCGAGTCTGGAATCGAGTCCAGCTAGGTCGGGTTAGGCTTGGGCCTGGTTCGGTCCAGGTCACCCCAGGAAAGATAGAAAGAGGAGAAAAACATGAAGAAGGAGAAGTGTTTGAGTGGTGGTGTTGCACCACGTCGAGTTGGGTCGAGTTAACTCGACTGAAACTCGCTGAGGTGCTGATCCTCGCTACCTTTACTTGTTGTCTGAGTCGGGGTGAGTCCTAGTTGAGTTGGGAAGAAAAGAGAGAGAGAGAAAGAGAGAGAGAGAGAGAGAGAGAGAGAGAGAGAGAGAGAGAGACGTGGTGAGAGTTAGGTCAAGTAGACTCAACACGTTGAGCTCGAGTTAAGAACTTAACTCGTTGCCGACTCAGCTGGGCCTAGATTCATTGACTCATTGAGTTGGTTGGGTCTAGCTAGTTGTTAGTTATGGTTATATTGAGGGAAACAAGAAAGAAGTAAATGAGAGAGAGGAAGGTTGATAGTTGTGTTGAGCCGAGTTAACTCGAGTGTCGAGTTGAGTCAATTCAACTTGAATCAACTCTGTATGTTTTCCTCTCAAACACTTGCATTGAAATTCAAATTAAAACCTTAGTCGGTTAATTTATCCCTAATCTCGGCTAAGGTGTAGCCTAATATCATGTTTTCAATCTCACCTTGTTTGAATTGGGAGTGAGTCGAGTCAAGTTTACCTTAGGGAGATTCTAAGGGCGCACGCACTTCCTAGCGACAATTTAAACAATTCAACACTTAAGGTGATGACTTCTTCTCCTTAAGCTTTCCATTTCCAAATTAGTCTAAGGAATACTTTTCATTTGAATTACAATTGTCATCTTATAACCTATGACCACTTACACTAGTTATCAAATCTTAAGGAAAGGTTTACATTTTAACTATAACTGATAGCTTGTTAAACATGCAATAGTTATGAAATCTTATATGTTAATTTCTATTTAAATCGATAGTTTATGCCTTTGATTCATGATCTCTTGTGGTAGTTATGGATTTCATTATCAACATATATCTTGCATCTATACACTTTCTCATGAATTTCTTGTAAGTCACTTATGGAATTCGACTCACCACATTTTTTAGTGGAAAACTCCACTTATGTATGTGAACCCACACTTAGGATGTAACGGCACGGAATGTGTGGGAAATGGACCCTTGACTTGGAGGTTACTTTTGGAATGTCAACATGAGCTTACCATCCATAGGTTGTTGTGCCTACGTGGCCTTGGGAATAATCTTTTTATCGCTTAATTTAATATCACCTCACATAACCTCCTTACTGTTTCGATTTAGCGCTTACCTCGCATGACCTTTTTATCGCTTCGATTTGGAATTTGTCATACGATTTGATATTTGCCCTTTGTGGCTTCGACAGTTCATTCTCATATAAATATGCGATGGTAAGTCCCATATAGTGAATTATGATTGGCTACTAGTCGATGGGCTTCTATTAAATATCTTAAGGCGGAGGTCTTATGAGCCGGGGATAGTGAAATGTGACACTATGCCTGAGCTGTCAGCCTATGCTGGGTGATGAACCCTCCTTAGTGACCTTTAAGCTTTCTTAAACTGGTTGGTTGTAAATATACTAATAATGCTTAGACTAATCATGCATTCATAACATACGGGCGATGATGGGTGGCTAATTCCGGATACTATAGCACATGCCCTTAATCGTGGTATTATTTCGCTAGCTCACAGACCATCGACTATCGACTCACTTTCAGTGAGTTTAGCACTATGCATGTATGTGATGTACTTTCGCTAGTGATCGGCCACATGCATGGGTTTCGCCCAAAAGCCAACTGGATGAGCATCCCGTTGATGTACACTCATGCATTCATGTATTAAACAAGACTACATCACGTATTGTTTTGTATGCCTTGCTTTCTTTAAACTATGTTTAACTAATGCGGTGGTGTGTAATCTTAAGGGGAATTCACACTGAGTTGGTCATTCATTCATCGAATATATAACCGTACAGGTAGTACATGTGGTTTAAATGATATTTAAGTTCACACTGATAACGAGAAATGTATAATTGTCAAGGATGTATGGTTGTATCTGCCAAGAGAAGTTGCGTGATCTTCCGGCTCAAGTTTATATGCATTTTATTATTTCTCATATGTTAAACTGAGTATTTATTGTATTTGTTATCATAGAGACATTGGCTTGTATAAGTCATCTAGGTTGCCGCTCTTATATTTTGAATAAATATACAATTTCCTTTATGCTTGATTTGTTTCTCTTCCGCAAAATTACCAACTCTGAAAGAGAAAGGATAAGAAAAGAAAATATATGTGTGAAAGTTGGCTATCTTTAAAGGTTAACACTATGGTTTTTGGAAGATAAGTCATATACTCAGGTGTCGGAAACTCGGGGCGTTACATGAATCAGGTGTGGAAAGTAAAGGTTAGCAAAGAAAGTGAGATAAGTGAAGTATTATGATGAGTACTTTGCTAGGATAGAAATTATTTGTTTATTATATTAGTAGATATATTTAAAAAAAAATAAGACAATGCAACTTATATAAACATATTATTAACATAAATGAATTACAATGACATTTAACAAAATCTCTCATAAATTTCGGGTTATTAATCGTTTAAACATTTGTAAATTTACAAATTCACCAATAATTGATATATGCTTATACAATTAAAGCTGTAAAAGAATTTTATGTGTAACTTATTGATTTTAAGAATATACAAGGGCCTGAATAAAATGCCGGGTGGCTTTTTTATTCGACGGGAATTAATGTTTTTAATCTTGATTTGAAGGATTGTTGCAAATTCATTTGATAGTGACAATGGTATGCAAACCATTTTAACATCTTGAAGTTCATGAAAATCAAGATACAATAGTTGCAAGTTAGCACTAAAACCAATTGCATAAAAATTTTCTTAGACAATTTACTCATAAACGAGCATTCATTCAGACTAAATTACTTGAGATTGGGTGTGAAATAAAGGATCTCGAAACGTTCGTATCAGAGTGTCTAGGCCAGGCAGCCCAGTGCTATTGCACCAAGGCCTGGTCCCCTAAACATGGCTCAAGGTTGGTTTGGGGCTTGAAATTTGAGCCCTTTATTGAGCTAGGACCAAGCCAATGATAAATGAGCCAGTCTTTGTTGTCAAGTGGCCAAGCTGATTATCTAAGAAGAAAGAACTATTCAAGGACTTCTGTTAGGGTTTACCATTCAGCATAAGTTTAATTTAAAGACAAACATTGAATTTGGGTCATGTTCTAATGATTTTAATCATTTGTATGATGAGACTTATTGTTTATGGATTATACCCTAAAAAATTTCTTATGGGATGCCATTTTTAATTCATATCTTATCCCTCTGGATTATAATATTAGGTATGTTATCATACATGTGTCAATCAAGACAGTTCAAATCATTAAAGCAATTGTGAATGGATAGGAGAGTTCACTCATAAGTGATGAAATTAGAGTTGAGTTAACTCAATATAGTTCTTCTGAGTCTTGTACTTTTTGACTAAGAGATATTAAATACTATATATATATATATATATATACATATATATATATATATATATGGGAAATGGTGTCATGAGGTGACCTCATGAGAACTTCCCATGAGGTAGAGCTGTGTGGGTCCCACTGTGATGTGTGTCGAACATCAACATTGGCAGTCAGATGCACCATTCCATGGTGGGCCACATTGGCTTAAAAATCAAGTCAATCCACCTGAGTTCCCTGTACAGCTGATTTTTAAGATTTTTCATAACCTAAAGGGAACCCATAAAAGCTTTGTTGTCAGAGCTGATGCCTTAAAATCTTCAAGGCTGCTTGACCGGTTGAGGGGACTACTTGATCGATCAAGGGAGCTGCTCGACTAGTTGAGGTACCCTCAATTCAAAGTTTAGTGAGCTCGTGTTTTGGATGTCCGTGATGCTCGACTAGTCGAAGGTCAGGCTCGACTGGTCGAGTGGGTTGCTCGACCAGTCGAAGCCCTCCTTCGACTAGTCGAGGGTTATGCAGATCCTGCGCGGACTGCGTAAATTTGAGGCGGCTTCCGGACTTTTCCAAAAGGAGGTATGTAAGTGGAGTTTTCTAAACTATAAATAAGGGTCCCTAGCGCTATTCTAAAGCATTCTAAGGCTTTCTAAAAGTTTTCCAATGGTTCCTAAAAAGGTTTTAGGGTTATCAAAGGGTGTAGCAAGGGTGAGATTCGAGGTCGTTCGAATCGGGTAAGTCCTCTCTCTTGTAATTTCTATTTCATAGTGGATTTTTGTCGATTTGTGCCGTGGTTTTTTCCCGCAAGGGTTTTCTACGTTAAATCTTTGTGTTCTCTTGTGATTGCTTGTTGCTCTTGAATTGCTATCCCAGATCTAGATCTGTGTGATTCCGCAACACAAATCCCCAACAAGCTCGACCTCAAAAGAAGTTCTCATATATATATATATATATATATATATATATAATATATTATATAATATTATATATATATATATATATTTGCCCCACTAGTGGTCCATGGGATCTTTTCCTCCACTCAGAGTAAGGGACCATAAGCATCTTAAACAATCAAAACCATTAATTGCATTCATTTGACCATCCCAACAACCACACTGTGCACTTCTGCAACCTAAATATGAACTTACGTGCTCATCATCTCTGGGCCACCAAAAGAAAGGACCCCCAACGGAGAAACTCCAATCATTGCCCAACTTGAAGTATCTTGAACCGATGAAAATCTATTTCTCACTTTTTTGGGCCTCTTATCACCTTAGATGACTTGGCATAACATCTTGGTCTGCATGCACATCTCTAATGATATAGATCCATCAGACATCAACATATATATATATATATATATATATATATATATATATATATGGGAAAAGGTACTATGCGCTCGAGCCCATACGGTCGTCCATGAGGTCGAGTTGGTGTGGGGCCCACCGTGATGCCGTTCGAACATCTACCCCCTTAGTCAGATGAACCATCCCAGGTGGGGCCCACACGGCTGAAAATCACCTCAATCCGTGACTTTTGTGGGCCACACCACGTACAGAAGTGGAGAGGGGCCGTGCACCATTGAAACATTCAAAACCAGTTGTAGGGGCCTTTCGAGAGGTTTCTTCATGATCAAAACCGTCCATCATGTGTGTCCCACTTGAAAGTAATTTTAAACCACTTTTCAGGTGGTATTCACATCTCAGGTGGGGCCCACCAAGTGCTTTTACATGTTTTTTCTTGTATACTTAAGTTTTCAGATGGTATGGTCACGGTGGACGGACGATTTTGGGCCGTCTAGGCCCGAAATGGGACGGTGCATCTGGTGGACGATGTGGATCTTCAAACGGAATCACGGTGGGGCCCACCCCAGCTCGACCTCACGGACGACCGCTTTACGCTCGAGCGCATAGTACCTTTTCCCTATATATATATATATATATATATATATATATATATATATATATATATATATATATATATATATATATATAATACTTGTCCCAGATACATGTCATTTACCTACAAATATGTAATCAACAATCCATGATTTGGAACTGCTTAACAAACACGTTTACATCCCATGCGTGATGGTGCAAATATTCCTGCTCTTGTCCATAAAAAACCATACCCTTATATGATCACTGGTACTTGCTCCAAAATTTTCAATATCAAACGTTTAAAATTGAAGAACATGTATTTCATTTATATAATCACTTGGTACACTTTCAACAGAGATGGTGCTCCAAAATTTCCAATGTCAAAGGTTCAAAATTGAAAAATATACATTTCTAATGTAGAGCAGCTTGCGGACACTTTCCTTTCCAAGATGGATCTGAGAAGGCCCAATCGAAGGCGGAAGTGATCATGACCATCAAAACCCCAAAAATGGCATTTTTCATAAACCATAATGAGTTATTCGACGTACCATATATGATTTTGGGGTAGAAGCTACTTTACCCACTCAACTCTGCTATGCCGGGCTGCCCTCGCTGAATTTGCAAGATTCCATAGATCGATGGTCGAAAGTCCTTTTTAATTTCATTTTTACTATATTTATAGTAAGTTTTAGTTCAATCATATTTTTAGAGAATTTTCCGAATTTCTTTAAGAAAAGAGATCACGTTATTGCAGGTCAATCAGGGCCCTGGCCCATATCTTAAGGCCCATAGTAATCCCAAAATTTGGTTGGGCCAAACCTTACTCAGCGCAAAAATTAACAAAATCCATATTTCTCATATAAATGTTCCTAATCTATCTGTTGATCAAGTGAGACACACATTCATAAAGAAATAGACATTAAAGAAATGGATTAACATATTTGTGCGATTTAACATCTCGGTTGGGCTAAACTGACTTGAGTCCATGATTTTCCTGAAATTGATCAGGCCATGCACAAGAGGCCCAAGCCAGGTTCAGGGGCCAAGCTAGTAGGTCCAAGCCCAACCCAAACCCATGTGGGGCTCGGTAGTGGAGCCCAATATCATCCTTATGTTGAGGGTACATTTAATAGGGGACCATGCAAATTTTATTTTATTATTATTTTTTAAAAAAACCACCAATATCATCATAGTAGCCATCTGGTTAACCCCTAATATGGACAGTCAAGATCATTTATAGAAAATAGGTATAACCAACACAGAAAAACCTGATTTGTTCACGGCTCCATCAAAACTAGAGATAAATTTCACTTGGCTTTAAAAAAAAAAAAAAAAACCCACAAAAACTTACTTTACTGGGTTTTGAGTATGGAAACGGATTGGCTACTCTCCGCCCGGTGGCTGATGGTCAGTGCTCTTTGGGCCCCACCATGATGTGTGTGTTTCATCCATTCCGTTCATCCATTTTTACAGATCATTTTAGGGCTTGATCCTATAAATGAGAGGGATATAAATCTCAGTTGGAGCACACCACAGGAAAACAATAGTGATTGGATATCCATCATTAAAATCCTCCTAAAGCCCACTGTACTGTTTATTTGACATCCAATCTGTTGATTAGGTCATACAGACCTAGATGAATGGAAAAAACAAAGATCATCTTAATCCAAAACTTTCATGGCCCTCGAAAATTTTTTTAATGGTCAACGTTCATTCAATACTTTTTCCTGTAATGTGGTCCACTGGAGATTGGGATACACCTCATTTTTTGTCTCATTCCCTAAAATGATCTAGAAAAATAGATGGACAGCATGGATGAAACACATACATCACGGTGAGGCCCACGGAGCACCGACCACCAGCCATTGGCGGTAGCAGGGGGAGTAGCCAATCCGCTTTCTATGAGTATAGTGCGACGCGTTTTTAGACCAGGGCCAACCATCCCATCCATGAATAGGAAAAAGAATGGCCATCGAAAACTTCCTGGGCCACAGAAGTTTTGAATGGAGCTGATAATTGTGTTTTCTCTTCATCCAGGCCTATGTAACTTTATGAATGGGTTGGATGACAAATAAACATCACGGTGGGCCCTAGAAAAGATTCAACGGTGAGAATCATTATCACCGCTGTTTCCTGTGGTGTGGTCCACTTGGGCCTTAGATCTTCCTTAATGTTAATTTTAATTCATAAAATGATATGAAAAATGGATGGACGGTGTGGATAAGACTCACACATCACGGTGGCCACTCAAAGCTACTGCCTGTTCCCAGTTGTAGACGGGCGGTGGTAGGACGCAATCCGCGTCCGTCCGTGAGATGTACCTAACGATAGATGACTTGTGGGCTAACCAGGTGGATCAAGATCCAAGCCAACATGGCAAACTAGTTCAAGATCCAAGCCATCCATCAAGTTAGATCCAATGGTAAGATGCATTAGTTACAACATTAGGCCAGTCCACTTCTCAAGATGGCCACAATTTATTAAATAAATGGAGGGATGGGAAGAACTTGGCGAAATATTACCAAGTTTGTGAACCAGTCAAGTAGTAGAACATAGGTTCATCTGATGGATGGCTTTGAATCTTGCTCCATATGCTATAGTGGCACATGTCATGTCGAATGCGTGGGGCACACGTGTGACTGTGGCAAACCCTTAAAATTAGCCCTTCCTTCTTTCATATTTTTTGACGTGTCCCATTCCAAAACCATTCGGTGGGTTGGGAAACTCACCATTTTGGGACCGGTTGAGTCAGGCCAACAGCCACTTGAGTAAGATGCAATACGGGTACATCGCGACCCAGTCACCCAGTTGACGATGATAGCCAACTGAGTCACTCGACCGAGTTCAGGTTTCGATAACCGGTTGATGATAGAGGTGAGCATCGAGTTGAGTCGGACTGACATAAGGCTGATCCGACTTGATCCGGTTTTGAAATAGGCCCAACCAAACTTAATTAGTACTGAGTCCAGCATGCATGATCCAATCTGAGTTCGGGTCTGGCCTATACTAATCCGGACCAAGTCTAACCCAGTCACACATACCGGGTGGGGTCGGGTGCAGTGGGTATCCATGGGCTGAAATCACAACTCAAGACACAGATTCACTTGCAATAATTGAAGCCTCTCCATCGACATCTTAGATATGATAGTTTTTTTCTTATATATATATATATATATATATATATATATATATATATATATATATATATATATATATATATGGAAAAGGTACTGTGTGCTCGAGCGTAAAGTGGTCTCCATGAGGTCGAGCTGGGGTGGGCCCCACCGTGATGCCGTTTGAACATCTATCCCCTCAGTCAGATGCACAATCCCTGGACGGGCCCACACGGCTGAAAATCAAGTCCATCCGAGACTTTTGTGGGCTACACCACGTCCAGAAGTGGAGAGGGGCCGTGCACCATTCAAACATTCAAAACCACTTGTGGCCCCCTTTTGAGACGTTTTTTGATGATCAACATCGTCCATCATGTGTATCCTACTTTAATGTAATTTGGACCAATTTTCAGGTGTATCCACATCTCAAGTGGGCCCCACCAAGTGATTTTACATGTTTTCACGTGTATACTTATGTTTTCAGAAGGTATGTTCCACCTGAGTTCCTTGGACGGTCGATTTCCAGCCCTATGGGTCCCACTTGGAGCGGTACATCTAGTGGACGGTGTGGATCTTCGAAAGGAATCACGGTGGGGCCCACCCTAGCTATATATATGGGAAAAGGTACTATGCGACTCGAGCGTAAAGCAGTCGTCCATGAGGTCGAGCTAAGGTGGGCCCCACCGTGCTTCCTTTCAAAGATCCACAGCGTCCACCAGATGCACCGCTCCAAGTGGGACCCACACGGCTGGAAATCCACCGTCCACGGAACTCAGGTGGGCCATACCTTCTGAAAACATACGTATACACACGAAAACATGTAAAATCATTTGGTGGGGCCCACCTAAGATGTGGATACCACCTGAAAAGTGGTCTAAAATTAAATTCAAGTGGGACACACATGATGGACGGTTTTGATCATGAAAAACCTCCGAAACGCCCCCAACCGGTTTTGAATGTTTTCAATGGTGCATGACCCTCTTTACACTTCGTACGTGGTGTGGCCCACAAAAGTCACGGATTGAGGTGATTTTCAGCCGTGTGGGCCCCACCTGGGATGGTGCATCTGACTGAAGGGTTAGATGTTCGAACAGCATCATGGTGGGCCCCACACCAACTCGACCTCTGGACAACCGTATGCGCTCGACCTCATAGTACCCTTTCCTATATATATATATATATATATATATATATATATATATATATATATATATATATATATATATATATATGAGTCGAGTTTCGAATTGAGTTGAGTCAATACTGAGTTGGATTTCGGGTCAAGTCGAGTTATTGGGTAACTCAAACTCGACTCAATTTGAGTTCGGATCAGACGAAGTCAACTCGATTCAGATGACTCACCCACACGGTTCAAATCAAGTTGGATCTAAACGAATCAAACGTGTCAAGTTTGCCAAGTCGAGTTATCCGGTGCCTAGATCTAATTGCTGATCGGCAACTAAGTGACTCACCGAGTTCAGGTATAGATATCATTACAGTACAAGAAGAAGGTGATTTGCTTTTATTGAAAATGGTGGTAAACAATACATGGTAAATAGCTTGGGATTCACTCGCCCAAGTTGAGAATCCACTCACCTAAATGTAAGACCTAACCTACTTTAAAAAATGATACAAATATCTCACAAATAAAAGAAAATTAAAATTACACTAGTGACTTTTCTTCTTTTACAAAGATCTTTTATTATTTTTAAAAGGAGAGTGACTGTGAGGCTCTCCGTATTCCACTATATAATTATTCCTTCCTTAAAAAGAACTTTAAGATTTTTGTAGAGAGATTCTTTTGAAATTATTTTAAAAAAATTTTACATCTCCTCTTTTTTTATCTAAATATATTCAAAAACTTTACAACTCTTCTTTATTTAGGTACATTTAGGTATCTAATGTCAATAACATTAATCATATGGGATGAGCTAATTGGAGACTTCGTGAACACATCAAAGTAGACCCAACATGATGGACCATTCATATCAAGTGAGCCCCACCTTATGGATGTTCCACACCAAAGGTGGACCCATATGATGGATGGTAGACATTGAAGGTGGGCCCTCTTGATAGACGATTGACGTCAAAGGTAAGCCCACAACACATATAGAGGGCAGGGCCCACATAATGAATGGTCCACAATAAAGGGGGCCCACATAATGGATGGAGTGGGCCTCAGTACACGACGGTTACCCCACATCAAAGTGTGGCTCCTCGTGATGGACAATTTACATCAAGTGGACCTCACCTAATGAATGGTCCACATCCAAGGTCTCGCATGATGAATAACCCATATTCAAAGTGGCCCAACATGATGGATGATCAACATATAGAAAGTTTGCCTCACACGATGGATGGTGGACATCAAAAGTAGGCCCCACATGATGGACAACCCACTTCAAAGGTAGGGTCCATGCGATGGACACATAATGGACAACCCATATCAAAAGTTGGCCCCACATGATGAATGACCTACATCAAGGTGGGCCCCTCATAATGGACTGTCCACGTTAAAGGTTGGGCCCCTCATAATGGACTGTCCACGTTAAAGGTTAATCCCTAATAATGGATGGTTCACATCCAAGATGGGTGTCGCATGATGGATGGCCCACTTTGAAGGTTTTGCCCACAAGATGGATAGTCCACATCAAAGGTGAGCTCCATACAAAGGACGCCCCAAATGTCTTAAAACATAAAGATTGTAACTATTCATTCTTTTAACATTTCGGTCACGGTCCATCTGTGGTGAGACCCACCTTAAACAATCATTTGCATTGCTGTTATAAAAGAGTTGTAATTTAAAAAAAAAAAACATCAACTATAACAAAAAATAATAATCTTATTTGAACATTTTATCAAGCGTAATTATTTTAAATAAAACGTTATTTTTTAGTGTTGAAATTTTAAATTTATCGAAGTAGCTTGTTGTAAAATAAGAGCTTAGAAGAAAAGGTACACACCAAATTAAGTTCGTAGCTTACCTTGTATTTGAGCTATTACTAACATAGGAATATGGAACCACCTATAGATGTAAAATCTCTCATCTACATATGTAAAATCTCTCATCATTAGTCATCCTTAATTGGGCATTTGTAATATTTATTCTCCTAGAATGAAGCTGAAGGCTTGAATTGCAATCCCCTGGTAAATTCAAGAACATCTTTAGCTAGTCCTTGTTCGCAATTACTTAATGTGGGTGTTTATAGCTAAACTCCAAATAAAGTAGTGGTTTTATCAATTAGACAATAATATGGGTAGTTTTTTTCATTTAAATTTACAATAATAATAATAATTAAAAAAAAAAAAACTTGGGGAAAAGAGATTGCATGATTTAAGTGGGAGATAATTAATGCAATCATTAGTTGCACTCTATCATAGAGAAAGAAATGAACAAGCAACCGACAACCTCTACAATCAGTGTGGGGCCGTGTGTACCGGTAGGTCACCTTGCCATGAAAATGGAATGGCAAAAAAATCATGCAAATCTAATAATCATAGGCCTCACACACATAATTGTATGCATGTGCAGTTTTACATTGTTGCCATTTGTGTAGCTGACGGATGATTTGATAGCCTGATTTTAGGAATGTCCCGTCATTGTGTTGGTGTGCACTACTTTTATTTTTTCCTTGTTCCCAAAACAAGTGTCATGTATGTAGAAAAAAAGGTATGGTATCACAATTTTTTGGTACATTTCTTTCTTGTATGCAGAAAAGTAAAATGACTCAAAGTTGCCTCTTTTATTGTGCAAAGAATTATAAATAAAACTGTGGATGAAGAAATTATAGAAGGTATTACACCTAGAGGTAAACAAATGATCCCTACACATGAAGCCGGTGTTAGATTCTCTTGTTTTAGTTTAAGCACTATTTAAAATGGTCATGAATCTTCAACCCTAGGCATGACATAGTTACACAACAATCCAGACAATTTTACTAACCTTTTTTTTTTTTTCTTTTTTTTCTTTTTCTTTTTTTTTTTTTGTTTACACCCCACTGTCAGTTCACACTACACTGTTAGCCACCCCACTAGGGAATCAATACCAAGACCTCGGTGTTGAAACGAGGTATCTTTCACTCAATCTACCACTTGAGTTATAGATCAGGGTGTGACAATTTTACTAACCTAATTGTGAATGGAGCATGCCCTAAAAATACTGCGAGAGATACTTGTAACGATATTATTTTGCCATTTGAAATTGGAGAAAGCACTATTTTAATTTCTACCATCCATTTGATAGTCATCAATTGGAAGGATATGATTTCTTAATAAATGATGTGTTAGAGATATTCTCCATCCACAATGTGACTTCAATTTGAATGATTGGGGTGTTGAACATGAGTGTTATGGGATGAGGATGAGTTAGGGAATGGATTAGAAGATCTGCCGGGAATGCAATACAATGGATGGTAAAAAATCATTAAGCAGAACATCACAGTCATCTATACTTATTTATTATTATTATACCAATTGAAAGAGCTTCGTTCCTTACTAATGCCCATGTTAATGTGAGGTGCATATGTATCGCACAGTTTTTTACATTCAATAAATACAAAATATTAGTTGTTTATATCTCTTTAAAGTTATTACATGATCAAAATATCTCTTTGATTTTTAATATTTTATACTAATAAAATACACCTATCTTTATTTATGTAAGAAACCACTCATATTAAATAATTTATATAATCTTTGCTCTTGGGGCAATGACGCAGCTAGTGAGGTTATAACCAAGGCGCGTCAATTGCTGGTTGAAAACTATTTCCAAACCCCCTCTTTGGTCTGGGTTCAGCCCAGTGCCATGGAGAATTTCTGGAAGGGCTCCCTCTAATCAAGGGTAAAGCCTTATAAAGAAAAAAAAATTATAAAATAAACTTATAAAAATTAAATTAAATTAAAGAATCAACATGTGTACCTTTTTCAGTTTACTCCAAGATCTCAATCATATATAAATATTTCAATATGCTTTTGCTACACACAAGAATATATATATATATATATATATATATATATATATATATATATATATATATATATATATATATATATATATATATATATATATATAAGTTAAGATATCTTAAGATGGTGTTAAAAGAATTCTAAATTAATAATATTACCGAGTATCTATCTTAAAATTGATATAATACACTTTTATGTAAAAACAAAGTTAGTAGTATACCAAAGGTCTAAATGAGAACGAGAAAAAAGAAGTAAATTATCAAGTTCATCTCTTATAAAGAATTCTTAGCGTCTATGATTTTTAAAGTCTTTACAAGCAGCAGTGAAGTTTAAAGATATTTATACATTTTAAAAGTATTCCAGAGGGGGAAAAAAATCATTAAAGGACATTAACAAGATAATTTGGTGTAGAAAGTTAAGATACGTGAAAATGGCCGTTGTTGAAGTAGATATCAAAAGTAAATGTAGATAAGAAAAGTAGAGGTAAGTGTGAAAAACAGGAGTAGGTGAGGAAAGTTGAGGTGGGTGAAGTATTAAGGTGAATAATAACTACTTTGCTAGGATATAAGTCATTTGTTTATTATTATACTAGTAAATGACAAGACAATGTAAAAAGTATAATTTATATAAATGTTTGATTAACATAAATAAATTACTATGGGATTTTACAATTTTTAAAAATAAAATTCAAGTTATTATATGTCGATTAAATATTTGCAAATTCATGATCTTGCCCCTTGAGTGGGATATGCATATCTAGTTAAAGCTTTGGAAAAATCTGATCCATAAATTACTAATTTTCAAAATGTAAAAGGAATTGAATAAAATGACAAGTAGCTTAGGAATTTGAAAAGAATTAATGTTTGTAGTCATGATTTGAATAGTTAGTGCAAATTCATTCGATAGAGACGTTAGTATATAAACCATTAATATTTTGAATTTCATGAAAATTAAGATACATTAATTGCATGTTGTGAGTAAAAGCAACTGCATAAGAAATTTTATAGACAATTTATAATGCAAATAGTTTAGGTTCCTTGTAAGGTAGTCCTCATTTGGACCTAGCTCAATTACTTGAGATTAAGCTATCTCTCATTCCAAATAGAGGATCTGAAAGGCTCAATGGGTGCTAGACTGACACAAGAGTCTAACCCATAGAATGTTCATATTAGAGAGTCTGCCCAGGTAGCCCAACCTTGTAGCACCAAGGCCTGAGCCACTAATCTTGACTCGAGGATGGTCCTGGGCTTGAAATTTAGGCCCGATATTGGGCCAGGACCAAGCCAATGATAAATGGCTTTGTATTTTTGTCAAGTGGTCCAGATGATTATATAGAAAGAATGAACTGTTTAAAGACTCTTATTAGTGGCTAACATTTAAACAAACATGTAGTTTAAAGACAAACATTCGATTTAGGGCATGTTCTAATGATACAACCCATTTATATGATAGGACTCATTATAGATGGAATATACTTTTAAAAAATAATAATAATAATCAATGTCTTAAATTAAACTATTTCAAATCTTTAAACCAGGGCTAAGGCGAGTATTAAGTATGTTTTCATATATTAGTGAGTCTTGAACGTTATGCTTGGAAATATTCAATTTTTCAGATTTTTACATAGTTAAGTCAATATGTTTGTCTCATATTTTCTACTTAAAGTATTCGAACTGTAACGTTCCGTCCAACCAGCACAGTATCCTGAGACGTCCACGTCGGATTTGCCGCAGGACCATCCGTTTAAACTACTCAGGGTGAGGTACCACCAGTAAAATTAACCTAGGATTAGCCCATTAGAACAGATTAGGCTGGCCATGATGGGACCTGGCGTGGCCCGCCAAGCCTGATGGCCGTTTGCACTTGACAACAGCCCGTGTGGGCCACCCAGTGACCGAAGATGGTCAGAAAAATCTAAAACTTCAGGAAATCATAGATCTCACTGGGCTTGTGGTCCATCGCGGACAGCGGACCCAGTGGACACCCAGAACTGGGATCTGGCACTAGCCGAATGCACCCCACCAATGCCAAAATTGGAATCTAGCACTTACAAATGAAGTCGGGATACCAGGCGTTCCAGCCGTTGGATTCCTTCCAAATTTGTGGTGACGATTTAATATATTTTTCTACGCCCGTCCACCAAATATGGGACCTGATTGTGGAACGGTGACCGTTGATCACAAATCGGACCCGTACGACCAAACTCCGCATCCGATCGTTCCTAAATTTTGCATGGCCCTTCATCGGGCCATAGAGCATCTACCCTACAAGTTTCATGGCCAGAGGGCTGCCAGAACTGCCCCAATCACCAGATCGGCCCCCATAGGGCCATTTATGGGACGAAAGTGCCTGCTCAGATCATATATCCGTTCGTCCTCAATTTTTGCATGGACCCTAGTCGGGCCATAAGACAACTACACGCCGAATTTGGTGGCCAGAGGGGCGTTAGGGCCACCCCAACACCAATAGGAGTCCCATAGGTCTATTTTGGGAATTTTGGAAGCTTGGGGCCAAAGGGGCCAAGTCTAGAGAATAAAGCCCTAAGGCCCTCTTTCTCATAACTCTTCTCCATTTTCCAACAAGCTCTCTCTCCCTCATCACTTCCTCGAACCTCCAACAACCCATCTCTCTCCCTTGTAACTCCCATCATCTCCAACGACCAAGGAGAGTAGAGAGAGTGAAGGCGAGCAAAGGAGCACCCTAAATCGAGGTGGGGCCAAGGAAACTCAACCCTTTCAACTTCCTACCCATCCTCCAAGAAGAAACCCTCCGCCACAACCCCAAATTCGTCCGTTGGCCATCTAGGTAAGAACCTCTTACCCTTTCTTCGTGAGATCCGAGTATTAAGAAGGGATAGACATGAAGTTTCTCACATGCAAGGTTTGGTTTTAGGGATTCCGGCCGATCTACCCCGAAATCCACATCTCCTAGGTCGTTTCCAAGCCTCCATCAAATCCAAGGTGCGGACTATTGTTCTTAGGTGGCCTAGCATTAATTGTAGTACGGGTTTAATGATTTTGTATGTTTGGATGATGCCTTTGGAGAGTCTAGGAAAATTTCTAAGAATTGTTGAGTTGTTGAAATTGTATGGAATTGTATGTCATGTTGATTCCCTCATATAATGTTGTTCTTATCTCTCACATGATTTGATATTAATTGATGATCTCATGTTTATGTCATGTTTAGTTTTCTTTACATGATGTTGCCCTAGCATGCATGTCTTACTAATCCTTGTGCAATCTGGCTCTATGAGATGTAGGAAGTACGTAACTTCCTCATCAACCCACACAATACACATGCACTTGAAATTTTACACATTGTAGCTTTGCTTGGTAGGAATTATGAGTCCTATGTTGAAAAATATGAATGTGTGATATTGCATATGCTAAATGATAACCTTGTTAGTTGACATGTTATGAATCACCATCCAAACTCTTTGGTTGGTCAGAAATACAAGGAGAACGAAGGCGGCCCCGTCGGTAGGACCGTCTCGAGGCTAAATCCATGGATTTGGGCGGGCGTGTTCAGGTGGCAGTAGTTCGACTACATGGGTCTCTCATGCCCGAGGTCATTCGTCTTACGCTCGCTTGACTCATGCGGTCTAGTCTACTATCTGACTAACCCGGATTGTTAACCATGTTCGCTCACATATGTATGGAACCTGACGCACCTTACAACCATTGTGGCCCATTGATAACTAGATTGCAACTGGTCCACAGTCTCGTGAGCCGGGCATGGTGGAATGGGACACTGTGTCCGAGCTGTCGACCTACGCTGGGGTATCGCGCCTCCCCGTAGTGACCGCGAGCGATCCTTTCCTATCGGCACTCCTCATGTGCTTGGAGTCGGAGATGAGGACCCCGACGGGATCACGGACCGCGGGGACTCGGCCTCACGCGTTGATGGGGCCTTGGCCTCGCAACCAGTTTAGGGCAGTGATACGTAGGGCAAATCAGGATCCCAAAATCTTCCGGATGAATGGACTTAACTAATAACTCGGTAACATGATCGCACTACATCGCATTAGTTAGGGTGACGACTCGGCAGTCGAGGTCGCTCTGAGGGAGTGTAGTCATATGCGATCGTTAGATGGAGTCGCTCGAGGGAGCGTTGTGGCGAGGGTATGCATCATACCACTGCATTGCATACGCATTTAACAAGAGTTATAGGTGTGGCTGATTGACTGCTTTTCATTAAATTCATATTATAATTGATGCATGTTATAACTTAAAATTAATAGTTCACACTGAGTTGATCACTCACTCCCACTTTGGGACGGTATTTTAAAACACCAACCAGACGCTTCCATAGATGCAGGTGGCGATGATCAGGAGGAGCCTGGCAGCGTGAGCCTGGATGAGGAGGAGTGTTCCTATTTTCAGTTGATGGGCGGAGCTGCATCGGATCCGTAGATGAGTCGAGGGGTCGCTGAGCTGAGAGCTCAGCCCTATTCTTTTGGACTTGATATTATTTTTGTGATTTTGTTGGGTGACACATGTGTGATCCCTTATTCTTGGACACGTATATATATATATATATATATATATATATATATATATATATATTTTGGATCTCTTCATTTCAGTGGACTCGTATGATTATGCTTCATGTTCTAGGAAGTTCCAGACTGCGCAAACAGACCAGATTAAATGCATATTAATGAAAATGGTGATAAGTGACACTCGGGAACTCGGGAGTTTGAGCGTATGCGCGACCCCCGATTTCCGGGGCGTTACACGAACACTTAAACATCTGCTCTATACCATGTCAAATAATTATTTTCTTAAAAGCTAGACCCATTAGATGATGGCGTATCAATGCATATTAAGGGAGTTTAACACTCCATCAAAGACACAAGCATGGGCACATATTTGATCATGATCCAATGCACCCCGAGAGCAAAACCCCCCTCGTCTTACCACCTTTGATGACTCAATAGAACATATTCACATCTCTAATGATATAAGTCTATGATCTATCAACATCGGTCCGTATGATACCTGTCCTAAACATGAGATCTCCCTACAAAGATGTAATCAACAATCCAATGGTATGACTGAAATGTTTAATAAACGTGCTCACATCCGTGTGTATTGATGGTCCAAATGTTCCTGCTCTTGTCAAAAAAACAAAAAAAAAAAACAAAAAAAAAAAAAAAAAAAACCATTGGTGATAGTTTACCCCCAAAATTTTCATTGTCAAACATTCAAAATAAAAAAATATGTGTTTTGCTTGTCGCAACTATACCGATTCAAACATCATTGAATGTTGAGAACAGTTCATCATGATCCCATTAGCATTTCACCATCAATGGGCAATGTCCTCAACATTGGATAAGCAAATGCGTGATATGGCATATCTAACCTACGCATTAAAATATAATCTCCACATTGAAATCGTCTTTGCACATTAAGTATCTATACACTCATACCACCTTGTACTATTTGTGGGGAGATAAAACCCGAATCCAGCCATTAGAAAGCTATATACCGACTTGGTATGGGCGTGGTCCGGATTTGCATTCTCTTGTGATCAGACTACATATCTTCATCAGCTTCATCTACTGCAATGCATATGAAGCCATTGCATGAAGTTGAGATGCCAAGATGGAGTTTCCCACATATGGCTTATTGGTACCACCTGTTTTTCGAAAATTTATTTCATCATATACACTTTTTTGCCCTACAATGTCATGTCTTTTCAGCTCATTTTAAGTATGATCTCAAAAACAAAGCAGATCCAAATATCGAGTGAACCACACCACAGAAAACAATGGTTATTAAGAACGTCTCACATGCAACTACTTGTGTGGATGAAAAGATTGTGCAATTAGTTGCATATGTGGCCCACCATGGTGTATGTACCACATTTAAGTACTTATCTATAGCGTGATCATCGTATTGTAAAAGTATGTTGCTTCAAAAATTAGGCCAAATGAATCCTCACGTGGGCCACATTATAGAAAACAATGGATCACTGCCCAAAAAGTCTAATTCTAGCGTGGCCCACTTAAAGTATTGTCGTTTTTTTTAATACTAATATCTAGTGGACCCTACTTAAATTATAAAAGATGAGCTCGTTCCTTTGTTGAGTTGAGCTTGAATGGCACAAGCATTTCACATTTATCTACGGTCGAATGGTTTGGCCCACCTAACATAGTGCATCATGGTGGGAATGACGTTGGTGACAAAAGCTTCTAGATTCTACCAAAATGGGATGAATCGTGCTCATGCACTTAGAAATTGTGCAACTTGTTAAATGTGGGGTCCATTTTGGTGTGTGGATGGCATCCAACTCGTCTATCATGGTCGCCCCATCGGTGAAACCTGGTTGCCCTAAATATCAAACCATTCCAACCATCAGTGTCGGCTATAACATAGCAAACAATAAAAAACCATTCAAAATATCTAAAATTTAAGGTGGGCCACATTATAGTTGGATCGGCCTGATGTTTGTAGTGTCCAATTATCATGGTGGATAGAACCTGATAAGCAGTTTGGATATGATACACACACTCTCGTCTACAAGTCATTGTGCGAGGTTTCGGACCCTTTCTTTTATCTGTTTGTATAGTTGTATAGATTTTTTTTTACAAAATCAACAAAGTTACCGACGATGTGCTCCCCCTTTTAATAAATAAATAAAAACAAAAGCTTAACTAATCTTAAAGTTATCTTAGTTGTGGTCAATCAACGTGGATTCGATCCATTTTGGCCCATGTTGCTCCCTCTCTCATTTCTAAGTGGATCTTGATAAGATACAAGCATTTCACATTTATCGATCGTCCAATGGTTGGGGCCCACCTAAAGAGGTGCACGATCGTGGGGGTCTTACGTTGGTGACAAAAGCATCAATTTTCTGATAGGGTGTGATGATTCATACTCATGCTTAGATATTTGAGCAAGTAGTTGTGTGGGGCCATCGTAACGAGGTTATTGCATCCAATTCGTCTATGCTCTTCCAACGGTCAAACTGAGTCCCGTAAACATCTGGACGGTCAAATCATTAATGTGGGCCACAACCTATAAAATAATGGTCCATGACCCAAAAATTCCAAATTCTAGTGTGGACCACCTGACGTAGATCGACCTGATTTTTGAGGGTCACATTCACATGGATGGCACGCACGCATTTCCATCTGCAATTAGTTGCCTGAGACTCTCTCTCTCTCTCTCTCTCTCTCTCTCTCTCTCTCATGAAAGGGTCTGTACGAAATTTTAAATAAAAGCTCATCTTTTTACTATTTTCAAATAAAAACCTAAGGTTTGCACCATTAGTCAACAAAGCCCCGTATATTTAAGTATAAACTTCCTTATATGACCCTAACTAACGCATAACCCCCAACCCATAAACCATGGTTTGGACCCCTGGCATAGTGATCCAGATTTCAACGTACACGGATTAGGTTCTAGATCCCGAGCTCGAGACAGGAGGGGTCTCTAATGGGCCACCATCATGTATGGATTTTATCCACACGGTTCATCTGTTCAGACATATCATTTTAGATTGTAGTATAAAAAAATGAGGCATATCCAAGGTTCAATTGGATCACAACACAGGAAGCAGCAGTGCTAGTGACACCCACCGTTGAAACCTTCCCAGGGCCCACCATGATGTTTATTTTCCATCCAACCTGTTCATAAGGTCATATAGACCCGGATGAAGGGAAAGAACAAATATAAGATTGATCCAAAACTTCTTTGGCTCCCAAGAAGTTTTCAACGGTAGGATTTTAATACCTACTGTGTGGTTCACTTGAATCTTGGATCTGCATAATTTTTAATTTTATCATCTAAAATGATATGGGAAAATGTATGGACGGTGTGGATAAAATCCATACATCACATGTCCCACAGAAACCCTGCCTGTCCCGAGCTCGGGACAGGCGGGGTAGTACCCAAACCGCGTCTGATTTCAACCATCCAAACGCGACAAACCGTGCATCTAGGCCCATTGTACACGCTCTCTATCCAATCTGCATCTTCCATCTATGGTCCGGGACGTCAACTTTGAGGTTTTAGGGGATATTTTACATTGTAATAAGTTTCTATGGAAAGTGTTATCCTAGAAAATATTTGGCATGTACGGTGAAAATAAGGGGCTTCACCTGATGGACGGAATGGATTTTACATATTTAATATGGTGGGCCCCACTGTGTATGTTGTTTATCACGCTGTGAAAAACAGGTGTTGTCAATGATTCATTTGGACGCTACTTTCTCTGGTCTCTAACACAGAGTCCACTGAGATGTTCGTGTTATATCCACTCCGTCCATCTGTTTTGCTAACTCACATTGGAACCTGAGCTGAATATGAATACGAGGGAGATTCAAAACTCAGGGTACCCACACCACAGGAAAAGCGAGGATGGAAATGCCTACAGTTGAAACTGCTTTAGGGTCCGAAAGTTTTGGATAAATTTCCAAATGGTGGGACTCTCCTTTTGAATGGATTAGATGGTATATAAAGAACATGGTGGGCCCTAAAAATGTTTCAGTGGTCTGCATTTCTATCCTCACATTTTCCAGAGCTATGGCCCACTTGAGTTTGATCTCCATCATGTTCCGGCACATGTTCTAAATTAAGCTGGCCCAGAGGAGCTTCGATTGCAGGAATTCCTGTAATTCATGTGAGCCACAATACACGAAACAGTAGGGAGTGAACACCCACCATTGAAAATTCTGTGGTGGCCACAAAAGCTTTGTATCAGGATGATGTTAGTGGCTATAGTTTCACTTTATCTGAGTGGTAATAGCCGTATGAACGGTTTGGATAGCATATAAACACCAAGGTTGGCTCTATGAATGTTTCAAGCGTGGATGTTTATATTATCTCTGTTTCCTTAGTGGGTCTCATGAGTTTTGGATCTGCCTGATTTTTATACTCCTATACAATTGTAGTCTTACAAAACTGATGGACGGAGTAGATTTGCTAAAGGCATCCCTTTGGACCCCACACAGGAAAAAAGTTGCATGTAACCAACCCTTGTTACACACCGCACTTCTAAGTTCTAACCCACCGTAATATTATGCAACGTCAAATTAGTCCATCAGTTTTGCCTCAATCACATAATATTATTATTATTATTATTATTATTTGTTAGCTTTTTAGTACACCTACTATCAGATCACACTTCACTGTTAGCCACCCCTATTAGGGAATCGATGCTAAGCCCTCAGTGTTGAAACGAGGTATCTTTCACTCGGTCTACCACGTTGCTTCAATCACATTAGGAACTGTAGCAATAGAAAAATTGACCATTGAAACCTTCATGGGGCCCACCATTTATGTCCCATCCAACCCGTTCATAAGGTGATTCCAATCAGGATGTAGGGAACCCACAAATAAAATCATGATTCAAAACTTCTATATGTGCCAATGAAGTTCCAATGGTGGGCGTTCAATCCCAATGTTTATTGTGCTATGGCCCACTTGATTTTTTGATCTGTTTATAGATTTTCATTCAAAAACAATGCAACTAAACTAATGAATGGAGTGGATGTCAAATGGACTTTATGGTGGGCCCCACAGAGCTTTAGGTTACACGGCTACCATGTAATAGGGGTTGCACTGATCAGATAAAAATAAAATCATCACTTCCAAAGGATTCGTAACACTATCCCCTTGTTTCCCTCACTGATCTTCAGTCAAAGTTAGACGTGGGCTTTTCATACCGTATTTTGAAAAGCTAGGCCCTTTTTTGAAAATAACAATAGATGAGCCTTTATTTGAAATTCTTCCAAAAAGACAAGCAGTAATATAACAAAAACCCTTTTCTAAATTACTTAACTAATCTTAAAGTATTAAGTTGTCTTATTTATGCCTAATCAATGTGGAATAATACCCATTTTTGCCAGCATCATACCCCTACTTAAAGTATGTAAGATAAGATCTCTAATTTCTAAGCTGATCTTGATTTCTTGACGGGACACAAGCATCTCCCGTTTATCGACGGTCAAATGGCTGGGCCCACCTAAAGAGCATGATTGTACGGATCTTGTTTTTGAAAAAAAAAAAAAAAACTTTCATATCCTGCGAGAGTGTCATGATTTATACTCATGCACTTAGAAACCGTACACGTGGCATGTATTTAAATTGAATTAAGCTGTCCAAATGTTGGATCATACTTTGGAGGAAACGGATTGGCTACTCCTCCTTGCCACCATCCAATGGCTGGTGGTTGGTGCTCTGTGGGCCCACCATGATGTATGTGTTTCATCCATGCGTCCATCTATTTTTCTAAATCATTTCGCGGTATTATACAACAAAAAAAAAAAAAAAAAAATGAGGTATATCCCACCCTCGAGTTAACCACATTGAGACCATTAAAAACTTTTTGAAGGCCATAAAAGTATTGGATCAAGTTGATATTTGTTTTTTACCTTCATCCAAGTACTTATGACCTAATAAACAGATTGGATGTCATATAAACAGTACAGTTGGCCTTAAGAGGATTTAAATGATAGATATCCAATCACTATTATTTTCTGTGTTGTGGTCCACCTGAGATTTATATCCCTATCATTTTTGGGATAAAGCGGGACAAGAAAAAAAAAATGACGCGGTTGGGCTAGTGATGAGTGCCACCAGCCAGGTGGCTAATGGTCGGTGATATGTGGACCCGCCATGATGTATGTGTTTTATCCACTCTGTCCATCCATTTTGAAATATAATTTTAGTTGTTGATCCTAAAAATAAGGTAGATATAAATTTCAGGTGTACCACACCATGGGAAAACAGTTGTGATTGAATTTCCACCGTTAAAAGCCTCCTGGGCCCACTGTAATGGTTATTTGACATCTAACCTGTTGATTAGGTCATACAGTATTGGATAAAAGGAAAAACTATATATCAGCTTGATCCAAAACTTTTGTGCCCCGATAAGTTTTTAATGATAGGCATTCAATCAATACTGTGCGGTCCAATCGAGAATTGGATCAACCTCATTTTTGGGCTCATATCATAAAATTATCTGAAAGAATGGGAGGACGGCATGGATGAAACACACACATTATGGTGGGGCCCACAGAGCACCAAGCCACCAACCACTAGCCATTGGCTAGTGGCAGGGTGAGTAGCCGATCCGTTTCGAAAAAAAAAAAAAAGAAGGCCACGTGGCGTTTGAATGCAATCTAACCCGTCCATCAGGCTGATCAAATCGTTAAGTGGGCCACACTAATGATAAACCTCAAATTCACGTAGAGCAGCCCACGGTCCACCTGATGATTGGATGGCCTGACCTTTGGGGCATCTGATCGCCGTGGTGGGGTGCATATGCACGGGTTGGGTGGCATACACACGCCACAGGAATTTCTCCACAGTTTTATATGGTGGGTGTCCTTCCCCATTTTTTATATAGTGTGGCCCACATGATGATTGGATTGAAATGATTTTTGGGCTGGGAGCCAAGCAGGGGGTGGATTAACTGATGGACGGGTTGGATGTCACACCATGGGAGCATTCGACGTGCATTTCAATAGAACGTGATTGATTATGTGGACGTGCGTACATATCTACGTACGTATGTAGTATGATACTTGCATCTAAGCAACGGTTGATCGGACGGTTGTGGATACTTCGGATGCCATTTTATTTGGCAGGGCCCACTTCAAATGAGAATGCAATATTGACGGGTTTGACACGTCAAAATGCATCATCGCTTGTGGACAGCTTTCAACGACACACCCATCCGTGATTTTAGGGATGCACCAAACATCTCCATCTCCAACGGATAACACATGAGTGGGCCTCAATTCCAACGCATTCTCAGTTTCAGGTACATCCAAACAGGGCCTAAGCTTAATTGGGGCAGATCAGGATTTCATACACGTGTCTCACGTGTGATGATCAAAGAAATAGATTTTTAGACCGCAAGGTTTTGGCCTATGAGAATGTAAGGGGAAGAACTTCACCAATTGCCTGTGCCTGAGACCCACAAAGATGCCGATGAAAAATCCACTCCGTCCATCAGCTTTTTTTGTGAGCCGCACGATAGGAAACAATGAGAATGAACATCTGTTCATATGCCATCCAAACCGTTCATAAGATTATTATTATTATTCTTAGGATGAACGGTAAGCAAAATATCATCCTAATCCAAAACTTCTATGGCCTCGACAAAGTTTCCAACGGAGGGTGCTCAATTCCCGTGTGTGGCCTAATCTACATGAGTTTTGGATCTACTTGGTTTTTTTTTTTTTTTTTTAGATTCCTATTTATCATGGGCCTTAGAAACTAATGGACGGTGGATTTTTAACTTATGGAGGCGGTACTCAGGCACTTCACTTCCCAGATTAGTTGTTACCCGTCTTACCCCAACCGTGTGGGCCCACCTTGAAGTAGTTTTTATATATCCATGCCGTCCATCTATTTTTTCATCTCAACTTAGGATAAGATCCAAAACCTTAAGAAGATCCAAATATCAAGTGGACAATAACACTAGAAACAGTGATGAATGACGGAAAAAAAAGACGTTTTGTGAGCCACAAAAGCTTTCGATCAAGCTAGTTTTGTATTTTCCCTTCATCCAAGTCTTCTTGACATTATCGACAGGTTGGATGGGAAATAATTAACATTATAAAACTCTTACAATGGCCCCTTTGAAAATTTTAAAGGTGAGGCACTCAATCACCACTGTTTCATGTGGTGTGGTCCACCTGAGATTTGGATTTGCTAAATTTTTAGGGCCGTACTAAAATGAACTGGAGAAACATATAGACGGCATGAATATACAACATATCATCAAGGTGGGCCCCACGACAAGGGTAACACCTAATCCACTCTGGTAAGATCATGCACAAAATCGTTGGGCCCAACTTCAGATGTATCATAAACTAAATGACTCTTATTCTATCTAGTTACCGGGATTGGTATATATTTATTGAATGGTCCAAGTGAAAAATGTTAGGAATTGATGTTTGGATACATTGAAAATATAAAAATTAAATCGAAAAAATATTTCACTAGGCTTAATCATGTATAAAATATGTTGTCCTTAAAGTGTGATTCGCCTTCTTATTAACTGCTGACGGGTTACAGACAAATTACTTCCAGGATAAGACAAGCCTTATCAGGATCCAGCGTGTAGCAATCACGATAGATCCACTGTGTAACAGTTTAAACATCTCTTCTGACAGACTTAGAAAGTAGAGATGATCAAAGTATTCTATTATGGAGATATGGATCGTATTTGATTTGATGGGAGAGATGGTGTGTTGAGATTATAAAATCGAACTGGAATGGTCCAATTTATATAGGCATCAGGTATAGCATCGTTGCTGTGTGGTATTCAATGGTCCAGAACGTTTGAAAACATTTCTGGCCGTTGTCAATTAATCCCAAACGTTTCTGGTCGTCGGATCAAATGATCTGACCGTTGGATCATCATAGTCCGTCCGTTTTCGAACCGTTTGGCTTTCAAGAAAGAGAGTCATTTTCAGAAACTACTGAACGTTTCGAATTTATGATCCGACCGTTCTCAGTCTTGTATAAAACTCAGACCATTTTAAACCCCACTACACACAGGCACAAACCAGACCAATTGCACCGGTTCGTAAGGGAGCGATCACTCTGCGATGCGATGCGCGCGTGCGAAGTGCAAAGTGCACCATCTAGCGCCACTACTTTCATCTTGCTCTCTTGCATGAGTGCAGTGCGTACGCGTGTATTCAAGCGCATCTTGAACACACAACCCGAGTATCACCTCCTCCAAAAACTCCGAGTAAGAATACTCTTCACAACATCTCATATAAACTATACAACCATTCTTTGCATTTTTTATGTGAGACAAAACACACACCGCACTTTTTAATTCAAAAAATTCAAAAAGCATTTTGGCGGAAAATTGCTGAAATTTTGAAAATTTTGAATTTTTTCTTTTTATTTTGAAAAACCACTTATTTTCAACAAAAAATAAAAAATAAAAAAAAAAATCCAATTTTTTCTTCTTATTTTGAAAAAATTCAAATTTTTTCTTCTTATTTTGAAAAACCACTTATTTCCGACATAAAATTTCCAATACTCTTATTTCACCGAACAAGTGTCCACCAATCATAAGTTAGCTCAACCATTTTTTTATCAGGGGAGATTTGTTACTTCCACGCCCGGGTGGGAGACTTTGCGATTCGCATCCAGACACACGTGCCAGTATGGAATACTCTCGTGAGATCTGAGCTGTACATAAGTTGAACTAGACTTTTACATCTTCTAGCCAAAGATCGGCCATGCCTCACCTTATGTGGGCCCCAGCACACAAAACACAGAGTGCCAAGGAAAATTTGTTTCAACCGTCCATGTACTTCATTCATGCTTTGATGCTCGCCTTTATTTCGACGTAGAAGATCTGAATATTATTTTCAACTATAGGGAAAGCGCAGATCTTGTTGTCCATATTGGCACGTGTGACTTAACCATCGTTCTTCAGTGGATCCGTGTCTGCGGGGCCCAATACGATGTATGTGTCCTGTATCCTCGCCGTCCATCCGTCTTTCCAGCTCATTTTATAGAATCGATCTAAAATTGAAGCAGATCTAAATCTTATATGGTCCACACCAGAGGAAACAGTGTGATTGAACGTCCACCGCTAAAAACTTCCTGGGGCCCACAAAAGTTTTGGATCAAGCTGATATTTGTGTTTTCTCTTCCTCCACGTCTTTGTAACCTTATTTGCAAATGAACATTACGGGGGAAGATTTTTAATGGTGGGCATTCAATCACCACTGTTTCCTATGATGTGGTCGACATGAGATTTGGATCTGCTTCGTTTTCGAGAACATGTCCTAAAAAGATCTATAAGAATGAATGGACAGTGTGGATATAGAACACATACATCAACGTGGGACCCACAGTTCACCCTGGCCTGGTGCTGGTGCTTATGACTGAAGAAGTATATGATACATGGCTGGTATCTTTTCAAGGTACACACGGATTTTCAAATCTGACAAGTGGGACCCATGGTTTGTTAATCCAAACCATTGGTCTGTTGAGTCCCACTTTGGATGGAACATGCCCCAAAAATCTCCTCGATTGATCAATTCTGGTATGACATTCGGCTAGTTTCTGTTATGAATATAAACTTAGGTCCATGAAGTGGACGGTATGGATTGTAATATTATGAGCCAGTTAAATAGCTTCCAAGTGCATGTTCATGGATCTCATGCTCTGAGAGAATATCCGTGCAGCTCATCTACCATTCCAATTTCCAAGTGGATAAATGATCCTTGCCCTAGAACATGTACACTATCCCCTGGCATTCCTGTCTATACTGCCAATTATCTTGTGATCCAGACCGTAGACCTGATGGGCCCCAATGTGGATGGACCGTGATCCCAAAATCTTCTTGGTTGGAATTATATATCTTAATCCTTCATCAAATGGCCAGAAAATATACATGTATTGACAAATCAGAAATGATCCATTCAAAACAATAACAGTCCAAATATTGGACGGTTAGGATCTCCCAGTTTGCGCTATATTTTTCGCTATCCCAATTTACAGTACGGCCCATCAAATTAACGGTCTGGATAACTGAATTAGAACTCAAATATACTGGATTCTATTCATATATGTTCCTAACCAAATCAAGAGATAGTTGTAGTACACAATCTTCACAAGCCCCTTCATTTCCCCTTTCTTATTATTACATTCAAGGGAAGGCAATCTCCAAATAAAAAGTAAAAAACAAAGAGAAACAAGGGAAGTAGGGAACCACTACATACACCCCCACTTTTTGATATATTACCCCTTCTTTTCTACTTTTTGCAACACAGTACCACAGATTTGTAGCACCATGTCACAAAACTAGAAAAGAGGTGCACCTATGAAGAAAAGTTGGGTGTAAATATCAAATTTTCTTGAAACCAAGAGAGAAAAAAGAAAGAAAGAACATGTGCTAGCCACTGGCAATAGGTGCACCTCTCTTGATGGGCCCCACATGGGTGGTCTCATAGACAGGAAGGCCATTAGAGTACACACCCAAATCATAGTTTTGCAGCTCAAACAAGTCAGAGCTTGAATCACTCTCCCCACAATCCTCAACCTCTCCACAAACCTTCTTGAAATTCCTCTCCTTTGATGGAATCTCATCAAACAATGTCCCATTCTTCTCCAAAAAACCATCATTGAATCTGAACCTTTGATCCAACCAGTCCCACCCCAAATCCTTCTTCTCATCAAGGGACTCATTTGAAGTGTAGACTGTAACTGACCTGGGCTGTACATCCCCACATACCTTAGGAGGAGGTGTCCTAAATCCAGAGGCACTTCTAGAAGAATACATGTACTGTGAATCCATGGCACTTATGCTTCTGAAATGGCTGATGCTACTCCTCCTTTTCCTTCTACCATTAGGACTCTCTCCTTCATCTCTCATTGACTGAGAGCTTGACTTTGACTTCTTCTTGGAAGATGTTTGACTGAAGAGAGAATTCAAGAAGCTGGCCAGCTTAGCACCAGGAGATCTAGGCTGCTTGCTTTTTTTCTCTTTGGGATGTTTTTCAAGCCTATGAGTAAAGGAATGATGTTGGTTATGTTGCCTGGGTATGTCTAAGCTCTTCCTCCCTCCACTCCACACAAGCCTCTCCTCCCTCATGGACTTGGGAGGGGAGGTTGCACTAGTGAAGGCGCCGGCGAAGTAGCGCGCTGCCTCGAAGACGTCAAGCTCGCCGGAGTCGTTGCGACGGTGGGCCACCTTCTTGGTGGCCTTATGGGGGTCTTCAAATCCAATTGTGGACATGGTTGAGGAGAGGTGGGGAGGGTATGGAGGTGTAAGCTTGTGTGTTTCTTTCATGGGTGGTGTACTACTTATGGGAAGAGAAGATGTGATGGTGTGTGATCAAAGGAAGGATGGGAGAGGGGTTGTAGTGAGGAGTGTTGAAACCTTGAAATGATTAAGAGCGGTGGGAAGGCACTTTATATAATCGAATGTACCATTATAATAATGAAGAATAATGTGGTATGGTGGTTTGTAAATGCATCTACACTACATGCACCATCGATGTAGTTCGATCTACGCCCTTCAAAATTCCAGTCCCATCGCCGATTAGACGTCGACTAGAAATCACACTAATAAAATTATTCTAATTGTATGTTTGGATGGTTAAAATTTCAATTGTTCGTTGGATGCCCACCAATTGGATGGTTATAATTGTCTAGTGAATGTGATTTTTTTTGCTGTATAGGATGTCCACCATAGGATGCATGAGTTGGGTGGTCAGGATTGATGCATAGGAATGACAAGCATATAACGGATATGTGGATGAGTATGAACGACCGTAGTCCGCCAGAGTGACCTACAGCTCCTCCCATGATAATATGTGTGGGTGGGAGGGTTTTGCTTTGGGGAGGGTCCCACTTGCCTTTCTTTTCTATGTTTTATCGTGGAGATGAGAGAAGGAAAGAAGCTGGCTTGTGTTGAAGGAAGTGAGGTTTGTCTCCTTGGATGCTTGGCTTCAATTGAGGCGTAGGTTATAGATCTACACTACATGTGTACCATACCATCCAATACATCATGAGGGAATGCTTTATTAAGCTCGAGGAACTTAGTATTTTACCATTTCATGCTTTTGGAACACTGGGTTTTGTCAATAGACTTTGATGGTTTTGAAAGGAAGTCCATTCATTTGTGTGGTGGGCCCCACTTTGGTCCCACTCATAGATTTTTTGATGCCTAAGAAAAATGATGAGAGAGATATGTCTTTACTTTGCTTGATTTGGGGGATTATGAGCTCTTGATGGTGCATCAAATCAAATATTAGAAATGCAGCACTAATGAGTCAAGTCCGTACAAGTAGGACCCATGATTGGGTGGGTGATCCAGACCAGTGGTGCAACAAATGGGTCATGTTGGATCAGGTCGAGGAGAACGTATGTGTGGCCACAAAGCCTCTTGGCTGGTTCAAACCCTTATACTAGCAAATTTCATTCTTGCTAACAGTTTTTATACGGTTAAGAACTTCATCCTGGCCATTAAAGTCTTTTCTAAAACTAAATAGGATCTGCAGCAAATTTAATTCTCATCCCTACCATCGCTACCACCGAAGCTTTGTCTCAAGGGACGCGGGTTGCATCCTATCCCCACCTGTCTCTAGCCATGAACGGGCAGTTCTATTGGCGGGCCCACCGTGATATATCTGTTTATCCACGCTGTCCATCCCTTGTCTCAGATCATTTTAAGGTATGACACAAAAATTGAGGTAGATCCAACGATCAAATGAACCACACCATAGACAAATCTTGCATTTAAAGCAACCTACATTTAATGCAACCAAGCTTATTATTTGGTGTGGTCAATTTGAGTGTTAGATCTCCCTAATTTTTGTGCACATGTCTTAAAATGACCTGATAAAAGGGATGAACGACATGGATAAATAGATACATCACGGTGGGCCTGCTCGTAGAACTGCTAGTTCATTGCTGAATCCTCTTATGGCATCCCACCTTGTTTGGGAGTCCTGTAGGAGGATTGATGATAGAAGTTATGGCAAAAGAATCTTAATAACTGCTAACTGATGTAACCCTCATCAATGAGTACAAAAAATTCTTATAGATGCCGTGTAGTATTTAATTTTATAAGTTGATTAAATCAATAACCTAGGTAAAAAATTTAATATAATTATTAGGAAAAATAATTTTGAAAGGAAAAAAAGTTGAAAGGAGCCATGCTTACTGGATTAATTAAAAAGTAGAGCATGTTTTTGAAACAAAAGCTAAGTTAATTTAAAATTTCATGAATGAAATTAAATGTATAACCATGATAGTTTTCTTCGTTGTATGGCAATGAGTATGAACATAAAAGATAGTTCGCTAAAAATGTTGATTCTCAAACATAAGAAGTAAAAAATATTACATATACTATAAAATCTCCAAATTTGGTAGATCAGGATTTTTTAGAGGGAAATAATTTTTTGATAGGTAAGGTTTTAGAGAGAGAGAGAGAGAGAGAGAGAGAGAGAGGAGTTTCTTAAACCAAAACCATGCTCCATCAAAGAGAAATCTTAATTAGACATAAATTTCAATATATCTTATATTATAGTGGTAAAGAGGTATACTCAATTACCAAACTCTCCTAATAAAGAAACTCAAACTATACCCTTTCATTTAAGTAGATGCAACATGAGACCCAAATTAGATATGATTCATCCCAATATCCAACCATTTACCTTAAACTATTAATTCGATTACACTCAATATTTCATACTGTTTTACTATATTAATTTCATTACATTCCATTGAACTTCTAATGCTCCCATCGCAACGTATGGTTATATATATATATATATATATATATATATATATATATATATATATATATATATATATATATATATATATATATATATATATATATTATCTTTATAAACTTGATTGATTGAATCTAGTTAAATATATTAATACAATAAAATATAATATTTATATAAATAAAGATAACTTAGTGGCCAGGAAGATCACCTAGTGTGAGAATCATGTCTATCCACATATCCATTATTGTACCACCCAGTAGGCTTTGGATTAGATTTGGTGGTTGTCCAATAACTTCTATATGGTGGACTTATTGAAATGTGGGTCGACTGGATTTTTGAACTGATTGATTGGCACCAATTATCAAAATGGGCCGCATCTAAACGGTCCAACTAGTTGTACTTGAGTACTCCTCAGTACGAAAAGACTCGCATGTGCTCTGAAAACATAATCAATTCATTGTTGAAAATAACTCTTGGACGGCAATGATATCTCTCAACATTCTCTTCCACCCTTTATTATTTGCTAGCTACGATACTCTGGCAGAGTGTGAGGAGTGATACACAGGCATGTTGTAAAATAGACATGGAAACGTGTAACTCAAATTAAACTGTCCAAATAGTGGGACCGACTCGAGATTATTTTTTTAAAAAACAATAATTATACTGAAAAAAATGCCTTAACTGGTCAATCAGTTGGTATCTAATGGATGGTTGACATGAAAACAAATCAACGGTTGGATTCTTAAAAAATAAAAAATAAAAAAAATCGACAGTTAGTGACTAATCATCCAAATAATGCTGTTAGGCTTATAAGCTATTCACAGATTGATTCATGTTTTGGACGGATTATGTTGAGTTATATATATGACACGTGTATAATTTCTAAGTGCCTGAGTATCATCCATCATTTTCTGCCAGAGTATCAAATAACTAGGTGGGTATTACACTCAGCTCAAGTGCACTTGCACTTTCTCACACGTGGTGATGAGGCACATCTTTGTGATAGCAGAGCCGTTCATCAGATCATCCAATTGCTTATATGCCAATTTTCGAGACTCATGAACATTTGATCAGCAGGTGGGCCACAACTATATCTCAGATTGGAACCGTTGAGCAGTTTCTCTAGAAACCGTCTGTTTGTTCTTGTACATGTGGATTACCCGATGATTGTACCGCTCTAACTCCAGGCCATCGTTAAAGTAATCTAAGCCAATAAATCATCCAGATGTCAAGATCCTAACATTTAATGGGGTTGCCTACGAATGGACGGTTGAAAAAAAAAACTACAGCAATGGTTCACATTCAAGGAAGGAAAACCCACATATATCCTACATATGGAATCTTCCAATGTGGGGATATTTCGTGTGTGGGCCATCAAAGGTGACGCCCATCGTATCAACGGTCCTGAAAACTTAAACATTGCCCCAATCGTACAGACCTATAACCCGAACGTAGTGTACCAAATTCACGGTCGAGCATGTACACTACATCTTGAAAATGGACCAAGGAGACTCATGGGACTGATGCATCAGGACGTGAATGAAGAGTGTCCACATGATCCCGACCTGTTTACAGCCGGTGTAGGACTATGCACCATTTGCTTTTCAACATTTAAACCTCTCTCTCACTTAGATGATCTACATCAAAGGTGAGGCACGGTCCACATCAAAGGTGGCCCCACATTATGGATGACCCACTGCAAGGTGAACCCACATAATTAATTGTCCACATCAAAGGTAGGACCCAGAGTGGGTTCTTACTCTTGCTCGGGTGGTAGACTCTCAGGAGTTTCAACTCCCCGGTCAAGGGTTCGAGTGCCCATAGTTGGTGAAATTCCACTAGCGTGAGTGTGTGGGGTGTGTGTTTTAATTTTAATTTTATTTTTATTTTTATTATTATTTTTTTTAAGTAGGACCCCAGTGTCTTTATTTGGGTGAATAGAACCAAATCTCATTTCCACTAATTACGAATAAGCTGTGATATGAACTTAGCTAATTCAAAATCCAGTTTTTGGGCATAAAAAATCTTGCTGCCCAATTCATTTTAGAAATACTATGATTAACCAAATTAGCTCTATCACGAACACCCTGCAACTTAAGATGGCTTGGACAGCTAAATTTGGGCCCAATGAGAGCTTATCGGCATGTTTTATGCGTTCCAAATACGGGATTCCAAGGGCAGGAGCAGGAATGGGTAAGCATTTAGCTAATACCTCCCCTCTGTGGAAGGGTCTAGTTACCTTGTTCCCTTGAACAGAAATGTTCAATAGTTGGTGGGCGAGGGGCACTGCAGTCTTTGGCGGAGTAACTGGACTTGTCTTGGCCCTTCAGGGGATATTCCTTCTTTGTCTATTCCTGCTGATCTCTCGGGGCTTAGAGTTGTGGATTTGATCGGGCCTCATGGGCTTCAAGAGGTTGAGCCGATAGTTTTGCCGGAGTGGATTCGGGATCACATTCAGCATGGAGGATTCTGTACTTCAGAAGGTGATGACTGGTGCATTCGGTTGTTCGACCCCCCAGGGAGGTTTTTCGTCAAATATGCCTGGGAGGTTGGCAGAGAAGGGGGTCAAAGGAGAGGCTGAGCTAAATGGCTTTGGCACCCCAAGCTGTCACCTAAGATTGTGACATTTTTTTGGAGGGTTATTATGGGGGCCATCTCAGTTGATGGCAACATTTTGAAGGAAATGCATCCAACTTGCCTCGAAATGCATCTATTGTGAGGATGTTTCAGGGTCCAGGCCCATTTGTTCATTGATAGGAGTTTAGCCAAAAAGTTTCGAGCACATTTTTCTGGCATTTTTGGATGTTCTCTCCTTCTTCACTCTGTGGTCTAGGACCATTTGAATTGCTGGTGGCAACCGCCACTTTCTGGCAGGAACATCTCTGATCTTCGGCAGCTCTCCCCCTCTTTTATGATTTGGGAATTTTAGAGGGCCAGAAATATGGCGAGGTTCAAAGGTTCAGGGGTCTCTGCTACAAGTGTGATCAAGAAAGTGAAGTGGTGGTTGGGAAAAGTTGATAAAGGAAATCCGCGGGGCTCGTCGCAGTCTATGATCCTCTCCCTTGCTCTCTCTCGAGCTGAATTGCCACCCCCCCCCCCCCCCCCCCCCCATTAATTCTCTATTGTGAGGTGGATCAAGCCAAGAGAGGGTTGGGCCAAGTTGAATGTTGATGGGTCTACTCTATCCAATCTTGGGATGTTAAGGGGGTGGTGGTATTATTAGGGATTGGCAATGCAATCTAATTTTTGCTTTCGCTAAGGATTACGGGCTCGGTTCCAACAATATGGCAGAGCTTCGGGCGATGTTTGATGGGTTGGCAAATTGTGTTAACCTCGGGATTAACAGAGTGGTTGTTGAATCCAACTCTATATGGATAGTGGACATACTCCATGGGAGGTCCGACTGCTCTTAGAAATGGCAGTATTGGCTGAGCAGGATAAGAGACCTTAGTAGTCGGGGAAATTTTGAAGTATCCCTCCTTCCGAGAGAAGGGAATGGCCCAACAGATGGGTTGGCGAAAGAAGGGAGTGGGGGTCAGGCAGACAGATCTCTCTGGGAGGTTGCTAGCCTGCCCCTTCTAATTAAGGGCCGGTATCTTTTAGATAAGGCAAGGTTGGGCTCCATTAGAGAGCTTTGATTGAGTTATTCTCGTACAGGATATGATAGGTAGAACATAATTTTATTTTGGATCTAGTCCTGCCTGAATAGCCTTGGTCTGTTTGTATTGTTTAATCATTGGATACTCAGAGCCTTGAAAAAAAAAAGTTTCGAAGTTTTTCAAAAAAAAAAAAAAAAAAGTTGGTCGGAAGTGTTGCTTGGGGTGATCGGCTTAGAGATCTCTGATAAAGCTACCTAAAGATTTTTTATGAAGCTAGGGATCTGTGTTGCATGTGTTTCGAGTCTATTCTATCAAGCAAGAATGGTCAATGATCTGTCTTCATACTTAGTTTGGGAGCTCAGCTACTCTGAGTTCGATGTGTTGGTGCAAGGTTGGTTTATGCTTATGAGGAGCCATTGCTCTGTAGAGGCTTCGTTGTTTGAATTGTGGTGGGTGTGCTCTCAGGTTTCAAGCGTTCTATTCTTCTTAGAAGGAAGCTATCTGCCAGTATTTTTTTGGAATGTGTCTTTTAGTCATTGCATGTTTATTTGTTTGCTACTTTGATGTTTTTTTAGATCTTCTTTGTTGGGGTATATGATAGGGTAAGGCATGGCCCTTTTTTGTGATGCCCGCCTGAAGTAAATGTAAATCTCTTTTATGATCAACAAAGTTATAGGTGGTGAGTAAATGTGCTCCCACTTTTCTTTAAAAAAAAAAAAAAAAAAAAAAAAAAAAAAAAACCAAACTAGCTCTAAGTCGCTTGTTAGTGGGTTGATGAACTCGAAATTATAGGAAGATGTCTATTTTAATAGACTTGACATCCATTGTAGGACATTGAACCGAGATCGTATCTCGAATCACCCAACTTGTGTTCACAAGGTAAGTACATGAGATGTGCCAATACCTTTAGAGTATATTAGAAACTTAAGTTAAATGTCACTTTTTTACTCTTGGCCTAAGTTGTGGCTTTTGGGCCATTGATCACAACCAAACTTAAGATGCCAACCTAGAGTAATGTCTTACACATCGGTATAATCGCGGCTTCAATTGATGATTGGTGACTGTCGAGCTAACTTTTAATCACACCCGTTGATCAGCACATTCAAATGGTGGACCGACCATATCAATACGTAGATCATCTTTAGGTCCAACCATCATATGAAATAGATTGACTCGTACACCTCCTAGTGGATCCCAAAAGCTGGAAGAATCCTCCCATAAGGTTGATACACCAAAACACTGGCCCTTAGGGCCAAATGCATCCCTTTTAGCACTATAAAAGGGCCTCATTTGGGCTCCCACTCTCCCTATACGAATTTGTCATAATAAATGAGAGAAAAAGGAAAAGAAGAAGTGAGGAATGAGAGAAATGGTGGTCTCGATACCAGATCACACTGTCCAATCCCCCTGCTCACGATATTTTACAAGATCTCACCTCTATGCTCAGTTTTATGTCTTTTATGGAAAGAAATCTAACCATTCTGGGCAGATTCTTTACCTCTTGATAGGTAAGAGGTGCTCTAACTGTCGTTTTATCTCTTTCTTTCGTTTCCTACATTTTAAGCTATTGGGATTAGAAACTCCCTTTCGTTTATGTTGTTTCTCAAAAACCCTAACTCTATAGTTTGTTCATGATAGGACTTGGGATCCCAACAATCGATTAGAAGTAGCTCATGCTTTAAGGAAGTCGTACTTGGCTGTGGCCCCATGTGGATGTCGTTGTACGCTAATTCTGGATCTCGATTCGTCGAATTGAGTTACCCACATGTGTGAATACATTAAGAAATGTTAATATAGATCGAATTGTGTTGATGTAGATTAAATTATATTAAATTATACATGTGTTTAAATGTCATATGTTTGATAAGTTTGAATTGTTGTTATGGTAGATCGAGCTCTACAAATTATTTTAATAAGCAAATAACCCACTTTAGGGTCACTATCACAGGCTTATACGGCCGACTGAAGTTGAATATAAACGATTGGCAATAGTCAGAACTATAAGGGATGCCCTGCACCCAATATCGGTTTGCCCGGGGTCCTCCGTTGTCAATCACACCAATCTAATATAGGGCCCAATCATTATTATGCTTATTGATTATATAACATTCAATAGAATTTGGGATACCATTATTACCATTGATTTAAGTCTACTCATAGCTCTTAATGCATTATGATCGTACAAAGACCCATGAGCCGGGCATGGTGGTAAGGATACCATGTTCAAGTTGTCGGCCTATACTTGGGTGACGAGCCTCCCTATAGTGACCAATGAGCATTAATGGAGGTGATAGCTTATTGTTCGAATGATCCCCATCAAATACCCAGCCGATGATTGCATGATAGAGTACCATTCGAACGACCTGAGCATGAATGAAATTGGATGACAAGTCATTTTTTGTATTGATTTAGTTTTGAGTGACAAGCTCGCACATCTGAAATGATTATTTATACTCAGTATTTGGGTGACAACCCATACTGTGTTGATTTACATACTATTGGGCACAATGTCGTACCTTTAGAATAATTGATTTATAAGATATAATGGGTGATGCCTTAATTTGAATTGAGAGACACAAGTGAAGAGTCCCTACGTGCCACAACAAACCATGTAATTCAGATATGACTCGTGATATAATTACGGTATTCTAGTTTCGCCAACCTGCTATTTGAACCGAAAATAATAACTTGGTTAATCACACATAACATCATAACAATATTGTTGGGTTATGCTATGGGCCAACCATTGTATATATCATCATGGAAATTATTATTGGGTTATGTTGCAAGTCAACCATTACACATAACATCGCATCATGCATTAAATAACTAACTTAAAAAGTATTTATTTTATATTGTTATCATTACTTATGTTTGATTGTGTTGATAACATGTGTAACTTGTTTACTATCTGTGCGTTAAAGTTAATATGTGTAAGAGCAGTACGTATAGAAATATGTATTTGTTGTGAATCTGATTATCATTAAGATGTTTCGAATATAATATTTGGAGTATTTTAAAACTATATTGGCGTTTGACGCCTTCTATTTGACATATACAGATGACGCAAGAATATAACTAGATGGTGGTGCACTTAGGGCGCCCTAGTAAACTCATAGCTCCATCACTTTGAGTAGTTGTATTTTTTTAAAAAATAAATTTACATTTATTATGATTTGTAAATTTATCATATGGGCTAACACACGTTTGGAATTGTATATTTGCATATTAGTCATATATTTGTTTATTTTATTAACTCTACCTCGCTTTGGATTCGTTAAGTTGAAATGCGTTACTCAGATTATTTGTATATTGAATGAATGAGAATTTGAATGAGGACACACGTGCATTTTTATTAAGTTCATGCCTGGGAACTCAGAATCGAAGTCTCTATACTTAGGTGCCGATTTTTGAAGTGTGACATCTACATTCAACTGAAAAGGGTCCTAGGATGATGGTCGGGATCATCCAATGTATGAGAGGTATTGGGAATGTTTCATCTACTGAGATACACAACAGATTAATGGTTTAGATTTCTGATTTAAGGATCTCATAATTGCTTCTTTTATGGAGAATTTAATAGTACCTGGTAAGAATGTCTTTTTTATTAGAAAAATGAGTGGACCATGTAGGACCCAAATAAACACTCATGAATGTAAAGTAGAGATTTGCAAAGCCCACATGTTGTGTACTAGTCTGTTAATGCACACACTACTACTTATGCCCATCGTAGACAGTTGAAAAATCTGAGTCATCCATCAGGTTGACCACACTGCCTAGATGTTACTACCCAAAAATAAAGGTGGTCCATTCATTTGTTATGCCATAATACTAGCAATAAGTCGACTAGTTAGAAAACTTCAGTCGATTTTCACAATAATACATTTGTTTAGTTAAATGTGACTCACTGACTAGTGGACTGACCTTATTATTGGGCAAGGAATCTATATAGTGGTACCCTAAGGATGGATAGCTTAGATATTTCACACCCGTACACTATACTAGTATATGTGGTGGTTAGAGGTGTACACGAGTCGAACTGAGTCGAGCTTGGCACAGTTCGACCCGGCCTGACCACTAGCTAACCTCAACTTGAACTTGGCTCAACTCGGTCCTCGAGCCTAAATGGCCAGCTTGGCTTAGCTCAGTTCGGTTTGGTCAGCAGCTTGGCCAGTTCGAGCCAAGATCGAACCAAGTTCGCTTGTGCAGCATTTTCACAAACACATGAACTGCACCTTCAAATTCTCACTGTATGTAAAACACCAGCAACGGTTTTACAGCTACTTCATCAAACACCTTGTAGGCAACATCAAAATCAAGAAAAAATGGTATTTATTTGATGAAACATACCTTCCTTGCCACCAACCGAAACTTCATTAAGTCATTTCATAAAACACTTGGTGAGCAACATCAACATCAAAGTAACCGAGTCACCGAACTTGTTCGATCCGAGTTCAATTTGAGTTGGGTTCAATCCGAGTTGAGTTAAGCTCGGGCAAGCTCAAACTCGTTTCGCAATTTTTTCGACCTCAAAAAATCAGATCGACTCGGCTCGAAATTAGTTTCAAACTAAGTCGAATCGAGCTTTTTCAAGTCAAGTCAAGTGAGCTAACCTAGCTAACTCGGTTCATGTACAGCCCTAGTGGTGGCATGTGCATTAGCTGACTTATACATGTCGTGGATTTAGGAAAGCTCTATATAGTAATTTAGTCTATGAATGCTTTTTCTTTCTCTTTTTTAGATTTAAACTACCAGGGACATAAGGTGTACATCTAATAAAATTTCCTGAGCTTGCTTTCCTTTTATAGAATCCTCCTTTCAGTATACAAAATTAGTAGACTAATATGGGACACTTTTTTTTTTGTATGTGTTATGTAATATTAGGAACAAAGACTACATTTTTTTCCCCTCAAGTGTCTTCTTGACAAAAGAAAGAAGGTGAAGAAATAATGAAAAATATCATTGTCTTTTTCAAGTAGTCAAAATCTTGAATATATAAGGTAATTCTTGAATTAACAAGAAATAATAAGAAAGAAAACTCATATTTTATTGAATAATATCTAATGTGTATGATTTCTGAAAATAATAAGAAAGAAAACTATAATATTTTATTGAATAATGTCTAATATGCATGATTTTTTGATTATACCACTAATAAAGAGAAATAAAATTCTAATTCAAAACTATCCAAAATAGAAAAATTCTAATCCTAATAAAAGTCCTAATTCAACTAGAATAGAACTTATCAAAATAATAAATTTTGTTAAAAATAAAAAGTCCTAAATTAACGTTATTAGAGAATTCCAGGCATAATTACAACCAATCTCTAAAAACAATAAAACTTTAAAACTCTAAAATTACAAAAAAAAAATAAAATAAAATAAAATAAAATAAAATAAAATAAAATCAGAATTATTAAAAATAGTAAATTTTTCCTAAAATCTCGATTTTGATCTGGAAGCGTGTTTTCTCACAAAATAAATGAACATGATATGTTATAAAAATCAATAGGTCATGCGTCCCACAACAATATCAAATCAAAAGTTATAGCCAATTTATGGTTTACACTTTCACCGACAATTTCTGCATATCCAGAATGAATTTCTTTAAATTGAATGTACCTGAGGCCCAGTAGCATCATGCCCTGCCCGGATCTGACGGACTACTTCTACTTTTATTTAGCCTTCTCTGGTCTAGCTACACTAGGATGTATCTATGTTTCGTCGTACATCACTTCTCTACGAGAATGATCCAAGAAATCTCTTTCAGCGAAAGCATTAGTTATTTAGAATGGTTCTTGTTGTTGGAGAGTCTGGCAAAAATATGTCTCAAAGGTATTGTCAAGTTAAAAAAAGCCCTCAAATTAATCATTGAAATATAACAAAAATTGGATAGTATACAAATATCAACCGATGAGTTACCCAATTTTTTCCTATTAATTTCAATGTAGGTTTGGTGAGACTTGACTAGACATGGCTATTAATGAACTTTGGAAGAAAGTTGGGTGAGGCACGACTAGACATGGCTATTGATGAAATTTGGAAGAAAGTTCATCAATGAGCATTCAATGCTTCTTGATGAACTTTATGGCTGAGCTTTTGAAGCATGGTTTCATGGCATGGTTAGGTTCATTAGCTAGATGTACCATGTGTAAATCAAGAGGAATATTTAACTTCTCAATTCATCATAGGTAATTTTCTAAAGCATTTGTCTTGCAAAGTGGGACCTACCCCGAGTGATACTGACTTTTGATATTCTTGGATGGATAATGTCCTTAAAAGTTTCTTCATGGGATGATTCTATACATTTGAGCTGTGATTGTTTTTTAATTGGATCTTTAGGCCATTGATTGAAGGGTTATAATTGGATTTTGGCAATAACCCAATGTTAGAGGAATATTTGATAAGCCTGATGTAGACCAGTGAAAATGTTCTTGCATGCTAGTGGGCCCACAAAACACATTGGAGACTTTTGCCAATTAAATGACAATCTTTCCCTTTTTCATGAAAGCCCACCATATCATGACTTGCGCATGCAACTTATTTTCATTGGTCTACCTAGGTTATAAACAATTAGTATTATTAAAATTGCCTAAGTTTTCAATCTCTTTACTCATCACTAATCCTTTGTGTGTTCCTTCAAATCAATGGTGTGGATCTTTGATTCATAGCCCTACATGCACAGAATGGTGAATAAGAAACTATTTTCATTCTTGTGGAATAGGCCTTACATTCCTCCTAAATCAAATATGAGAAATTATAGTACTTTCTGTAAGCCCATAAACTTTGTGCAATAAAATCACTGAAATGGTGGACCCTTGTTGATGAAAAATACATAAAAATAACCCATTGGATAATCCTAATAATCCAATGTTAGCACTTGGTGAGTGTGGACCATTGTCTACAATTGGCCATTCATTTTCATTGGATGGCTAGGTTCATATGAAAGTAAGTAGGATATTAACTAAGGTTTTAAGACTTAGAAGAGCTTGAAGTAACTTGTTTAATTTCAACTCAACCTTAGTTGGCCCAATCCGGTTCAATTCTATCAGCCCTGACTTGGTTGAGTCCCGACTCAATTCAAGACCAAACAAGTCAGTCTAAATTGCTAAGTTTTTTTAACCATGATATTAATAACGACCACACTAGGGTGGGATGTCATGTAAGGAATATGGTTGTTGTGGGGTTAGATAGGGGAAATGACAAAATTTAATTTTTATGGCCTTATGTTTGGTAGTTCTTGTTCAAAATGTGGTATCTATATATGTTAACACTTCAGTAAAGGTGTTGGGTTTTGGATTACAAAATCACATAGAGATGGATTTACGATAGCAATCCAAGAGCACCAAGCAAACACAAGAGAACACAAAGATTTAATGTGGAAAACCCTTTCGAGAAAAAATCACTGCACAAAGCGATAGATCTTCACTATAAAAGTATAAATTACAAAGAGAAAAGACTTACCCGATTCAAACAAGCTTGAATCTCACCCTTGCTATACCCTTTGCAAACCCTATAACTCTTTTAGAAAGCCTTAGAATCCCTTAGAATAATACATCTCAATCCCGTTTACACTCATATATATAGTTTTAGAAAGAATCTCAAACAAAATTAGAAATTATTATAAACGAAATTAGAAACAAATCTCGCACTTTCGCAATTGCGCGAAAAATCTGCATATAATCTAATTTGATTTAAGATATCTGTAACACCCCGGATTTTTGCCAACCTGAGATTAGACGTCCTTAAGCAATGGATCAATTCTAACACAGGTTTAACTTCTTAAACGCTCAATTAAAGCCTCAAATCCCTTTTCAAACCATTTTCTTCACAAATCCCACCCTTCACTACCTTGTGCTTTCAATTTCTCAAAGCACTTTCACCCTAGACACTATCTTAAACTAGCTAAGTAGTAAAACTTGGATCACTCTATATATAAACTACGAAGGACTAAGCACCACCTCAGACGGAAATCACTTAGGATTAAATCCTTTAGAAATGAGAGAAAGTAACTAAGTGCTAAACTAGATTAGCTACGAAATCTGTTTGAATCGCTTTAAATATGATCTGCAAGACCCAAAACTTGTAGAATCATTGACGCTAGGTTACCCTAAAATCTAGGATCAAACTCATTACTCGACTGCTCTCGGGAGCACGTTGAAACTCCGTATCTGATCTGGACCGCACGTTGGGAGTCCGAACAACACGAAGTTAAGGAACTAGGACTGCCTCGCTGGGCTTGACAACCATCTCGGAAATCAAATCCAAATAGTGTTCCACGGCTGTTCGCTTGAGTCCGGAGCGAGAGAATGTGAAAATACTTGTTTTCTTTAAAAATAAATATCTTGAATAGTAATCTGAGACTCGTTGCTTGCGGATCAGTTTTAAGCAACCAGACCGTCAGAATCTGACCAAATTACACCCTCGGATCAGGAAAATTTTCATACACATTTACATGTACTTGGAATCTCCGATCGAGATCCGCTGACCGTTGAACTAAAACTGGTCCGCCATGCGTGATCTGGAATCCCGACCGAAACGAAAACTTAATATAACGTAGATTCAGCGTTAGTGAGCTTAAGTCCGACCTTTGGCTCAAGGAGGCCCGCCAGAAGTCCTCCGTTGAGCTGAAAAAGTCCCGCTTTAGTTATAACCTAAGTATACTTTGAACAGGAGTCTATTTCGGTAAATTTTTAGGCTATATAAGGACCTTAAACCCTCTCTCATGGCAGCCATACGAATTTGGATTTGAGAGAGAGAAAAGAGAGAGAAAGTGTGGGAGTTGTGGGAGGAACTCCCTGCTGCTGTTCCCTGCCGCTATTCGGGTTCCACCGCCTGATTCTCATCGCTTTCTGTTGAGGGTCAAATATTGCATATTAGACCCCATTTACTACCGGATTTATGAACATGCCACCGTTTAAAAGCCTAATTTAATCGTGTTTGTGATGCAAGGTACATTTGCAAGTGTGGGCTACAAAAAGGCGCTAAAAGTGTATATTTGATGCTCTGAAATCACCACAGCAAGGGACGGACCCCACGAGACTAAGATCGACGGATTTACACTCCAGAAATCAGAGAAATTCTAGCCACCCACTTCAAACAGGCCTGAAAAACGTCCAGAATGCAAGATTACAAGGTTCCCACCATCTGATCGGCTCGAAACCCCACACAGGGCCTGAGGAACATAAATTAATCGTACACATCAAATTTCAGCCCTCATACCCCTGTGGAAGTGGTTCAACGGTCAGATCAGCCCATGAATTGTCAAACTGGGGCCCACCTGACATTTAGATATGCTTCCAAGTTGGTCTCGCCCCATTTTAGGTGGTGATAAAACAGATGGTCGGATTGGATTTTTCAATAAACATCGCAGCGGACCCCACCTGATTGGGTGTGTACGGTGCACAAGTACACTAGATGTGCACCATGTACATTATTCCTTCTAAAAGCAACCAGTACGTCTCCTCTTCAAAAACGGCAACTGCCGTCTTCTGTTGCGCGAAACAGGGGCGCCGTTTGGAAGTCGGTGGGCCACCATCATGGTCCACATGGACAATCCACTCCGTCCATCGTGAAGATGAGCTCGAGCTAGTCAAACCTAAGTCTACTGTGTGCAACTGTGCATACACACACGCCCGCTGCAGAGGTCACAAACGAGCTGCCTTGTAACGTCCAAAACAATTACAACATGATTACTTCATTAGGCCGCATCAAAAGTAATTCAAAACCATCCATTTCTGATCAAAATTTCGAGGCGCATACAATGGACGGAGTAGATTTCTCAGAAATTGAATGGTGTGGACCCCACCATCAGTCCAGCGCAGAAACGGCACAGGCCCGTGCGCCTGAGAACGGCGATCGCTGTGGGCCATTTTTCCGATCATGGTAAGGATCGGACTGATGATCCGGACCGTCCATCTTGAAGAACAGTTAAAACCGTCCAAAGATATGTGATTTTAACACCTTTTGAAGGATGCTAGGAGGACCAGCGGGGGTGGGTTCTCAGGCTATCAGCGAAACTACGTAGTTTTTTTTATTTTTGTTGCAACTTGCGCTGCGGAAGTCTCCACCGACTGCGGCAGGAAAAGGAAATTTCTTTCTTTCACAGCTATAAGAAAGGGAGAATTCAATCCGACGGAGGAGGAGAGGGAGAGACAGAGAGAGAAAGAGGATTGTTTTATTTTTTTGCTGTTTTCTTTTCTTTCTTTGATTATTGAGAAATCCAGCCAAACATGGTTGGCTAAACCCCTTAGCTAGGGCTAAGGGGTGAAGCTTGTAGTGTGATGGGATTTTACGGCTTGGATCATATACATTGAACTACTTCTCCATTAGTTGATTATAAGAAATTACATATAGTTTTTAATGATTTTTTGTGACTGTAATTACAATTAATCTGTGATAGCTTTATGTAATTCCTTTATTTTTATCTTGATGTTTAGGAAATCTGTTATTCATCATTGCCCCTTGGACATGGTTGGATGACAGAACTTTTCTAACATTCATCCATTGTTGATTGGTTGTGGATTGGCTTCGCTTTGTTGTTTACTTTGTCTCATGGGCATGGTTTGTGATGAAATTGATTCTAAGTCTCACACCTTTCATCTCCTTGGAAATTTAATCAAAAGTAGTTCAATTCAGTTGAGGTCGTAAATCAAGCGTAATCTCGATCTCTACAAGTGGATCCCCTGAATCCCTAGTTCCCTTCTCTGAATTCTTAAATTTAGCTTAATAATTCACCATTATTCCTCAAATCACAATTGGTTTAGATTTCATCTTAGCCTAGTTCTAGATCTGTTTATTTTCAGGATACGTACAGGTTTCAGTCCCTGTGGATTCGACCTCGGTCTTACCGAGTTATTACTACATCACAACCCTATACTTGGGGAGTGAACACTTTCCCGGTGATTCCAGCTCCATTTCTAGGTAAGAAACCCTAACACTAATCTGTTTTGGGGTTTAGACGGTTGTAGGTTATGAAATAGCTAACCTCTTTCGTTCTCTAGGTTGCCAAACTCCCGTATACGGAAGCTTAGCGAACCTATCGACTCCGTTACGATTCTACGACACAAGATGAGGACTTTAGGTGTATAGGTTGCGGTTTTCAACGCTTTCAATGTCAGATAATGATAGATTCATGATCTGCATGCAATTGCACATGTACAAAGTGCTTTCCGTTTTCAGTTTCGATTAGAATTGTAGAATTTGGAATTTCACATACTCTAGGTATTCGTATAAAATACCATATACGTATTTTTTTGAAAATGTGTTTGACATGTTTATTTGTCGTATGGATATATGACGTATGGATAAAATACTTATTTGGTGAAAGGATTCGCCTAAATACATGTTTACTAATAAACACTATGTATGTAGAAATGCGGTATTGTAAGAAGTACCGTATACATGTATATTTTAGCGATGTGTTTGTCATGATTAATTGTCGTATAAATATATTATGTGCGTATAAAATATTTGCTTAGCGAAGGAATCGTAGTAATACATGTTTGCTTGTATACACTATGCATATTCTGAAAATGCATATTCTAGAAAATCTCGTATACGTATAAATTTTGGAGATGCATTTATCATGATTATTTCTTTGTAGTAATATATTATACATGGATAAAATACTCACTTGGCTAAAGGATAGCCCTAATACATGTTTTACTAACATACACCATGTATGTTGTAATAGTGTATTATAAGTGTTTGTGAAAATGTGAATGAGTATAGAATCCTCATTCGTGCTCGCCATGACTAATTGTCATGGATTCATGATTGTTGTATTGGCGATACCCTTTTGACAAAAGGATTTTTCCTAAATCACGCCACGGTCAACATACACTATATATGCTAAAATGTGTGGCCCAAGTGTTTGCGGAAATGACTGAATGAATATGGAACTTGGATTCCTGCTTTCCATGACTATCGTCGTGGGTGTACGCGTGTTATGATTGGGGCAACTCCCTAGTGAAAGGATTTGACCTAATGCCTATGTGATCGACATATGTCATGTATGTTGATGTATGTTTGATTAAGTGTTTCTTGAAATGTCTGAATGAGTAGTAGTTAGCAAATTGTAATGTATAAGGGTGTTGAGATATGATTCTCAACCTCTTTTAACTATGTGTATGATCTCCTTGGATAGTTGTGTGATTAGGAATTGAACATGTACAAATTCATGCTCGTGTTGTGCTTCATAATATGCTCAACTGCCTTATAATTTTAACCATGTAATGTATATGCTTAAATGTATATCTACATTGTATGATCCGTCATGGGTGATGGGGGAGTGGAGCAACGAATGTGTGTAATGTACCACAAATTTCTAAACGGATACTACCAGACCTTGATTGTATGAGTTGAATCTTGATTCACTATTGCTTTATCTATCTGCACTTGATTGTGTTTGGGACTATGATTATAGCCCAGACAATCGGTACCAGAATTGAATTCGTGGTTACGATTCATTTGCCACGTGAGATGTGTTCGACGAACTCGAGTCGTACTTCGGTTGGCGATAGTGGTTGGCCACGCGAAGTGCTTATGCACTTCATGTCGTTCAACTTGTTGTGCGCTCGAGCTAGCCGAGTTCGTCAAGCAACCCGATCTGTCTTATGTATGTTTACCATGTTTGGTCGCTACTGCTTGAACCTAGGGTACCAAACTTACCAGTGAAAACCCTTTTAACCATGGTACCTCGATCTGCTAAGACTCATGAGCCGGGCATGGTGGTATGGGACACCGTGGTCGAGCTGTCGGCCTACGCTGGGGCTACGTGCCTCCCCGTTGTGACCAGTGAGTAACTTAACTCGTGAGCTGATTATGGTGGTATGGGACACTATATTCGCGCTGTCGGCCTACATTGATAAGGTGATGGGGGAGCGGTGCAACCTTTGTGCGTAACAGCCCTGGCAGCCCTTTGTAGTGACCGCAAGCATATTCTGAAGTCGCAGTGCGCTTTAGGGTTCGCCGCGATATATAGAGTATGAACTAGGCCTGTTTCTGTATAGTGATGAATCGTTTAAGGGGTGATGGGAGAGTGGTGCAACCTTTGTGCGTAACAGCCCTGGCAGCCTCTGCAATGACCTAGAAAACACACCATCGTCTGATATTAACTAGGATTGACGACCCTAGAATGGATCATGTTTGGGAATGATGCAAGGGAGGTACCTTAGTTTCTCAATCCTGCTGTTTGAAATGGATTAATTAAAAACTCGGTAATCATGCTCATCATGCATCGCATGTGCCTGGAAGATGTGGAGCACTGTGTGATGTAAGCATACCGCGAACGTGAGATGGTGTCGCATGAGGGAGTATGTCGGTGAGGGCATCCATCATACCTGCATTCATACTTGCATTAATCAGAGTAACTAGGAGTGTTTGATTTACTGCTTTATTATTACTGCTTGACTGTATTGATAACATGTTAACCTATGCTTTATTATTCCACTGAGTTGATCACTCACTCCCATGATACGGGACGGTGTTCCGAACACCCACCAAACTTTGTCTGATTGCAGATGGCGACGCTACTTCTGAGGCGGAGCCGGACTTCTATGACAACGAGAATGCTTTCTCGTACATGCTATTTTCTGGCAGCTTCGTGAGAGCCGTGCCTTGATTGTCGGGGCTATAGGGATGTTGACTAGATCACACTATACAACTTGGTATAATTTAAAATTGTACTTGTAATTATTTAACCTAGTAATGTTATCACACTCTGGAGACTCATCACAGTTTATATATTTTACATATCTATCACAGTCTTCTGCATGCAAATTTAACTGTCTCTGGAGTATGATATACTGTTTTGGCTTAATCTCACTCATGTTCACTACTTTAATACAGACAACATTCAATCATCATTCATTTTGTTGCATAAGTGATGCGTTGGAACTCGGGAGTTGAGTTTATGCTCGACCCTCGATTTTCAGGGCGTTACAATATCAAATACAATAATCTCCACCATGTCTTCAATCTTCAAACGTGTAGCTCCTTGTCCTCTTCTCTTATCTCTGCCTTGCATCATAGCTTCATCAATGCTTCTCATGCACACTTCGTCTTCCTTTTACGCCATTACCAAGCCGAGAAAAGTTGCACAGAACTTGAACTTCTCTATATGAACAACCTTGGTGAACATGTCTACTGGATTCACGCTGGTGTGAATCTTCTCCAGTGTTACGCCTCCTTCCTCAAGCACATGTCAGATAAAATGGTGACGAACATCAATGTGTTTAGTACATGAGTGATAAACAGAATTTTCAGCTAAATTGATAATGCTTTCGCTATCACAGTTAACCGACATAGCCTCCCGCTGAAGCCCCAACTGATTTATCATACCTCTGAGCCAAACACATTCTTTAAACGCTTTTTTCACTGCCATCTATTTTACTTCGGTCGTGGAAAGAGCCACCACGGACTGAAGCTTCGACATCCAACTAATTGCTCCACCCGTTGTACAAACAAGTAACCTGAAATCGACTTTTTGGAATCCACACTGCCTGCGTAGTCTAATTCCACATATGCTACCAACTTTGTCCATGTCTTCTCAAAAGTTAAAACATAGTCTTTTGTACCTCAAATGTGTCGAAGTAGCCATTTCACCACTTTTCAATGTTGTTTATCGGGGTTTAACATGTATCTACTCACAACACCGACTGCCTGTGAAATATCTGATCTTGTAAAGACCATGACATACATTAAACTGCTAACCGCATTCGAATAAGGACAAGAGACATAGCCTGCTTTTTCTCATTTAATTTAAGACATTGTTCTGAGGAAAGCTTGAAGTGAGCCGCATGGGGAACGCTGACTGGCTTTGCCTGGTCCATCCCATACTTGATTAGCACCTTTTCAAGATATTCTTCCTATGATAACCAAAGTCTGCTCCTCTTCCCATCTCTATGAATATCTATGCCGAGAACCCTCTTTACAGCCCCCAGATCTTTCATCTCGAATGTCCCTGATAATTGAGTCTGCAGTACGTTGATTTCAAACATATTATGATAGGCGATCAACATATCATCAACATACAATACTAGGATGATGAATTTACCATCACTCAATGTCTTGCAATAGACACAGTGATCATATTCACTCCGAGTAAATTTCTGACTCAACATGAAAGAATCAAATTTTTTATATCAAACCCAACATTAGGTTGGGCTCGGGCAGGATGTGTTGGGTTTGGTCTCGAGCTTGGGCTATATAAACACCAACCTGATAAAGGTTGGGTTAGGCTTGAATTGAGGTCTCGGGTTGCCCGACCCAGCCCGAACCCGATCGTTATATAAGTTATAAATGATAATTGAGTGTGGATCGTCTGTGTTGAAGGCAATAGGAAATTCTAGTGTTGTTAGGTCTTATTGGTCCATGCCATTTCCGATGACTCAAGCTAACAAGATATGCTAGATTTCTCTCTCTCAAATAGATTGTGTACTACACAACATGACTTTTAGATGAGTAGTCTTATATTTTAGCTTGTTTGTTTAGAAAAAATGAAGTTCTTTACCATAAATAACTACATATATAATTAATAAAATCATAGGTACAAAAAATAAAACATGTATTGAAATATAATAGACTATTGTAATAATGAAAATATTAACATTTATCCACCCGACCAACCCGATCAACCTAACCGAGCTCGCTTTGGTTGGGCTTGGGTTGAGAATTCCCAACCCAAGGTTGGGTTGGGTTAAGGTACAGGAACCTTGGGTTGGGCTCAACCTGACGCAACCCGCCCGACTTTCAACTCTATCACTGCCTAAGCGACTGTTTCAGGCCATATAACGACCTCATTAACCTGCAAACTTTTTTTCTGCCCATTTAATTTCGTAGCCATCTGGTTGCTTCATGTAGATCTGCTCTTTCAACTCTCCATGTAGGGATGCAGTCTTCGCATCCATCTGTTCCAGCTCGAGATCGTATTAGGCAACCAGCGCCATCACGAATCTGATAGATACTTGTTTAACAACCGGCGCGAATATCTCTGTGAAGTCGATTCATTCTCACTAAGCATACCCCTTCGCTACCAACCTCGCTTGGTATCTATCTTGTCTCCTTTTGAATAACCACTTGCATCCGATCGCTTTTCGGCCCACTGAAAACTCCACCAGCTCCCATGTGTGATTTTTGTGTAACGAGTCTATCTCATCATCTATAGTCGCTTTCCACTCTTCTGCATCAAGCTCACTGAGAGCCTCCTGAATAGTAAATGGATCCCCCTCACCTATAACGAGGGTAAATACAATATTAGAGTCGTCCATGTATCTTGTCGGTAACCTGCGATCACGCAGTGGGTTCTTCTCAAAGGTGGCTGATCCACCTGCTCATGTACCTCTGTCTGCGCATCTGTCTTTGCCTGAGTATTATCTATGTCAATCTGGACGTCTACGATTAACCTTTCAGGTTCCTCTTTCTAACATCCTGAATTTTCGCTATTTTAGATTGACAAAAATTTCTAATATATATATATATAAACTATCCCACATCATCACTTACTGACCCTTGATTGTCGAAGTAAGCCTATACGTGGGTGGTACCGATAAAGAATCGCACAAATTCGATTAATTAACCGTACGAAACCAATAAATTTGTCTGATCACTTAAACCGCAATTCTAGCCTCGTGAATCGCTCATCTAGGGTCCAAATCTAACCGACCTATCACTGACTAGTCAAGACAACCGTAACTAAATTAAATAACTACTTAAAGCCGAGCCAGCTATGGGTCGATCTTAACTAGCGAACCAAGTCAACCTAATTATCCGCTTAGCCTATGAACCGATGGTTTAGAGTGATTATGACCTAATCGCCATTTTCGCTAATTACAAATACGCCACACTATAAACTTAGTTAATCCGGACCCTAACAACTAATCCCAAGAAATCTCCCTACCCAATTCATCAAAAAAATGCCTCGATTATCCGGCCAGGCTCTAGACCGCTCATTAATGGGCCACTAGTTCTGAAATTATAGAATAATGTCCGTCTCACTAAGCTTGACGTCCATCACAGACGGTGGACCCGAACAATGCCCCAAACCGCCCAACTTGGACCGTGAAAGTAGAGTTTGAAAGGCGCGACTCTCCGGGACTTGAAACTTAAGTAAGTTGGCCTAGCCACTAAAACGGCGAAGTTGTGGCTTTCTGACCATTAGATCGCAACCAAACTCAAGGCATGAGTTAAGAATATTTCCCTACTCATATCCATATAATTGTGGCCCCGATCAATCATCGACGATCATTGATCGCAAATAGGGCCTCTGCGATTAATTGCGTCATTCGTTTGCCACCAAACTTGGAACAGCCCCTCATCAGACTATGGGACACCTGTTCCATGGCACAGATGGGCCAAGGGGCCATTGGGACAGTCCCAAGGACCAAAAATGTACCCCACAAGGTCATATGCATTAGGACTAGTCACCCTAGGGCCATTTGGGTTAATTTGCAACCTATATAAACTCTAAAAACTCTTTCCCTCACTCCCATACGAATTTTTCTAGCAAAGAGGGAGAGAGAGAGAGGAGAGAGTAGAGAGAGTAGGGAGGGAAGAAGCTCCAAGGAACTGGGAATTGAGGAAATTTCCTCTCCTACCATAAACTCACGCCGGAAATCGTGACTCCGCTGCCATAGAAGTGGATTGCTGGTGATCGAAAGGTACCCACCCTATCATCTCCCAAACTTTGGTACATTGAGCCACATGCATGTCTCCTAACATGTAGATCCATTTGGTACAGGGCTCCGATGCATCAATTCATGAGTCCGGCACCCTATGGGCGACTCCGTAAGCCCTCAGTAACCCATAGGTGTGAACCATTAACTATAGGTGGCCGTTTATCAAACTTAGGCCGAATTTAGTGATTATGGTTGTAGAATTTGCTTTACATGTCAATTGCATGTATGGTAATGGTAGATTCGGAGTGTCGTCTCGGACAAATTCCGATTAGGGAAGAAACGTTGGACTCTCAACCGTCCAAATCCTTGCTTTGCCTAATTTCCTATTTATTATGAAAATCAAGCATGACATATCCCCAATTTTTTAAACAAATAGGGAGAATCCTGCTACATGCCCCTTATACACGTGACTAATCACCAATCTCATTCTATACATGTCTAATTCCCTTGTAATTGAGCTTATTTACATGCTTATTTAGAATTCCCTTGCAATAAAAAATTCATGACGATTTATAATGATAGTGACTGTATCTTATTGCTATATATGTCTAATTCTTTCACAACTACGATTAGATCGATATCTACTTTAATATGTTTCATTAATACACTGCCCCTCTTACCGGTTTGGCAAGCAACTTCAGAACCCGCATGGGCAGCCCCCTAGGTAGGGCCGTCTAAGGACCAATTTGTCCCAATTAGTCAAAATTCGGATAGTCGGCTGTAGTTGGACTACGCGGGACACTTGCTCCCAATGTCGTATGTTTCAAAATTCATCTAGAGGGGACAAATTGGCTCATTAGTCGGCCGACCATGATCATTAACCATGTATGTACATGGCTGCTTGAACCCGAGACACCCTGCATCCATTTGTGCCCACTGATAACCAGATTGTTGCGGCCCACAAGTCTCGGGAGCTGGACATGGTGGAATAAGACACTATGCCTGAGTTGTCGGCATACGCTAGGATGACGAGCCTCCCCGTAGTGACCGCGAGCAAGAACTCTTCCTTACAATTGCCCCTTGTATGTTTTAACTTATTGGGAGTGACGAACCCAAACGGACCAAGGATCGCGAGAGTAAGACTGTCACGGCCGCTAGGGCCGCACGATCGGGATATGGATTAATCTGTTAGGGTGTTCTAGTTTCCCCAAACTCCTGGTTGAATGAACATAACTAACCAACACAGCTAACATGCTCACCATCACATTGCATTAGTTAGGTTGGCGATTCGACAGTCAAGGTCGCAGTGAGGGAGTGTTTGGCATTGCGATCATTAGACGGTGTCGCTCGAGGGAGTGCTGGATTTAAGGGCATGCATCATATCATGAAACTATGCATACGCATTAATAAGAGTAATTATGATCTTGTGATTGATTGCTTTTCACTAATTTCGTCCATAGAATTGATAATATGTGTAACTTATTACTAATGGAACTCACTGAGTTGATCACTGACTCCCACTCTAAGACGGTGTTTTAAAACACCAACCAGACACTTTCATAGATACAGGTATGATTGCTTGCCTCCAATTACAGAGGTTTATAAGTAATATCCTGTGTCACGCCCCAAAATCGGAGATCGGATTCACAGGAATCTCGATCGTCGAATCCAGTGCCGACCGCCTTCGTAGTACCCCATTCTCGGCCCTCAACGCCCATACGCCAGATTCTGATCCTGGGATCATACGAGGAGGATTTTCCAACGTACATTTAACTTGTAAGAAGCATAACCACAAGTTTACCCAAATCACAAAGGCAACATGATCATCACATATCCACTAATATAAACATTTGAATAAAATGCTGAAAGGGAAATACATATGTCAAAATGAAGCTCCAGAAGTCTACTGCATGCTCTAAGCTCAACACTACTGCAACCTAGCGTCACCTGCACGCATCTATCATGCATAAGCTTATAGAAAGTTTAGTGGGTGGTGAAAGTGTGTGCACAAGGCAAGTGCCAGGTAAGCAATATCAGAGTAATCAGAGTAAATAGAAATATTGACAAGCCCATAAAACATACAATATCAGAATAATGCGAAAACATGCTTATAGGCCCATAAATATCATCATCCTTATCCAGGCTATGCGATGCAAAAATATAACAAACCAATATCATATACTGAGGAAGCAATGTAGATCAACTATGCAAATGATGAGTCATAAAGAGCTATATATCAGATGCCAAGAATATAATGCAATATGCAATTCCTGATGAGTTTACGAATATCGTCAGCCGTGTCTAGGCCATACAGAAACATAATAACCCAAAATGTCATATGTCGCGGATGTAATGCAATATGCGGTGCAAATGAAATGACTATGCTAGAGTGTGAAGTCGGGATGATAGTACGTAGTATCGTAAGCTACGAGGTTTATCACAAAGGACTTTTATCAAAACCAGTCTCATACCTAAATTTGGATAGTCATTCTCAAAGTAGTAAACTTCTGATCTCAGGTTAGTCGCGCGCCCCAACAGAAATCCTAGTCATTGCAAAGGTACACGTAACAAATAGTTGCGCACCACCAGCTTGAGTGGATAGTGAATGAATGAATGAATGAGTATGCAACTCCTACTCAACAAGTCCACATATCAGTACGGTTCCTCTCTTGGATCATCACCGGGGTCTAGTACACTCTACATGCAAATTGCCACCCCCTAACATGCGACCATGCAAGTGGAAGAGACCTCACTATTCGCCTGACCAGTAGTCAGCCAATATCTACCCGGCATGTCAATAACGGACTCAGTCATGAGTTAGTCAAACTCAACCTAGCTATGCCCCCTACCCTCGGGCGGGTAAGGCCGCATCCCCTCCCAACCGACCACGACATAGTAGGAGACACGACCTCCTGGTATTCGGCACTCGGGCGCTCATGTATCCACTCGGTCTTGACGTTGGGACGTCTCCTAGCCACGGAGGTTTAGAGATTTTCAACCATGGACATCTATGACACCCGTATGCTAGAACCAAACATTTTCGGTGTCCCATCTGGCCATCCACGATATGCCTGTTGAGGCTACGACCCTGATGTCGCTAGGGCATAGAGTAATCACAACACACAATGCAGGATGCATTAGTCATACAATCCAATCATGCATCAATCCTGCGCATACCGTGTGCTCATGTAAGATAACCTCCGCCTATCAGGGAGTCTCATAACTTGCCCAATGACATATGCAATGGTCAACTATATCTCATAATAAACATGCAGATGATGCGTATGGGCATGTATCATGATGCTATATTGTCACATACTCATAATCGGTATCAATAACCGGCCTCGACAATCGGCCTCGACAATGTGGACATTTAACCAACATTGCCGCCAAGGAATGACTCACATAGAGCCTAACATATAGTGGACCTATGGCCTCACACAAGGGCCAAATATACAACATCATGGGCCTCACTCAAGAGCTTAATACACATCACAATGGGCATTTCACATGGGCCTAACATGCATCACAATGGGCTCCATTGCCTGGCCCTCAAATGCATCACAATGGGCCTCTCATCACATAGGCCTCATATACATCACATTGGGCCTTAATTATGGACTAAATACACATCACAACGGGCCTCAAATATGGGCCCGCATATACATGACATTGGGCCTAAAACACGAGCTGAATGCACATCACAATGGGCCTCAAATACAGGTCGCATATACATCACATTGGGCCTCGACAATCGAAATCGGCCTCAATAATCGAAATCGACACTCGGAATCGACATCGAAAATCGGAATCGGCCTCAATAATCGGAATCGGCCTTAATACTCGGCCTCGACAATCAGAATCGACCTCGATACTCGGCCTCGACAATTGGAATCGGCCTATACAATCGACCTCGACATTCAGAATCGGCCTCGATACTCGGCCTCGACAATCGGAATCGGCCTATACAATCGACCTCGACAATCGGAATCGGCCTATACAATCGGCCTCGACAACCGGAGTTGGCCTATACAATCGGTCTCGACAATCGGAGTCGGCCTATACAATCGGCCTCGACAATCGGAATTGGCCTAAACAATTGTCCTGGTCAATCGGAATCGGACTCGACAATCGGCCGAACAAAGCCTAAGGGAAGGTCATAATCTGGACATTAAACCATCATAACCCATTAATGTGGCCATTTAACCAACATTGCTCCCAAGGAGTGGCCCACATAGAGCCAAACATATAGTGGGCCCATGGCCTTATATACAAAATAGGTGGGCCCTACTCATGGGCCTCAAATACATAACACGTGGGCCGTACACGTGGGCCTTATACAACACATCGGGCCTCATCATATGGGTCTCATACACAACACATCAGGCCTCATACACGTCACAATGGGTCGCACTAATAGGCCTCATACACATCAAATGAGCTACATCAATGGGCCGCACAAATGGGCCCCATACACATCAAGTGGGCTACATCAATGGGCGGCACTAATGGGCCCCATACACATCAAGTGGGCTACATCAATGGGCTACACTAATGGGCCACAAATACATCACAATAAGGAGGGCCCTGTACACCCCAAATGGGCCTCAAATACATCACAATAGGCCACTTCCATAAGCCTCAGATATATCACGATGAGTTGCACAAGTGGATGGCATAAATGAAACACTTACAGCACGGTGGGCCCTACGTTCACACGGCAGGTGGGCATCACATTGGGCCTCATACTTTGGGCCTCACATATATCACACTGCGCCCCACACTAGTGTGGATATAAGACACTTACATCAAGGTGGGTCCCACCCTAGTATTTATTTTCCATCCAATCTGTTCATAAGGTCACAAGTGCCTGAATAGAGGGGGAAAAACAAATATCATATTGATTCAAAACTTCTATAATCCCAAGAGGGGTTTCAATGGTAGACGTTCAAATCCACCGTTTTGTAGTGTGGTCCACCTGATAACTAGATCTGTTTTATTTTAGCCTCAATTCGTGAGACGAGCTCGCCATATGGATGGACGGTTTGGACATAATGCATACATCAGGGCCCCGCAGGAGAAACAGATAGACGGCGTGGATACAATGAATACATCATCGTGGGGCATGCAGCTGCTACTGCACGTGCAGCTGCATACGTGTGGGGGTCCCACCGTCCTGGTGTGTGGACGGTCTGGAATGCAAACGTCATGGTGTGGGTGGGCCCCACCTACTTGCTGATGTCAATACATCAGCTATATAGCTGGTGTATATATGGATGGCCAGCAATCCATTTCAACGTGTATGATTGCCATGTGGGGCCCACAGCAATGTATATATATATATATATATATATATATATATATATAGAGAGAGAGAGAGAGAGAGAGAGAGAGAGAGAGATGAAGTGTCTGCCCACCGTCCAGACTGGACGGTGCAGATTGCTTATGATAAAGATGAAGTGTCTGCCCACCGTTCAGACTGGACGGTGCAGATTGCTTATGATAAAGGTGGGTCCCACGTGAGAGGGTGGCCCACCGTAACACGTATTAATAATAACAATAATAATAAAATATTAAATGATATAATATCATATATGCACGTGTGTATGTATGAGAGGGAATGAGGTGCCGGCGTCCAGGCTATCTGGACGCTGGATGGATGGCTGGAGTGGCTGCACTGTTGCGGGCCATCTCCACACGTGCAGCACGTGTGGAGTGGTCCCCACTCCCTGCTGTCATACGATGGAGACGTAAATCAAGGTGGGGTCCACACGTGTGGCCCACATTGGATCCGGATCAAACTGATACTTGTGTTTTCTTTCTTTTAGGCCCGTCCAAACGGACTGCCATGTGGGCCACTCGGTGGATGGCATAGATAAAACACATTTCATGGTGGGCCGCACACACACACCATCCATACAAGAGAAAGAGAGAGAGAGAGTAAAAGAGAGAAACGGTGAGATAGAGGGACCCGCCACTATGGGCCCCTCTCTACATTGCATACATCAAGATGGGTCCCACATATTTGGGCCCTCAAATCACAAAATCAACAAATAAAAGTACCCACTTTTAATCTCCTATTCCTTCTTTCACCTATAGCCTTTAGAGCTCCAAGGGAATGATTTTAAAGGTCTAGATGATCTTTGGATGGTGATGGGAGATAGAAAGTGGGCCACACAAAGCTCTCTCCCATGGAGCTTGCTTGGATGTGAGTTGCTCCCATGGGAGTTACTTGGAATGAGAGAGAAAATAAGAAAGAGAGGAGTGGTGAGGTGGAGTGATGGGATGAGAGCGAGTGATGGAGTGATGGGAAGTGATGGATGGATGTACTTATATAAGGGAGAGATGTAAGAGAGGGATGTGATGGGATGATTGATGGATTGATGTAACGTTTCGTAAAGATTCTCTCGAAATTGTAATGCACGGTGTTTCCCTCGAACTGAACGTGGGCCCACATCTCCTGACCCGGGTATCGGATTAATGCGCGAGTCGCGACGTTGGAACCGCGGTGACGGCACGGTCGTACTAGTATAAGTCTTTGGTTGAGCTGACTTTGGAATACGGGATACGACTCAGGGTCACGCGCAACTGCTGATTACAGGTCACGAGTCGTCGGAATTCGACTGGGAGGACCGCAGAGGCTTACAGAACGGTATGGGCTAGGATACAGGTCTTACATCCTGTGAATACAAGGTCGATCCCATAGGGAGATGATTTATGAAAATAAGAAAATCAAATGTAAAACTAACTAAGTAACGAAAACTAAACAGATCAAATAATTTTGAAAGTTTTGAAGGTATGAAATTTACTAGAATTAAAACAATACCCAAGCTTCAAAGTTCTACACATAGGTTAATAATAAATAAACTATGATGACTTTGATAACGGAATTTAGATCCAAGCACTATGGCTGGCCTAATTGGAAAATAAAACAATTTAGATATTTTAATAAATGATATAAAATATTAGAGAATCATGGATTATCACCATTAATTTATATTCTCAAGCGCCAGTGATTTTAAGCATTCAATATCCTTGAGATAATGAATCAAAGAAATGTAGCAGGTTGAGAACATCTCCCATCTAAGAAATCTAATTAATCCAGGTTAAGCCTATCCACCAATATGGATCCCACATGATGGAAACATATGGATCTCACATGAGGATTAAAAAAACCTAAACCTAGATAATTAATAACGTGCATATACCATTAATCTCATCATTAAAAATAATTAACCATCATAAATTATAAAATCATTAAACCAATGTGCTTCCCTTCTATCTTGGGCTAGAGTGAACTAAAAAAACATAATTAAATTACAGAATAGAAAAGTAACAAGAAAGCAAGAAAATAAATTAATAGAGATCTAAAAAGAACTTGTAAAGATCTAAAAACCCTAGAAAAAACTCTAGATCTTGCCCTTGAATGTTATAAATGATGCTTAGGAATGCCCTTGGAAGCCCTATTTATAAGCGGGGAATTCCCTCCTTCAAACTGGTTTGAAAAATTTAGAAATCGCCTCAAATTTTCTCACTCTGCATAGGCTCCGGGCAAACCCTTCGATGTCATCTAAGACTGGCTTCGATGTCATTGAACTGGTTTCGATGTTATTGAAGATTGTATCCAATTTGTCCAGCAACCAAACTTAATTTTCTTTTAATTCTTCGATGTCATCTAAAACTTCTTCAATGTAATTGAAGACTGGCTTCAATGTCATCTAAGCTCAGATCTTGTGAATTTCTGCACTAATTTCTACACTTTCTTCCTTTTCCACTTAGTTTTCTTGAATCTTAGGGTCTTGAAATCTTCAATCTTGGCCTCCAAAGGTCCATTCTTTGTCTTGGTGATTTTTTAGCATTAAATCTATGTTTTTAACATTTTTTTCAATCTAAGCTCTTAAACTCACCTTGCAACACAAACATGAGTAAAATATATCATTAAGCATTATCATGTTCATAAAAATAAGATATAAATGGGGGAAAATATATGCAATATTTGACACTCAACAAGGTACTAGGAATCCAACGCGTTGGACGAGGCATCCATAGACTTAGAGGTGGAGCTCTCCTATTACTAGCTCCTGGGTGGGCCACTGTAGTTACCTTAGGGCTAGCAATGGGGCCATAGGGTAGGGTTATTTTTATATATTTTACACATTTGTATTTTTAGAACTATAAACTTTTCTCAGTTGTAGTCTTGTACTCTAGATAGACATGTTTCACTTGTTAAATGATTTACTTGCATTAAAATTTATGTTTATTCCAGGGTACATCACATAGTCTATTTTAATTCTACGAACTACTCAAATGTTAGGTGAAATGAATTATAAAAATTCCTCTTCCTCAAAGCATAAGTGACACCCGGAATGTCGGGAGTCCCCCCCCCCCCCCACGAAATCCCGAAATTCGGAGCATTACGCTCTTGCTCCTCCTGATCATTTTTGCGGAATAAGGAGATTTTATCGAATTTGATGTCATGGCTAGTGACGACCTTATATGTGACCTTGTCGAATAACCTGTAACCTTTTACACCAATACTATAACCAACAAAAATATACTTTTTGGCTCTATGGACTAGCTTATCTCTCTCAACTGACGGTACATGAGAGTAAGCTTCACAACTAAATATGTGCAAATCCAAGTAGTCAATCTTCTGACCACTCCATACTTCCTCTGAGATTTTACATTCAATTATCGTAGAAGGAGGCCGGTTCACCAAATAACAAGCCGTATTAACGACCTCAGTCCATAAGTCCTTGCCCAACGCAGCATTTCTTAACATTCATCAGGCCATCTCCAAGAGAGTCCGATTCATCCGCTCAGCCACATTATTTTGTTTGGGCGTGTGGCACACTGTGTTGTGCCTAATGATCCCTTCATCTTTACAATATTTATTAAACTCAGTGGAAGTGAATTCTCCACTATTGTCAGTCCTTAAAACCTTTATTTTTCACCCTAACTATTTTTCCACCATTGTCTTCTATTGTTTGAATATGGTGAAAACTTCAGATTTACATTTCATGAAGTAAACCCAAACTTTCCTGAAGTAGTCGTCAATAAATGAAACAAACCATGAAGACCCCCCAATGGAAACCTCTAGTGATTACCCACATACGTCAAAGTGCACATAATCAAGCACTCCCTTACATACATGTTTTCCAGATTTAAAAGATAATCTAGATTGTTTACCATATATACAATGCTCGCATATATTTAAATCAGAATTCTTAAAAGTTGGAATCAAACAATGATCAGATAGTACCTTCATGCCCCGCTCGCTCATGTGGCCCAAACGAGCATGCCACATATGTAGAGACTTGAAATCTGCAATAGCTGCTGCCGTTCCACTTGCTAAAGTGCTTTCGATCAATCTGTAAAGGTTTTCGTACCTTTGCGCTCTTATAACCATAGTGTCCCTTTTGAAACTTTAAAGACTTCATCAATACTAGTGAACTTGCACCATATAGCCTCGAGTGCATCGAGAGAAATCAGACTTTTCTTCATATCAGGAACGTGTCAATAGTTAGGGTACATTCCATCCCATCAAATATCTTGATGCTCACAGTACCAATAGCCACAACATTACAAGCATTGTCATTGCCCATAAAAACTTGTCCACCATTGCATTCCTTATAACTGGCGAACCAACTCTGATGAGGAGTCATAAGATATGACGCTCCTGTTTCGAGGATCCACTCATCTCTATGCTTGTCGTGCAGGTGTCTGATCATGGACACAGAAAGTACATCACCACCACTTGTCTCTTCATCAGATGTGACAACATTGGCCTCCTTGGAAGAAGCCACTGAATTTTCTTTCTTCGCTTTAGGATTGGTACAATCCTTCTTCATATGTCCAGTCATCCCACAGTTTCAGCACTTTAGTTTTCCTTTGCCCTTGCCCTTAGATTTGGATATAGGTCTTGAAAATCCTGTACCTTGCTTAGAATTCGTGCCTCTCATAAACAGTGCATCGAAAGATGTCCCCATGTCACCATTTAGCTTTCTCTTGGCCTTCCTTTGAAGAACTGAGGTAACGGTGTTAACACTCAGAGTTTTATTCGTGATACACATCGCGTCCTTGAATGATTCATACGATGCAGGAAGAGAATTCAGGAACATACATGCTTGTTCCTCATCTTTGATCACTTCCTCCATATCCAACAATTTGCAAACCAATTTATTAAAGTTGCTGATGTAGACCTCCAGATCTCTACCCTCTGCTATCTTGAAGTTATACCACTGTAGCTTCAAGTGTAGATGATTTTCAGTGAATTTTTTCGCATAGATATCCTCTAACTTTGCTCATAACTTAGCCGCCGTTTTCTCCCTCAAAACATTATAGAAAACCTCATCCATGAGACATAAACGGATGGAGACTAACTATCAAGAGTCTCACATTCTTCATCTTTCATAGTCGATTTCTGCTCCTTAAAAGCCTTAACTTCGCCTTGCTTAGTTAATAGACTAATCATCTTAATCTTTCATAACTCAAATTTAGTTTTGCCTGGGTACTTCTCAATATCAAACTTGGTGTTTCTCATTATTGCTAATCTTGCAGATTTAAATCTGTGCCCCAATAATAACTCTGATTTCACTTGTTGGGTTTTAGACTATGGAATCACATAGAGATGGATCTAGGATAGCAATCCAAGAGCACCAAGCAAACACAAGAGAACACAAAGATTTAATGTGGAAAACCCTTTTGGGAAAAAAACACGTTACAAAGCGACAAATCTTCACTATGAAAGCAAAAATTACAAAGAGAAAAGACTTACCTAATTCAAACAAGCTTGAATATCACCCTTGCTACACCCTTTCCAAACCCTAGAACTCTTTTAGAAAGTCTTAGAATCCCTTAGAATAATACCTCCGAATCCCATTTACACCCATATATATAGTTTTAGAAAGAATCCCAAACAAAATCGGAAAAAATCATAAACGAAATCGAAAACAAATCCCGCGCTTTCGCAGTTGCGCGAAAAATCTGCATAAAATCTTATTAGATTTAAGACATCAAATACAACAAAAAGGTAGGCCACACATGTCACCCTTGTTTAGGTTGTATGTAATTAGATTGTATGTATTGATTACTTAAGCATGCAATAAGACCCTACATAGATATGGTCACACGCATAAAATATAGGGTTTTGATGTATTATATTTCTTACTAATGGTGAGTAATAAGGAAGCAAAGGCTCTTTTCTCTTATCATAGGTGTAAAGAAGCAAATGGGTGTTTGTTTACAAGTAGGATATTTGTTGGGGGACTGCGAAAGCACACAGATTAGAATCAAGAGGAGTAATCCAATCGCACAAACCAAACACAACAAGAACACATCGATTTAAGGTGGAAAAACCTTTCTGAGAAAAAAATGCGGCACAAAGCGACAGATAATCACTATAAAAGTAGAAATTACAAAGAGAGGGAGCTTACCCGATTTGAACAACCTCGAATCTCACCCTTGTTACACCCTTTGAAACCCTTGGACGAATTAGAAACCTTAGAAGTACATCACAATCCTGTTTACACCAATATTACATAGCCTATTGAAGGATCCCAAGCAAAATCGAAAATAAATCTCGCAAAATTGTAGCTCTACGTAAAATTGCTCGGAAACTGTTAATGGCATCGAACAAACTTCGATGTCATTAAAACTAATCCTTCGATATCATCGAAAAAACACCTCAATAGTCCAGAGACAAAATATGATTTTCTAAAAATCCTTGATTGCATCGAGCTATGTTCGATGACATCGAACATCTCCTTCGATGTCATCGAACACCCTTCGATGGCATCATAAAAATTCCTTGATAGTTCAGTGACCAACTGAAAAAAATTCAAAAAATCTCAATGAGATCGAGCACTGATCAACAAACTCTTGATGGTATCAACAGACCATATATCTAATTAGATTTAAGACATTAAATACAACAATATCACTGTGAATTTAGATCTCATTTCCCAACTTTAAACACAATATGTGAGCACAACACCTGAATGGTAGAGGAAAAGGAAGATTAAAGAACCAATGATAGATCATATAGGTATATATAGTTTCCCTTTCATCATGATTGTTAGGAAATGACATTCAAGGCCATGGTTTAGATAATTCAATCAATGTTTTGAACCATTTAACATCTACACTACAAGAACTAGATGGATGTCCCGATTAACACACACACACACACACACACACACACACACACATATATGAGGCATGCTCACCTACACACCTACACACGTGTGCACCTTTGCACACGTGTCATGGGTGTCGAATCTGAACGGTCCATAAGATGCGGAATCCCATGAAACCTCAGGTGGTGAATTTTCACCCTGATCTAAGATTCTGGTGGGCCATAGCAAAGAGAAATTCAAATTAAGGAAAGAAACTGTTTGCATTTTTCATGGCCCACCAAAGTTTTGGTTCAAAGTAAAAATTGGTACCAGGGGGTTTCATGAGGTTCTGCTTCATGTGGACCATTCAGATTTTTGAGACCCATCAGATATGATGAGTTCTCAAAAAAGTTCGTATGTGGTCCGCACTATATATATATATATATATATATATATATATATATATATATATATATATATATATATATATATATATAGGAAAAGGTACAGTGCGCTCGAGTTGATTTTAACGTCTCGTGAGGTCGAGCTGTGTGGGCCCCACCGTGATGCGTATCGACCATCAACACCGTGCATTTGATAGGTCCCCTTTAAATTATGGGATATCCCAAAAATCAGCCGTGTACGGAACTCCATACCATCTAAAATCATGTGAAGACATGCCAAAAACATATAAAAGCACTTGGTGGGGCCCACCTGAGTTTTGAATGCTGCTGAAACTTGGTCTGAACCCTCATCCAAGTGGGACACACATAATGGATGAGTTGGATTTGCAAATCACATCTCGGTGGGCCCAAAAAACGTCCCATGAATGTTTTAATGGTGCACGGCCCCTCTCTACTTCTGTATGTGGTGTGGCCCACACAAGTCATGGATTGAGCTGATTTTTGAGACCTAGGCCCACGATGGAATGGTGCATCTGACTGATGGGGTAGATGTTCAAAACGCATCATCCTTTGTGTGGCCACATTTCGACCTCATGGGACGTTAAAATTAGCTCAAGCACATTGTACCTTTTCCATATATATATATATATATATATATATATATATATATATATATATATATATATATATATATATATATATGGGAAAAGGTAGTATGCGCTCGAGCTGATGGGAACATCGCATTAGGTCGAGCTGTGTGGGCCCCATCGTGATGCATTTCGAACATCTACCCCATCAGTCAGATGCACCATTCCATTGTGGGCCTAGGTCTTAAAAATCAAGTCAATCTGTGACTTGTGTGGGCCACACCACATACAGAAGTTGAGAGGGGTTGTGCACCATTAAAACATTCACAATCATTTTTTGGGTCCACCGATATGTGGTTTGCAAATCCACCCCATCCATTATGTGTGTCCCACTTGGATGAGGGTTCGCACAAGTTTCAGCAGCATTCAAAACTCAGGTGGGCCTCACCAAGTGCTTTTATGTTTTTGGCATGTCTTCACATGTTTTTATATGGTATGGCCCACCTGAGTTCCGTATACAACTGATTTTTGGGATATCTCATAATTTAAAGGGGACCCATCAAATGCATGGTGTTGATGGTCAACACGCAATACGGTGGGACCCACACAACTCGACCTCATGGGAGGTTATCATCAGCTCGAGCGCATAGCATATATATATATATATATATATATGGAAAAGGTACTATGTGCTCGAGCATAAAGTGGTAGTCCGTGAGGTCGAGCTGATGTGGGGCCACCGTGATGTTGTTCGAAAATCTACCCCCTCAGTCAGATGCACCATTCCAGAGGGGGCCCACACGGCTGAAAATCAAGTCAATCCGTGACTTTTGTGGGCCACACCACGTACAGAAGTTGAGAGGGGCCATGCACTATTGAAACATTTAAAACCATTTGTGGGGACCTTTAGAGACGTGTTTTGATGATCAACACCGTCCATCATGTGTGTCCCACTTAGATGTAATTTTAGACTAAGTTTCAGGTGGTATCCACAACTCAGGTGGGGCCCACCAAGTGCTTTTACATGTTTTTATGTATATACTTATATTTTCCGATGCTATGGCCCACCTGAGTTATGTGGACGGCTGATTTTGGGCCATGTGGGCCCACCATGGGCTCGTGCATCTGGTGGACGGTGTGGATCTTCGAAAGGCATCACGGTGGGGCCCACATAGCTCGACCTCACCGACTACCGCTTTACACTATATATATATATATATATATATATATATATATATATATATATATATATATAGACACGTGTTGTGTGTAGTCAAATTACCAGATGTAGCCAAACCAGACCGTCCAAAATACCTGACTCAACTGTGGAAGAAAAACGCAAAACGGATCTATTGATGGCCACAGGAAATACATAGTTAGGTCATCCATTTTGACTCATGTATCACACGATTGTGGTCCATGCTTTTCAAACCCCACGTGGGAATCAGGCTCGTTTTTCCACAGACCTATCACACTCTCCTTTCACCCACGTGCTTCCTCGAATCGTGATTGAGAAGGACACGGATACCGAGACTGGCCATTGCATGCTCACAACCACCGTACGTGTGGCATACATACGTGTGAATCATTCTGGGCTAGAGATGGGACATATGCATGAAATCTGATTGATTGGAAACTACTCACCTCTGATTAGCATATATCTTATTCGTTGAATTAGGATCACTTGGCGATCAGATCAATTGGACAGTTTGAATCATCCGCTGAGAGTGATTCTTTGGTCAAGATGAGTCCACCGTGGTGCTCATGATTTGGACGGCTGCGATTGAAGTACATGCATGCAGCTGGTACAGTACACTCGAATTTTCACTTTTAACACGTGGACCATGTTCAATGGGAAGCGGATTGCCTTGGTGACCGGAATCTGTGGGGCCCACCGTGTTCTATGTGCTTTATCAAAAGCTCAAGTCGACCGTACCACATGAAACAATGTGGATATGGTGTGGGTAATGACATCCACCGTTGATTTTTTTCTGGTGTGACGTCACTAAGTATGTGGGTCCCATTATGATGTATGTGTTGTATCCACACCGTCCATCCATTTAAAGAGATCCCTACCACAGAGTGGGGAGAGTGACGTCCACCGTTGAAACCTTCCTATGGCCCCACATGATGTTTATTTGAGATCCAACCGTTCATAAGTTAACACAGACATGAAATAAGGCCCCTAGGAAGGTTTCAACGGTGGTACTATGGTGGGTCCACTCGAGCTTTGGATCTGACTCATTCTTTGATTAATACCTAAAATGATCTCTCCAAATGGATGGACGGTGTGGATACAATACATACATCGTATTGGGGCGCACAGAACCTGGTAACGTTGAGTCTGGCAACTCAACGTGTCAGCAGCCAATCCGCGTCCGTCCGGCAATACTCCGGAAAGGGATTGGCTACGAGAAATTGACCACTGTAGATGTCACCTTTTACCCGGCGTCTTTTCAAAGCGCTCTCAAACTTTACTTTCCCAAAGTAAACTACATTGTACGGACAAACTATGCAGACGAAAATACCTTTGTAACGGCGGTGGACGGTGGCTAAATACATATGGCTACGGTTATAATCCGTAGCCATAGGTAGTGAATGAGAGGGTATTTTCGTCTGCTATTAGTGTGTCTGTACAGAATTTCTTACTTTGAAAAAGTAAAGCTTAGGAGCGCTGTCAAAAGACGCCTGGTAAAAGGTGGCGTCTACAGTGGTCAATTTGTCATTGGCCACTCCCCAGGGCCAGGCTAGTGGTGGGTCTTCTGTGGGACCCACCATGATATATGTATTTCATCCATGCCATCCACCCATTCTTCCGTATCATTTTGTGGTATGAGCCCAAAAATGAGGTTGATTCAAATCTCAAGAGGACCTCACTGTGTTGATTGAAAGCCCACCATTAAGAACTTCTTTGGGCCACAAAAGTTTTGGATCAAAATTATATATAGATTTCCCTTCATCCAAGTCTGTATGACCTAATCAACAGGTTAGATGTCAAATAACCATTACAGTAGGCCTAGGAAGTTTTTAATGATGGAAACTCAATCACTACTATTTTCCCTTGGTGTGGTCCACCTGAGATTTATATTTACCTCATTTTTTTGCATTAATCTCTAAAATATCTTTCAAAATGGATGGATGGCATGGATAAAACCACTAGCCACCTGCTGGTGGGGCGTCCCTAGCCAAACCGCCGACAAAAGATGAGAGGGAAATAAATCTCAGCCAAACCGCCAACAAAAGATGAGAGGTATATAAATCTCAGGTGAACCACAGTAGAGGAAAGTAGTGATTGGATATCCAACATTAAAATCCTTGTAAGGCCCACTGTAATGTTTATTTGACATCGGATTTGTTGATTAGGTCATACAGGCCCAGATTTTTTGGAAAAAAACGAATATCGGCTTATCCAAGACTTTTATGCCCCTAAAAGGTTTTTAATAGTCTACTCATTCAACACTGTTTCTTGTAATGTGGTCCACTTGAGATTGGGATATACTTCGTTTTTGGTCTCATATCATAAAATTATCTGAAAAAATAAATGGACGGCATGGATGAAACATATACATCATAGTAGGGCTGACAGAGCACCGACCACCAGCCAAGGCAGGGGGAGTGGCCAATCCGTTTCCCCTCCCAATACTCCTCCCGTTCAACAATCCCCACCACTACCTGATGGGACGTGAAGGACGGGAATTGTCTGTGCCCCCCGCGAACAGCAAGTTCCGGTTGGCGGATGCTACAAGGGGTCCACCGCAATGTCGCTGAAAAATCCACTCCGTCCATCAGTTTCGCCAGCTCATTCCACTCCAGACCACTAAAACGTTTAGCTTAATACAAAACTTCTATGGCCCCACATTTTTTCAAATGAGATAGTTCAATCCTCACTGTTTCCTATGGTGTGGCCCAATTGAGTTCTGAATCGCCCTCTTTTTTTGGATTAATATCCTGAAGTGAGCTGGCCAAACTGATGGACGGATTGGATTTTTCATTGATATTATCGTGGGTCCCACATAGCTAGTTTCTATTGATGGCATTGATGATTCACGTCCAATCTAATGCAGCACAAATGGGTTTGATGCGGCACAAATGGATAACCATGCTTAAAATCTACCTGACTAAAAGATCTTAACCACGGATTTTTGTCCATTTCCCAGTGGAATTTGTAATGTCTCGATATATCTTTTCTCTAATCTCAACCATTAATTATCATTCCAGCGATCAAAAGACTAGAACCATCCTCCCAGGAATATTTTCGGACCACAGTCCATCCACAGCCATTCCCAACAGCCAAATGATCTGGATCAATGAAGACATGGGCCCCACTTACACGAATTGAAAATCCGAGTATACCATCCATTTCCTCGGGCAAAGTACCATACAATTCCTCTTTCGGGATAAACGAGAAATGTTCCAGGGCTCTCAGAGAGCACTAAGTTATAGTGCTCCTACGTGCACCGGTTCACTTAGCCAGTGCAATCTATCGATCCGAACCGTCCAGTGATTTCATAACATATTTCATGGTCTACCATGAAAAAATAAAATTAATCAACCAATCCAATCCATCCTTTATTTGGCCTTATTTTATATATCCATCCATTTTCCACGCCTCGTTACGATTGCCTAATAAAAGTGATTCTTTATAATCATAAGCAATCCATGATGGTCTTAACAAAGAGATAGATCAATATGGGTCTTAGACCTAATTTTGTATAAATGATCTCAACCGTCCAAATTTAATTCCATTGATCAAATGGTTAGTATTTCTCAGATGTGTGATGTTTTGATGGTTATCATGAAAATGTATGTTGGACATAATGAACGGTCCAGATCAATGGATTGAAACGTCTATGCTTCCGAATGCAACTAAGAGCAATATAACTTATTCTAAGGGCAGTGGGCCATTTCTCCCCAAGTTTCGTTGCTTTCTTTACTAAGAGCCATTCATTGTAAAGTGATATTCCATGGCCCTCTTTCTTCCATCAGTCCCATCCATTCCTAGTTTTATTTTTTCCATGAAGATGAGAAGGAAACCAAAGCTGTTGTGGACATCTCATAGAGAAGATGTGGACCAAAAGGAAGAGAACCAAGTGAGATTTTTTGAGTCTGTCTAGATAGTGACAGACCATGGCTCATGGATCCTTTGATGGTCATGTATGTCTTAGGATAGAATACAACCATTCCTGCTTGTGGCCCATATGGGTCTAGTGAATGGTTAACAAGGGCCCTGATGGGTGGCGACATGGACCCAGACGATTGTCCGGGTCTGCGCCATGGCGCCGGGCTTGTTGTGTGGTCCTGATACCTCGGCTCGGGAACATGGCTCGACAAAGACGTTAGGCAGGGTCACATCATCCGAGACGTTGGCTTGAAAAGAAATGAGACGTTTACCACTGTACGACCAATTTACCTATTTTAACCCACTTCTTTTTACCTCACCAGAATAAGCCCCATCTGTACGGACGACTTGCCAAAGGTCGAAAATGCCCCTGGTTTTTCCTTCAAGCGGATCGGCTGGTGCTCGAAGACGAGCGCTGACGCTCCTCGAACTCCAGGTTGTACAAACGGTTCAAAAGAGATCAAGGTTACATGGCCCACAGTTATATATTTATTATATCTACAACGTTCAATTGTATTTTGAGATCATTTCGGAGCATTATCAAAAAAAAAAAAAAAATCACATCCAAAGATCAACTGGACCACACCACAAAGAGCAGCGGGAAAATTGATTTTCACCTTTAAAATTTTTGTAGGGCCCACCATAACATTTATTTTCCATCCAATCTATTCATAAGGTCGAAAGGACTGGGATGAAGAATAAAAATAAATTTCATAATGATTTAAAACTTCTGTAACCCCTAAATGGGTTCGAAGTTCAATTCCCCGTTGCCTTTTACAGCGTGGTCCATTTAATGGTTAGATCTGTCTTATTTTTCATCTCAAGCCTTACCATGAGCTCGCCAAATAGATGGACGGAACACAGACTTCATGATGGGACTCATTTCACTGCCAATTCCCTTCATTTTATGGTCAATTTCATGCATTTTACGGTCAATTCCCTTTACTTCACAGTCAATTCAATGCATTTCACAGTCAACTCCCTTCACTTCATGGTTATTTCCATGCATTTCACTGTTAATTCCGGCGATTCCCCTTCACTTCACGGTCAATTCCATGCATTTCACAGTCAATCACCAGAATTGAAAGGAATTGACCGTGAAGTGAAAGGGAATCATCGGGATTGACTGTGAAATGAATGGAAATGACCATGAAGTGAAGGGTATCGACCGTGAAATGCACGGAATTGACCGTAAAGTGAAGGGAATTGACCGTGAAATGCATTGAATTGACTGTGAAGTGAAAGAGAATCGCCGGGATTGACCATGAAATGAATGAAAATGACCGTGAAGTGAAGGGGATTGACCGTGAAATGAAGGAGAATCGTCGAAATTGACCATGAAATGCATGGAATTGACCGTGAAGTGAAGGGAATTGACCGTGAAATGCATTAAATTGACCGTGAAATGTATGAAATTGACCGTGAAGTGAAGCGGAATCATCGAAATTGACCGTGAAATGCATGAAATTGACCTTGAAATGCACAGAATTGACTGTGAAATGAAAGGAATTGACCGTGAAATGCATTGAATTGACCGTGAAGTAAAGGGGAATCACTGGAATTGACCTTGAAATACATGAAATTGACCTTGAAATGAAAGGAATTGACCATGAAATGCACGGAATTGACCGTGAAGTGAAGGGAATTGACCGTGAAATGCATTGAATTGACCGTGAAGTGAAGGAGAATCGCTGGGATTGACTGTGAAATACATGAAATTGGCCGTGAAATGAAGGGAATTGACTGTGAAATGCACGGAATTGACCGTGAAGTGAAGGGAATTGACTATGAAATGCATTGAATTGACCGTGAAGTGAAGGGGAATCGCCGGGATTGACTGTGAAATGCATGAAATTGACCATGAAATTAAGGGAATTGACCGTGAAATGCACAGAATTGACCGTGAAGTGAAGGAAATTGACCGTGAAATGCATTGAATTGACCATGAAGTGAAAAAGAATCGCCAGGATTGACCGTGAAATGAATGGAAATGACCATGAAGTGAAGGGAATTGACCGTGAAATGCATGGAATCAACCGTGAAGTGAATGGGATTGATCGTGAAATGAATTGAATTGACCGTGAATTCGCTTTCACTTCACGGTCATTTCCATGCATTTTATAATCAATTCCGGTGATTCCCTTTCACTTCACGGTCAATTCGCTTCATTTCACAGTCATTTTCATGCATTTCACGATCAATTCCCTTCACTTCACAGTCAATTCCATTCATTTCACGATCAATTCCGATGATTCTGCTTCACTTCACGATCATTTCCATTCATTTCACGGTTAATTCCCTTGACTTCACGGTCATTTCCATGTATTTCACGGTCAATTTCATGTATTTCAAGGTCAATTCCCTTCACTTCACGGTCATTTCCATGCATTTCACGGTCAAGTTTGGTGATTCCACTTCACTTCACAGTCATTTCCATTCATTTCACGGACAATTCCCTTCACTTCACGGTCATTTTCATGCATTTCACGGTGAGTTCCCTTCATTTCACGGTCAATTTCATGCATTTCACGGTCAATTCCGACGATTCCGCTTCACTTCACGGTCATTTCCATGCATTTCACGATCAATTTCGGCGATTCTCTTTCACTTCACGGTCAATTCCATGCATTTCACGGTCAATTCGCTTCACTTCACGGTCATTTCCATTCATTTCATGGTCAATCGGCTTCACTTCACGGTCATTTCCATGCATTTTACGGTCAATTCCGGCGATTCTCTTTCACTTCAGGGTCATTTCCATTCATTTCACGGTCAATTCGCTTCACTTCACGGTCATTTCCATGGATTTTATGGTCAATTTTGATGATTTCCTTTCACTTCACGGTCAATTCCATGCATTTCACGGTCAATTCGCTTCACTTCACGGTCATTTCTATTCATTTGATGGTCAATTCGCTTCACTTCACGGTCATTTTCATGAATTTTACCGTTAATTCCGGCAATTCCCTTTCACTTCACGGTCAATTCTATGCATTTCACGGTCATTTCCATGCATTTCACGGTAAATTCCCTTTACTTCACGGTCAATTTCATGCATTTCACGGTCAATTCTGACGATTCTCCTTCACTTCAAGGTCAATTCAATACATATCACAGTCAATTCCCTTCACTTCACGGTCATTTTCATGCATTTCACGGTCAATTCCCTTCACTTCACGGTCAGTTCCACTCATTTCATGGTCAATCCCCTTCACTTGTAGTGATACCGATACTTTCAGTTATCAGCGATATTATCGACAATATCGATATTGTTTCCGTATCCGTAGCCAACGAATCTTGTAGCGATACTGATATTTCCGGTTATCAGCGATATTATTGACGATATCGATATTGTTTCCGTATCCTTGACCAGCGAAACTTGTAGCTATACCAATATTTCCGGTTATTAGTGATATTATCGACGATATTGATATTGTTTCCATATCTCTGGCTAGCAAAACTTGTAGCGATACCGATATTTTCGGTTATCAGCGATATTATTGACGATATCAATATTATTTTCGTATTCCTGGCCAGCGAAACTTGTAGCGATACTGATATTTCCAGTTATTAGAGATATTATCGACGATATCGATATTATTTCCGTATGGAATTGACCGAGAAGTGAAGTGGAATCGACGGAATTGACCGTGAAATGCATGGAAATGACTGTGAAGTGAAGGGAATTGACCGTGAAGTGAAGGGAATTGACCGTGCAATGTATTGAATTCACCGTGAAGTGAAGGGAAATCGCTAAAATTGACCATGAAATGCATGGAATTGACTGTGAAATGAAGGGAATTGACTGTGAAATGCATAGAATTGACCATGAAGTGAAGCGGAATCGCCGAAATTGACCGTGAAATGCATGGAAATGACCATGAAGTGAAGGGAATTGACCGTGAAATACATGGAATTGACCGTGAAATGAAGGGAATCAACCGTGAAATACATAGAATTGACCGTGAAGTGAAGCGAAATCGCCGGAATTAACCATGAATTTCATGGAATTGACCGTGAAATGCATGAAATTGACCGTGAAGTGAAGCGGTATCGTCGGGATTGACCGTGAAATGCATGGAATTGATCGTGAAGTAAATGAAATGAATGAAATTGACCGCGAACTAATTGAAATTAACCGCGAACTGAATGAAATGGATTTTCGACTATCGACCTGATGGAATCTTGGAAAATAAACAGGTTGGTTGGCTAAAGTAGCTTCTCCTACCTCAAAATCATATAGGGTACATCAAGTAACTAATTTTGGTTTAGAAGATATTCTTATTAAATGAATAAAGAAAGAAATGAAAAAAAGAGAGAAATTTTTTTTATATGTTTATAAATACATATTTATATAAATATGTATTAGAGAAAAATGTGGGTAGAATAAAGTTATCCATGTAAAAAAAAAAAGTGCATAGGTGGATGTGGGGCCCACCAAAATCATGAACATTAAGTGTTGGGCCCATTCAAAATTATGTGGGGCCCACGATGGGACCCGCCTAATTAAAAAAAAACTGGGCGGCACTACCGCCCAGACATCCAGATGTCGGCAGCATTACCGTGGGATCGGCAGTACTGCCGCCCATATTAAACTTATTTTTTCAATGGCTACGGCTATGGCTACGGTTATAATCCGTAGCCATAGGGAACCCCAGCCTTCAAGCACCAGCCGATCTGCTTAAAGGAAAAGGCAAGTGCATTTTTAACCTTTGGCAAGTCATCCGTACAGCTGGGGCTTATTCTGGTGAGGTAAAAAGAAGTGGGCTTAAGTAGGTAAATGGGCCATAAATGGGTCGTACAGTGATAAATTTCCCAAAAGAAATCTGTGTTTTGGTGTAGTATGAGTCGACATGAGGGGTCTCGTGGGTCTGTATTGTCACCCTGCGCACTTCTGTACACGTGTCGTGGGTACAAAATCTGAACGGTCCACGTGATGCGACACTGCTTAAAGTCTCATGAGCCCGACTTTCAGCCCGATACAAAACTCTAATGGGCCATGGTAAAAGGAAACAGTTTCCTCCATTGATTTGCATTTCTCTTTGGTATGGCCCACTAGAGTATTGGATCAGGCTGGAAATTAGGTCTATAGAGTTTCAAGGGGTGCCGCATCTCGTGGACCATTCAGATTCTGTTCCCATGACACGTGTGCACAGGTGCTCACATAAGAAGGTGCACAGGTGAGCATTCCTCTCTCTCTCTCTCTCTCTATATATATATATATATATACACACACACACACACACACACACACACACACACACACACACGCCACCTTTTATCCAGCTTCTTTTTTGAGCAATCCAAAACTTACCTTTCCAACTAATACCTCTCAGGTATGGGCAGAACCCTAAAATTTTCAGCAGGGGTATTTTTGTCCTCAAATGCTCTATCAGTACATGAAAGGTCTAAGGTGGGAAGGTAAGCTTTGAGCAGTTGAGAAAAGAAGCTAGATAAAAGGTGGCATCTACGATGATAACTCTCTCCCTATATATATATATATATATATATATATATATATATATATATATATATATATATATATATATATATAGTGTTTGTGAAGCCTACCATGAAGTTTGTTTAACATCTTACCTGTCTATTAAGATTATCCCACCATGAAAATGAGATGCCCAGCCTCTAACCTTATGGATCAGTGGTTGACTCGCAAGAGTTTCAACAAGAGGTCATAAGTTGAAGCACCCATTGTGGTGTTAGTATGCATGTGATTTGAAAGGAAAAAAGAAAAGAAAATGAAACGCCTTTAAAATCAAGTTGACCCATAGTACACCATAAACAATGATGAAATAACACCTAAAAATCCCATATTCACGGGGTGCATGACATTTTAACGATCTGATCATCCTAATTTTTGGTGCATCTATATTTTTACAGTGAGACAACCTAGCTAGAAAGACAAGATGCCATACAAACACATTAGTAGTCCCCACACACTAACTACTTGGATGTATAAGTAGTTGTGTGTGAGCATATATATATATATATATATATACCTCCCCTCTCTATATATATCTCTATATATAGAGAGAGAGAAATTGATCACTGTAAACACTACCTTTTACCCGACTTTGCTTTTCTAACTTAAACCAGTATGTACGGACACACTATTTGCGGATGTAACTACGTTTGCATTCACGATCTATGGCTACGGATTATAACCGTACCTATAGGTGTTTAAGTCACCGTGAAGACAAGGATATTTTCGTATGCAAATAGTATGTCCGTACACAATGGCTTACTTTGGGAAAGTAAAGTTTGGGAGCGCTTTTAAAAGACGCCGGGTAAAAGGTGGCGTTCACAGTGGTCAATGTCTCCATCATATATATATATATATATATATATATATATATATATGCACACACCAACTCCAATTGACTGTTCATTTTGTGAAAAAAGATTAGCCGTATCTATTCATCAGGTGAATCAATACCATAGCAAACAATTTCTAACCATTGATGATAACAAAATACAAGTGTAGTCCATGCGTTGAGCGGCTGTGGCTGATTTTTATGCAAGATGATCCACATGGTCGGCACAACGTAGTGGAAGGGTTGGATGTTGCATGCACATGAAAAAATAGAACTCACTTGATGGTTGGGTAAAATCTGTGATACTCTGACAGAGTATGATGGATGATACACGGGTTTTTTAGAAATTGCAGTTTCAGTCAAATTAAACGGTTCAAATTATGGTTCCCAGTTTAGATATATCATGAACCAAAAACTATGTTTATTTTATTATTTGAATTTTGGATTAGCGGACATTAATTAGACGGTTAAGAATGAAAATATCCAGTGGTCGTTTGAAAACAAAAGTGTCCATGATTAGAGGCGAGGATCGTGCAAACAACTTTGATTTTAGTATTGTGACTTATTGATAGTGGAATATACAAATTATTTGGTTTTGATTTGAGTTGATGTATGCCACGTGTACAGATTGAGTGCTTGTGTATCAAGGTCATACTTGCCTTGAGTATTTATATAATTCCCCGTATATTTTTTGGGAGATTACTATGTATGTTTTTCACCTCTCTTAAATTGTGGTGAGTCGTATATGATCGTCATTTGAACCATACATTATGCCAATTCAGACCATCCAATTTTTTAGATCCTTTGTGGATTTGAGGGTGGCCCAAAAGGTAAACTGATTGGACGATCATCACCATCTGATAATTCCAATGACTTTGGACTGCTGATCATTTACTTACGATCGAACCCATTCATTTTATGTGTACCAGTTGGTGGATCTACCTACAAGGTGTAGACTCCCCACTAAGAGGTCCATGAGCTAATCAGAGTATAGTCAACCTAGTTAAACCCAGTCAAACTCAGGCAAATCCAATCAAATCTAATCAATCCAATCAACCCAATTAGCTTTAAACCAAGTTTAATTTTGAGTCCAAAATCAAGCTAGGCCCATTAAGATCCATTGGTACATATATAACGTTCCGAAAATCGGCACTTGAGTATATAGACTCCGATGCTAGTTTTCTGAGTGTTAACCAAATGAAAATACATGTGTAACCTCGTTTAGATTCACATTTATTTTACACAAGAGAAATCAGAGTAGTGCAATTCAAAATTACTGAATTCAAAGTAAGGTAGAGATAACAAAAATCAATGAATATAAAATTAAAAGTCAAAAATACAATACTAATAGTGGTGATCATTCAAAATGGGAATTATACAAGCCACAATGAACATACAACAAAATTTACATATAAAGCATGACTAATCAGAAACTCTAACATATACATTCACAAAATAAGAATAAAAGCAAAGTCTTCTAGCTTCGCTCGACTCTCCCAAGGCATCACAGCACCGAAAGTGCAAGCTAATCCAAGCCTACACGCTGGAGGCCTCGATATAATCTACATCAATAACAATGTCTGGTTGGTGTTTTAAAATACCGTTCCAGGTGAGAGTGAGTAGTTAACTCAGTAGTTCAATTAGTTCTAAATTACACATATTATCAACCCAATTAGCGTAGGTAATAATAAAATAAGAAATCAAACATTCCCCAAATACTCTTGTTAAATGCGCAAATGTGATTATATAATGATGCATGTACCTTTTAATCCAACACTCCCTCACAAGCGACTCCAACACAAAATCACAAAATTATATCTAATGCAATGCGATGAATGCGTATGTTAGTTGAGTAATTATTAAGTTTCATTCATCTAGCATATTGGTGAAACTAGGATACTAACGTTATATCACGTCTCGTTATCTGGATCACGTGGCTCGTTGTTGCACGCTGTAGCTCCTCACCAACGTTCCTTGATCCAAATTTAAGTATCACCTGTTTATCTCATAAATCAACGATTCCAAAGGTACGACATGATACTCAAATGTATGAGGATCAACCCGATATGTATCGTCACCCAAACATCGAGTATGATCACTTAGTTCCGAGGTGCAAGCTTGTCAAATAAAACCAAATCACATAAGAAAATGACTCATTACCCAATTTCATTCACGCTCGGGTCATTCGAACAATACTCTGGCACGGAACCATCAGCCGGGTTATTTGACGGGGGCTGTTCGAACAATAATATATCACCTCCGTTAGTGCTCAATGGTCACTATGGGGAGGCTCGTCACCCTAACATACGCCGACAACTTGGAGAAGGTGTCTCATACCACCATGCCTAGCTCATAAATCTTAGTGGGATCGTATTGCACTAACGGTTATGAATGGACTCATCCATTTGGAATGGGGTATCTTAGATTCAATTTGGTCGTACATTTTAAGCAGACATGATCAGTCGGTTAGTGAACTAATTTGATTGTCCTGGGAGAACCCCGACGCAACTAGCATTGGGTGCAAGCATCCCATGTAGTCCAGCTACTATCGGTCGTCCGTGTTTAACACAGGTCGATCCAATAAGCCTAGGGTGGCCACCCTAACTTGGGCCACCCTTTTAGTTCAGGAAGTTAGTTAACTGACCCAACATCGTAACAATTTTAAGTATTGCTATAGACTAACACTACATCACACAATTATAACATAGGTTCTACTACACAATCGCTTAGGCATTTCATCGAACATTCACTAAAGTATTAAATCAAACATATGAGCATGCATAAAGTAATACAATCACTTAAGTATTAAATCAAGCATGTGAGCATCAACAAAGCAACACATTCTACCACTTACACATTTCATCAAACATGCGAGCATCCATATCCAACCAATAACATATATTATAGCAAAATCAAAATATTAACATATTGGCATACATAAATTCATCTACAAGCAACTAATCATTAACTGAGACCATCAAGGGTCGATAAACGATAACCCAGAGATAATGGTCCTCACGTTTGCAATGATTCGCCCGACTCAAAGGGCTCCTAGGATTAGGGATTTTGAGAAAATGATTCTTATACCAATTTAGAGGCAATTAGGTAAGATTCCTGTAATTTAATACAAAAAAAAACCTACGTTGGAAAGTAGGATTCGTTTTTAACTTCTCGATCACAAGTGGAATGGATTCAGCAGAGGAGAACGATCAGAGTTAAGACTTGATCGAAGGGAACTCATCAAGAACACTCCAAGATTTCCCTCTACTTTCTCTCTTTCTCTTCTTTTTACCTCTTTCTCTCACTTTCTTTCTTTTTAGGGTAAATTCGTATGGGGGGAGGGGGTGTGAAATGAAATAGTATTTATAGTGCTAGATGTTGCACAAATGGCCCCAATGGCCCTTTATTCATTATACTAACCCTGTAGGGGTTGTTTCTAACTAATGGGACCCGCTGAGAGGTGTACGAGTCAATTTAAGCCATGGGATAAGTGTCTCAATAGATAATTTATGTTTGGACACAAATATACGATGATCTGGTATGCCGATTAACAGGGAAGGGCCTAACTTAGATCGATGGTCACTGATGATCAATCGAGGTCATGGCTATACGGATATGTGTGAAGAAATATTTTTAGTCGGTACCCCTAATTTGGCCATGAACCGATAGTCCGAAAGTTATAACTTTACAAAAGAGCAATGAGCTAGTTTCACTTAAATTTCAAATTTACACTTAAGGCATTCACAAATCTCATGCACTTGGCTTGAGGGCGCAATTGAGCAATTTGATATGCGAACTTGGTTCGATGTCTTTCTATAGTCTCTGGTTTAGTGGCCCACTAACGATCTATAGCTTGTTAGATAATCAGGACATTTCTGAAATGAATTGGGTATTGAGATTTCTTGTGCGTAGTTATTAGGGTTTGTATTAGGTAAGTTCATAGTGTGGCCTATTCGTAACTAGCGAAAATGACTATTCAATCATAATCACCCTAAACCGTTGGTTCTTAGGCTAAAAGGATAATTAAGTCAGTTTTGTTTGTTAATTAAGATCCGACCCCTATTTGTTTCGACTTTTGATAGGACTTTATTTAGGTGTGTTTCTCTTGATTAATCAGTGATAGGTCAGCTAGATTCGGGCCATATGTGAACAAATCATGAGGTTCAGCCCAATGTTTAAGTGATAGAATGGATTCGTTGGCTTCTTACGGTTGATTAATCGGATTTGTGCGATTCTTTACTAGTACCACCCATGTATAGGCTCACCTCGAGCATCAAGGGTCAGTAAGTGACAATGTAGGCTACTTATATTGAAAATTTTCAAGAAATTTTTTGAAATTTCAAAACAGTAAAAATCCAAGATGTTATAACATATAACCGCAATAAAACAAAACTAAGTGAACCGGGGAGAATATACCACACCAGGAGCACTCTTACAAAATTTGAGGCCGATCCATGTGATGGACGACACTCAATATGCCTTTTGCCACATAGAACCCCACCAAATTTCACAATGAGGTTAGGTGGGCTAATGACGTCACCTCTACAAAAGATGGGTCTGATCCACGTGGTAGGCGGCACATTGAGTATCGCCTGCCACGTGGTAGTTTCTCTACTTCCACATGAGAAATTAGGTGGGGTATAATATTCTCCCAGCTCCATGGTAAGTGTGTTGGAATGGGAAAACACTCCACTGCCCTCACCTTTGTCCGAAATTATAATCTTTTACCCTTATCCAACCAAGCTATGTGGCAACAATCAATCACAACCCTTAAAATCTATATTATCCCTGAACTTATCAACAATTTCCAATAAAAAACAACCAGAAACCATATAGATAGCCCAATCCCTTTCCTTTCAAACCATCTCCTTCAAGCATCCCTCACCTTCCATCTCTCACCCTTCATCCAAATTCACCACTCACTTAAGCATATCCATATACCAAGGAGAGGAAGAGACTAAGAGAGGAAGCCCCTTCTAGCCTTAGGACAACCTAGCCAAGTCTTAACCTTTATCACTTGAGTCACCAAAGGCCAATCTAGTCCACTCAAACCACTCATTGTGTCGCAACTGTTCACCCATTTATCCAACTTTAATCAACTCCATTCATACTTACATTAGCATCATGCATCATTCTCTCCACTCTAACTCTATGTTACTCTAGTCGGTTTAAGTGTACGCTCTGCAACTTGCCAATATTGCTCATTAAAAACTTAGATTGTTAGGCATTGACCGCTTCTTTAAATGGGTGAGCCAGGATAGATTTATCTGACTCGAGTCATTGCTTGTTACAGGCACCACATCGCCATACTGCATTGCGCACACATTTGTATTATCATGCACAAAAACTAATCCAATACTTGAAAGTCTGTCTAATCCTATGAAGTACGAATCGTACACTTGTATGGGCAGATAGGGTACCTAACACTTTCCATCTTTATAACTGTAGTCCCTTACCCATAAATATTTTCGTCACAGATCAAAAGTTATTTTAGGATAGAGAATCCAACAATTCCTTTTCTTAAAATTTTAACCGACATTGGAAATATAAATAACTAGTTAGCAGTGATTCTAGTCAAAATATAGTAACCCCATACCTCGAACACATCATCAAAAGTCTAACATCCACACGATGTAGTCATGATTGATTGAGGTGGTTTGGATCATTATGTATGCACGCGGTGTCCACGGCCGATGAGTTGTTATCGTTAGAGATGTACACGAACCGAGTTATCTAGGTTAAATCGCTTGACTCAACTTGAAAAAGCTCAACTCGACTCGAAACTAAAGTTCGAGCTAAGTCGAGCTGATTTTTTTAGCTTGAAAATTTTTTGAGTCGAGTTCAAGTTAGATTGAGCTCTACTCGGCTCAGCTCAAAACTTTTTTTTTTTTTTTTTTTTTTTACACACGCACACACACCCCCACACACTTATGTCATAGTGGGATTTTACCACCCATGAATACTCGGAACCCTTGACCGAGTGTTGAAACTCCTGAGCCTGCCACCAGAGCAAGATTAAGGATTCCCTCCGCTCGAAACTTGACTCGAACTTGAGTCAGTTTGAATTGATTCGACTCAGATGGAGTTCACTTAATATAAATATTTTGTAAATATTTATATATTTAAATAAATTATATATTATATATTATTAGAATATAATTATATATGTTAAAAATCTTAAAACGAACTCGGCTCTTAGGCTCGAATTCGAACTCAGCTCGAATTGGCCGAGCTCCTGACCGAGCTGGCCAATCAGACTCAAGACTAAGCTAAGCCAAATTTGAGCTGCGTAGCTGCTGGCTGAGCCCAGCCCAGCTGGGCGAAGCTCGATTTGATTTGGTTCGTGCATAGCTCTAGCTGCCATTAATAAAAGGAAATTTCATTGTCATGACGACCCATTTATGGCCCATTTAGGAGAATAAGCCCACCTCATTTTTCATTACGAGAATACGCCTGACTATCTGGACGCCTTTCCAAAGGTCGAAAATGCCCCAACTTTTTCCTTCAAGCATGCGCGCTCTCGAACTCCGAGTTATGTACGAACGGTTAAAAAGATATCAAAGTTACATGGCCCCACAGTTATGTATTTATTATATCCACAACGTTCATCCATATTTCAAGATCATTTCGGACCATTATCTAAAAAAAAAATCATATCCAAAGATCAACTGGACCACACCACAAAGAACAATAGAAAATTGATTTTTACTGTTAAAAATTTTGTAGGGCCCACCGTAACATTTATTTTCCATCCAATCTATTCATAAGGTCATAAAGACCGAGATGAAGAGGAAAAACAAGTTTCATAATGATCCACTGCTGACCCTAAAAGGGTTTCAATGGTAGACGTTCAATCATCCTGACCTTTAAGTGTGGTCCACTTGATAGCTAGATCTGTCTTATTTTTCATCTCAAGCCTTAATACGAGTTCGCCAAAAATATGGACGGTTTGGATATAACACATACCTCATAATAGGACCCACAAAAAGCGGTGGGATTACAACAACAAAAAATTTTAAAATAATAATAATAATAATTCAAAAGTCTATTGAAATGTACTTCGATATATCGAAGGTCTTTCGATATATCGAAAATGGTCCAAAACTGTCCAGTGAGTTTTCCTCAAAAATCCTACAATTTTCGATATATCGAAGGTCTTTCGATATATCAAAAAAGGTATTTTACCTTTAGCTACGGATTATAACCGTAGCCATAACTGTAGTCTGTGCCAGTTTATGAATTTATTTATTTATTTATTTATTTATTTTTTACATGGAGAAATTTATTCTACCTACAATTTTCTTTAATACATATTTATATAAATACGTATATATAAGCATATAAAAAAAAAATTCCCTCTTTTTTTTCATTTATTTCTTTAATCATTTAACAAGAATATCTTCTAAACCAAAATTAGTTACTTGACGTACCATATATGATTTTGGGGTAGGAGAAGCTACTTTAGCCAACTAACCTTATTATTCTCCAAGATTCCATCAGGTCGATGGTTAAAAATCCATTTCATTCAAACCATGATCATTCCCATGCATTTCGCGGTCAATTCGCTTCAAACCATGATCATTCCCATGTATTTCACGGTCATCCCAAACAATTCCGTGTTAATTCACTGATCATTTGAGGCATTTCACGGTTAATTCCCTTCACTTCTGATCATTTGCATGCATTTCACGGTCAATTAAGCTTCAAACCATGATCATTCCCATGCATTTCACGGTCATCCCAAACAATTCCGTGTTGATTCACGGTCATTTCGAGGCATTTAACGGTCAATTCCCTTCACTTCACGGTCATTTGCATGCATTTCGCGGTCAATTCGCTTCAAACCATGATCATTCCCATGCATTTCACGGTCATACCAAACAATTCCGTGTTGATTCACGGTCATTTCGAGGTATTTCACGGTCAATTCCCTTCACTTCACGGTCAGTTGCATGCATTTCGCGGTCAATTCGCTTCAAACCATGATCATTCCCATGCATTTCACGGTCATCCAAAAACAATTAGTGTTGATTCACGATCATTTCGAGGCATTTCACGGTCAATTCCCTTCACTTTACGGTCATTTGCATGCATTTTGCGGTTAATTCGCTTCAAACCATGATCATTCTCATGCATTTCACGGTCATACCAAACAATTCCGTGTTGATTCACGGTCATTTCGAGGCATTTCACGGTCAATTCCCTTCACTTCACGGTTAGTTGCATGCATTTTGCGGTCAATTTGCTTCAAACCATGATCATTCCCATGCATTTCACGGTCATCCCAAACAATTTCGTGTTGATTCACGGTCATTTTGAGGCATTTCACGGTCAATTCCCTTCACTTCACGGTCATTTGCATGCATTTCGCGGTCAATTCGCTTTAAAGCATGACCATTCCCATGCATTTTAGGGTCATCCCAAACAATTTCGTGTTGATTCATGGTCATTTCGAGGCATTTCACAGTCAATTCCCTTCACTTCACGGTCATTTGCATGCATTTCGCGGTCAATTCGCTTCAAACCATGATCATTCCCATGCATTTCACGGCCATCCCAAACAATTCCGTGTTAATTCACGGTCATTTTGAGGCATTTCACGATCAATTCCCTTCACTTCACGGTCATTTGCATGCATTTCGCGGTCAATTCGCTTTAAAGCATGACCATTCCCATGCATTTTAGGGTCATCCCAAACAATTCTGTGTTGATTCATGGTCATTTCGAGGCATTTCACAGTCAATTCCCTTCACTTCACGGTCATTTGCATGCATTTCGCGGTCAATTCGCTTCAAACCATGATCATTCCCATGCATTTCACGGCCATCCCAAACAATTCCGTGTTAATTCACGGTCATTTCAAGGCATTTCATGGTCAATTCCCTTCACTTCACGGTCATTTGCATGCATTTCGAGGTCAATTTGCTTCAAACCATGATCATTCCCATGCATTTCACGGTCATTTCAAACAATTCTGTGTTGATTCACGGTCATTTCAAGGCATTTTACGGTCAATTCCCTTCACTTCACGGTCATTTGCATGCATTTTGTGGTCAATTCGCTTCAAACCATGATCATTCCCATGCATTTCACGGTCATCCCAAACAATTTCGTGTTGATTCACGGTCATTTCGAGGCATTTCACAGTCAATTCCCTTCACTTCACGGTCATTTGCATGCATTTTGCGGTCAATTCGCTTCAAACCATGATCATTCCCATGCATTTTACGGTCATCCCAAACAATTTCGTGTTGATTCACGGTCATTTCGAGGCATTTCACGGTCAATTCCCTTCACTTCACGGTCATTTGCATGCATTTTACGGTCAATTCGCTTCAAACCATGACCATTCCCATGCATTTTAGGGTCATCCCAAACAATTTCGTGTTGATTCACGGTCATTTCGAGGCATTTCACAGTCAATTCCCTTCACTTCACGGTCATTTGCATGCATTTCGCGGTCAATTTGCTTTAAACCATGATCATTCCCATGCATTTCACGGCCATCCCAAACAATTCCGTGTTGATTCACGGTCATTTCAAGGCATTTCATGGTCAATTCCCTTCACTTCACGGTCATTTGCATGCATTTCGCGGTCAATTCGCTTCAAACCATGATCATTCCCATGCATTTCACGGTCATCCCAAACAATTTCGTGTTGATTCACGTTCATTTCGAGGCATTTCATGGTCAATTCCCTTCACTTCACGGTCATTTGCATGCATTTCACGGTCGATTCGCTTCAAACCATGATCATTCACATGCATTTTACGGTCATACCAAACAATTCCGTGTTGATTCACGGTCATTTCCATGCATTTCACGATCAATTCCCTTCACTTCACGATCATTTCCATGTATTTCACAGTCAATTTCCTTCAGTTCACGGTCATTTCCTTGCATTTCACGACCAATTCGCCTCACTTCACGGTCATTTCCATGCATATCACGGTCATTCCCGCCTATTCTGTGTTGATTCACGGTCATTTCGGCACAATTCACGGTCATGCCCCTTCACTTCACAGTCATTTCCATGCATTTCGCGGTCCAATCGCTTCACTTCACGATCATTTCCATGCATTTCACGGTCATTCCCGCATATTCCGTGTTGATTCACGGTCATTTCGACGCATTTCACGGTCATACCCCTTCACTTCACGGTCATTTCGACGCATTTCACGGTCAATTCGCTTCACTTCACGATCATTTCCATGCATATTACCCTCATTCCCACATATTCCATGTTGATTCATAGTCATTTCGACGCATTTCACGATCATACCCCTTCACTTCACGGTCATTTTCGCGCATTTGACGGTCAATTCGCTTCACTTCACGATCATTTTCATGCATTTCACGGTCAATCCCGCATATTTCATGTTGATTCACGGTCATTTCGACGCATTTCACGGTCATACCCCTTCACTTCACGGTCATTTTCGCGCATTTCACGGTCAATTCGCTTCATTTCAAGATCATTTCCATGCATTTCACGGTCATTCTCGCGTATTCCGTGTTGATTCACGGTCATTTCGACGCATTTCACGGTCATACCCCTTCACTTTATGGTCATTTCGCCTCACTTCACGGTCAATTCGCCTCACTTCACGGTCATTTCCATGCATATCACGGTGATTCCCGCCTATTCCGTGTTGATTCACGATCATTTCGGCGCATTTCACGGTCAATTCCCTTCATTTCATGGTCATTTCCATGCATTTCACGGTAAATTTGCTTCACTTCACGGTCATTTCCACGCATATCACGGTCATTCCCACTTATTCCATGTTGATTTACAGTCATTTCGACGCATTTCACGGTCAATTCCCTTCATTCACGGTCCTTTCCATGCATTTCACGGTCAATTCGCTTCACTTCACGGTCATTTCCATGCATTTCACGGTCATTCCGCCTATTCCGTGTTGATTCACGGTCATTTCAGCGCATTTCACGATCAATTTCTTTCATTTCACGGTCATTTCCATGCATTTCACGGTCAATTCGCTTCACTTCACGGTCATTTCCTAAACCCTAAACCTAAAACTAAACCTATAACATTAACCTAAACCTTTAACCTAAACTTATAACCTTAACCTAAACCTATTCTCAAATCCCAAAACCTAAACCTTTAACCTATAACCTAAACTTAAACCTTTAACCTATAACCTAAGCGTATAACCTATAACCTAAACCTATTTTGTAACCTATAACCTAAACTTAAACCTTAACCTATTCTAAATTTCCTAAATCTATAACCTAAACCTAAACCTAAACCTTAGCCATTTCATTGTCAATTCGCTTCACTTCACGATCATTTCCATGCATATCACGGTCATTCTCACATATTCCGTGTTGATTCACGGTCATTTCGACGCATTTCACAGTCATACCCTTTCACTTCACGGTCATTTCTGTGTATTTCACAGTCAATTCACTTCACGATCATTTCCATGCATTTCACTGTCATTCCCGCATATTCCGTGTTGATTCACGGTCATTTCGACGCATTTCACGGTCATACCCCTTCACTTCATGGTCATTTCGCTGCATTTCACGGTCAATTCATTGAAATGACTGTGAATCAACACGGAATAGCGGGAATGACCGTGAAATGCATGAAAATGACCATGAAGTGAAGCGAATTGACCGTGAAATGCATGGAAATGACCGTGAAATGAAGGGGCATGACCGTGTTCATTTCGACGCATTTCGCGGTCATGCCCCTTCACTTCACCCCCATTTCCCTAAACCTTAATATACACCCTAACCTAAACCTATTCTTATAACCTAAACCTATTCTTAAATCCCAAAACCTATAACCTAAACCTAAACTTAATATAAACCTATAACCTATAACCTAAACCGAAACCTATAACCTAAACTCAAACATAAATGATGTTTTATTTAAACCAACACGATTTAAATGATTTTTAAACTCGCAAGTATACGAATCATATGTAGATATGGTACGTATTACGAGATCGTTCCCACGAGGACTAGTCGTCACAACTCAAATCTATGACTCTCCTTAACTAATCCAACAAATAATGAACTAAATACTAAGCACAATTTAAAAAAAAAAAAACAATTAAGAACAGGGAAGAAAATTCAATCAGAGAAAGAGCACTAGGACTTTCGAATCCACCCCTAATTATCCTAACCCTTGTTTTGTCTGTTGATTCACCTTGATCTAGATTGATACCTTGATATAGAGAAAGTATGTGTCCTAAATCGGGCATACTGATTGTCTACAATTCCTTTAAGCAATGCCATGAACAACATATCCCATGTCCTTGGTGGTACATGGAATGTACATTCATTAAAGCATCATGTTTCTTCCTCTATAGGAAACCTGTTCTTGATCAGACCCAAGCACCTATAATAAGCATCCAAACAACATCCATATATATACTTTGATTAAGTTCATAGATGGAGAAGTATAGAATTTAAACCAATCAAGCCCACTTAGAGAAAGGAATAATTAATTAATATTCAAAGTAAATCAACCAATACAAGAGCTAATCAAATTAGGGGCTTCATCTCAGCCCTAGCTGAGAGATTAGTGACCCATGAAATCCATAAAAAAATATTAAATAAAATTCATAAAAATAAAACGTCAAACCGATCAATCTCTCTCTCTCTTCTTTCTTCTCTTTCTTCTCTCCTGGCTCTGGATCTCGAATTCCCAGTTCTGAATGCCTTTCCCACGTCCAAAACTCCCTTTTATAGGCTATTTGGATGGTGGTGGTCGGTGTGCGAGTCGTAGAAGGACTCGGAGTACAAATTTTTGCAGCCGTGATCGGTGGGCCCCACAGAGGTATTTTCTGGAAAATCCACCCCGTCCATTGGATTCAGGACGAAATTTCAGTCAGGAATGGGTGGTTTTGAATGTCCATTGACACGACCCACAGAAGAAATCTCAACAAAATCAGTTTTGAACGTCACAGAGCAGTCCGTTTGTGGCTTCTGTACCGCGCACGTGTGTACGCATGGGAGTGAAACATCAGCATGGTTTTGTAGTGCTCGAGCCAATCTACAAGATGGACGGCTTGGATCGGCCGTACGGGTGACGTACGGGGTCCACAATCCTCCGTAATATCGGCCAGCAACCGTCCTTTACGCTGACGCGAAACGACGAGGACTACGGTGATGGTGGGTCCCACTTCGCATTTGCTTTGAGAAATCTACTCCGTTTATGAGATTCACATCGAGAAACCGTCCGGGAGTGGTATATTCTAGAGTGAAATAGATGCGGCCCACTTGATCTTTCGTTCCGCCGTCCATCCTGTAATTTTCATCAATTAACGTCCGTACACATGCATGGGACCAAACGGACATCTAGGCGAGGGTAACACCCACCCTAGAGATGCAATGGACGGTTCAGATCATCTGAATAGATGATGATTGGGACCCACAGCTCGATCCAACGATCGGCTGCGGAAGACGCTGCCGCACATTTTCTCTTTTTGAGAAGAAGAGTCGGGTCCAGCCCTTGGACCCGTCCGGTGCACGCCAGCACATATATACACTGCGCACACGCATCACGTGTACGGGTCCCATGGTGATGTATATGTGAAATCGGTCCCGTCCATCTGCTATATCATATCATTTTAGATGTTGAGACCAAAATTGAAGTGAATCCAAATATCAGGTGGGCCTGAAATCATCAGTTTAAGGACTGATTTGTCCGTTGGCCCACTTTCCGAGATCTTTAATGGATGAAATTTAATATGTACGGTTAATTTATGGCCCTCATCCCATGTATGAAGTTTCGAACTGATCGGATAGTGGGAACCATGTGATCTTGCATTCTGGACCCTTTTCGGGCCCCTTTGGCTTGCTTTCCTCAGATCCCAGGCGTGTAAAATCTTCATTATTGGTTTTCTGGAGTCCATCCCGTACTCTGGTAATTTTGGAGCATGAAATCCATGCCTTTAACATCAATTTCCAATTAACGCTCCTGATTTCATCCTGTAATAAAAACACGATTAAAACACTCCATTAAACCTTATTATGTACGTAAAATTAGGCAATTACTGGGGTCTGATATGCAACATTCGACACTCATCAATAAACCCGAACCCGAACCCGAACCCGAATTCCTAAACCTAAATTTATACTCATAACCTAAACCTATTCTCAAATTCCAAAACCTATAACTACAACCTAAACCTTAACCTAAACCTATAACCTATAACCTAAACATATAACCTAAACTCAATTCCCTAAACCTTAACCTACAACCTAACCTAAACCTATACTTATAACCTAAACCTATTCTCAAATCTAAACCTACAACCTAAACCTAAAACTAAACCTATAGCATTAACCTAAACCTTTAACCTAAACTTATAACCTTAACCTAAACCTATTCTCAAATCCCAAAACTTAAACCTTTAACCTATAACCTAAACGTATAACCTATAACCTAAACCCAAACCTAAACCTATAACCTGTAACCTATAACCTAAACCTAAACCTTAACCTATAACCTATAACCTATAATCTAAACCTATTCTTAAATCCCTAAACTTTGATCGAAATGCACTGAGAAATGATCGTGAAGTGAAGCGAATTGAAGTGAAATGCTGAAATGACCGTGAATAAAAATGGAATCGCGGGATTGACCATGAAATGCATGGAAAGCGTGAAGTGAAGTGAATTGACCATGAAATGCATGGAAATGACCGTGAAGTGAAGGGAATTGACCGTAAAATGCATAGAAATGACTGTGAATCAAAACGGAATCGCCGGGATTGACCGTGATATGCATGGATTGATCGCGAAGTAAATGAAATGAGCGAAATTGACCGCGAACTGATTGAAATTGACCGTGAAGTGAATGAAATGGATTTTCAACCATCGACCTGATGGAATCTTGAAAAATAACCAAGTTGGTTGGCTAAAGTAGCTTCTCCTACCCCAAAATCATATAGGGTACGTCAAGTAACTAATTTTGGTTTAGAAGATATTCTTGTTAAATGAATAAAGAAAAAAAATGAAAAAAAAAGAGAGAAAAAATTTTATATGCTTATATATACATATTTATATAAATATGTATTAGAGAAAATTGTAGGTAGAATGAAGTTCTCCATGTAAAAAAAAAAATAAAAAAAATTTATAGGCTGGCACAAATGACATCGAGCTTTCGACAGACTACAGTTATGGCTACGGTTATAATCCGTAGTTATTGCTTTCGATGCCATCGATGACATCGAACACTAATTGATGACATCGAGCTTAAGTTGTCGATAACATCGAAGGTCTTTCGATATGTACTTCGATATATCGACTATCTGTCGATTAATCGAAAAAGGTCCAAAACTGTCCAGCGAGTTTGCCTCAAAAATCCTGCAATTTTCGATTAATCGAATGTCTTTCGATTAATCGAAAAAGGTATTTTTATCATTAGCTACGGATTATAACCGTAGCCATAACTGTAATCTGTGCCACTCTATGAAATTTTTTATTTTTTATTTATTTTTATTTTATTTTTTACATGGAGAATTTTATTCTACCTACAATTTTTTCAAATACATATTTATATAAATATGTATATATAAGCATATAAAAAAAATTTCTCTATTTTTTTCATTTTTTTCTTTATTCATTTAAAAAGGATGTCTTCTAAACCAAACTTAGTTACTTGATGTACCCTATATGATTTTGGGGTAGGAGAAGCTACTTTAGCCAACTAACCTAGTTATTTTCCAAGATTCCATCAGGTCGATATTCTCAATTTAAGATGGTGGCCCACCTCCTCTAATTCAGATCATCCACCAGATGATGAAACTGGCATTCTCTCTATTGATTCATCAAATGACATATCCTCGCGTCTGTCATCATCTCATACCCCATTGTTCATGCAGATTAAGCCTTTCGAATGGTGGATGGTGGTCCATCTCCACTTCAAATCCTTCACCTGATGATGACACAAACCCTTTCTCTATTAACCGATGCAATATCACATCCTCCAGTCCATTATCATATTCTTCTTCGAGCCCTTCGATCAATGGAGATTCTTTACCAGATGATGATGAACAGTCATTCTCGATTGACCCATACAACAACACGCCCTCCATCTTATCACCATCTCCTCCCCCTTCTTCATTTAAATCGAGTTTCTCGATCAGCGAATGGTGGCCCACCTCCTCCACTTGAAACCCTTCCCCAGGCAATGAGATTCTGGTTGGTAGTTAAAAAGTCTATAACTGGACCAGGGGTTAGGATCATCGTAGTTGAGACATCTGCAAAAGGAACTGCTGGAATTGTCATCTAGAAGTCATGAGCATGGTGAAAATTATAGATCGCTGCCTAAATGAGCGACAAATAAAGACTAAAAACTGCTACAGAGAAAAGCCATTCCCATATTCATTGACAAATCACCTTAGGTGGTGCAGAAACTAGAGTGAAACCCTCGACAACCAGTGACACCACCTCCCAAGTCGGTGAAGTTCTTCACGTCATCGGAAGTGAAGAGAATTGATCGTGAAATGCATGGAAATGGCCGTGAAGTGAAGAGAATTGATTGTGAAATGCTTGGAAATGGCCGTGAAGTGAAGTGAATTGACCGTGAAGTGCGTCGAAATGACCGTAAATGTAAACGGAATTGCTAGATATGATCGTGAAATGCATGGAAATGGCCGTGAAGTGAAGAGAATTGACCGTGAAGTCCTTGGAAATGGCCGTGAAGTGAAGTGAATTGACCGTGAAGAACGTCAATTGACGAAGTGAATGAACACGGAATCACCGAGAATGATCGTGAAATGCTTGGAAATGATGGTGAAGTGAAGTGAATTGACCGCGAAGTGCATGGAAATGGCCGTGAAGTGAAGTGAATTGACCTTGAAGTGCGTCGAATTGATCATGAATGAACACTGAATAGCCAGGAATGACCGTGAAATGCATGGAAATGACGGTAAAGTGCGTGGAAATGGTCGTGAAGTGAAGTGAATTGACCGTGAAGTGCGTTGAAATGATCGTGAACGTAAACAGAATTGCTGGATATGACCGTGAAATGCTTGGAAATGGCCGTGAAGTGAAGAGAATTGACCGTGAAATGCTTGGAAATGGCCGTGAAATGAGGTGAATTGACCGTGAAGTACGTCGAAATGACCGTGAATCAACACGGAATAGGCGGGAATGACCGTGAAATGCATGGAAATGATCGTGAAGTGAAGCAATTGAACCGCGAAATGCGCGGAAATGACCATGAAGTGAAGGGGCATGACCGTGAATTATGCCGAAATGACCGTGAATCAACACGGAATAGGCGGGAATGACCGTGATATGCATGGAAATGACCGTGAAGTGAGGTGAATTGGCCGTGAAATGCATGGAAATGACCGTGAACTGAAGGGAATTGACCGTGAAATGCATGGAAATGATCGTGAAGTGAAGGGAATTGATCGTGAAATGCATGAAAATGACTGTGAATCAACACGGAATTGTTTGGTATGACCGTAAAATGCATGTGAATGATCATGGTTTGAAGCGAATTGACCGTGAAATGCATACAAATGACCGTCAAGTGAAGGGAATTGACCGTGAAATGCCTCGAAATGACCGTGAATCAACACGGAATTATTTGGGAGGACCGTGAAATGCATGGGAATGATCATGGTTTGAAGCGAATTGACCGCGAAATGCATGCAAATGACCGTGAAGTGAAGGGAATTGACCGTGAAATGCCTCGAAATGATTTGTGAATCAACACGGAATTGTTTGGGATATTTGTGAAATGCATGGGAATGATCATGGTTTAAAGCGAATTGACCGCGAAATGCATGCAAATGACCGTGAAGTGAAGGGAATTGACCGTGAAATGCCTCGAAATGATTTGTGAATCAACACGTAATTGTTTGGGATGACCGTGAAATGCATGGGAATGGTCATGGTTTGAAGCTTAATTGACCGCAAAATGCATGCAAATGACCGTGAAGTGAAGGGAATTGACCGTGAAATGCCTCAAATGATTTGTGAATCAACACGGAATTGTTTGGGATGACCTGAAATGCATGGGAATGATCATGGTTTGAAGCAAATTGATGATAAATGCATGCAAATGACCGTGAAGTGAAGGAATTGACCCATTAAATGCCTCAAAATGACCGTGAATCAACACGGAATTATTTGGGATGATTTGTGAAATGTATGGGAATGATCATGGTTTGAAGCGAATTGACCGCTAAATGCGAAATGCATGCAATCCACCGTGAAGTGAAGGGAATTGACCGTGAAATGCCTCGAAATGACCGTGAATCAACACAAAATTGTTTGGTATGACCGTGAAATGCATGGGAATGATCATGGTTTGAAGCGAATTGACCGTGAAATGGATGCAACTGACCGTGAAGTGAAGGGAATTGACCGTGAAATGCCTCGAAATGATCTGTGAATCAACACGGAATTGTTTGGGATGACCGTGAAATGCATGGGAATGATCATGGTTTGAAGCGAATTGATATAAATGCATGCAATCATCCCGCGTAGTGAAGGGAATTGATCGTGAAATGCCTCGAAATGACCAGGAATCAACACGGAATTGTTTGGTATGACCGTGAAATGCATGGGAATGATCATGGTTTGAAGCGAATTGACCGCGAAATGCATGCAAATGACCGTGAAGTGAAGGGAATTGATTGTGAAATGCCTCAAAATGACCGTGAATCAACACGGAATTGTTTGGGATGACCATGAAATGCATGGGAATGATCATGGTTTGAAGCGAATTGACCACGAAATGCATGCAAATGACCGTGAAGTAAAGGGAATTGACCATGAAATGCCTCGAAATGACCGTGAATTAACACGGAATTGTTTGGGATGACCATGAAATGCATGGGAATGATCATGGTTTGAAGCGAATTGACCGCGAAATGCATGGGAATGATCATGGTTTGAATGAAATGGATTTTTAACCATCGACCTGATGGAATCTTGGAAAATAACAAGGTTAGTTGGCTAAAGTAGCTTCTCCTACCCCAAAATCATATATGGTACGTCAAGTAACTAATTTTGGTTTAGAAGATATTCTTGTTAAATGATTAAAGAAATAAATGAAAAAAGAAAGAGGGAAACAAATTTTATATGCTTATATATACGTATTTATATAAATATGTATTAAAGAAAATTGTAGGCAGAATAAATTTCTCCATGTAAAAAATAAAAAAACATAAAATAAAATAAAATAATTTATAGAGTGGCACATACTACCGCTATGGCTACGGTTATAATCCGTAGCTAAAGTTGAAGAAACCTTTTTCAATATATCAAAAGACCTTCGATATATCAAAAATTGTAGGATTTTTGAGAAAAACTCACTGGACAGCACTGGACCATTTTCGATAGATATCGAAAGACCTTCGATATATCGAAGTACATTTCAATGGACTTTTGGATTATTATTTATTATTTATTATTATGATTATTATTTTAAAATTTTTTGCTGTTGTAATCCCACCGCTTTTTGTGGGTCCTATTATGAGGTATGTGTTATATCCAAACCGTCCATATTTTTGGCGAACTCGTATTAAGGCTTGAGACGAAAAATAAGACAGATCTAGCTATCAAGTGGACCACACTGTTAAAGGCTGTGGATGATTGAACGTCTACCATTGAAACCCTTTTAGGGGTCACAGAAGTTTTGGATCATTATGAAACTTGTTTTTCCTCTTCATCCTGGTCTTTGTGACCTTATGAATAGATTGGATGGAAAATAAATGTTACGGTGGGCCCTACAAAATTTTTAACGGTGAAAATCAATTTTCTGCTGTTCTTTGTGGTGTGGTCCAGTTGATCTTTGGATATGATTTTCTTTTTTTAGATAATGGTCCGAAATGATCTCGAAATATGGATGAACGTTGTGGATATAATAAATACATAACTGTGGGGCCCATGTAACTTTGATATCTTTTGAACCGTTCGTACAACTCGGAGTTCGAGGAGCGTCAGCGCTCGTCTTCCCGCTTGAAGGAAAAGGCAGGGGCATTTTCGACCTTTGGCAAGGCGTCCGTACAGCTGGGGCGTATTCTCGCAAGGGAAAATGAGGTGGGCTTAGTTTCCTAATTTGGGCCATAAATGGGTCGTACTGTCGCAAATTTCCCTTAATAAAATGGGTGAATCACATTATCCCAGCAAATATACATGATACGAAAAGTCATGTGCACCAAACCACTGCACATGTGGATGGTTGATACGGAAAATAGCCATCGGTCCAAATCCAATGAACAATGTCCATCAGCAGATGATAGAACGTCAAATCCATCTATTTTTGTGGTCATGGCCCACCTATACCGGGGCCAATGATCTGGACAGTTTGTTTTAGGTTACATATACGCCAGGTGTACAACCGCAGGACTGTCTTCACGGATAGTGACATGTCCAGTCGTACATTAGCAGCGTATCAAATGCCATGATGTGATGTATACAAGGGATGGACTCGGATTGCCTGGAGAACCGACTTTGTGAGACCCACTGTGATGTATGTATTTTATCCACGCCGTCTATCCATTTTTTCAGATCATTTAACGGCATAAGCCCAAAATTGAGACAGATCCAAATCTGAAATAAACCACACCATAGGAAACAGTGGGATAATGACACCCACCGTTGAAACCTTCCTAGGCTCACCATGATGTTTTTCTGCCATCCACACTTTTCATAAGATCATACAGACCTGGATGAAGGGAAAACAAAAATATATCATCCTGATCCAAACCTTCTGTGGCCCACAAGAAGTTATCAATGGTAGATGTTCAATCCCTACAGTTTCTTATGGTGTGGTCCATTTGAGCTTTGGATCTACCTCATTTTTGGGCTCATTTATTAAATTGATCTGGAAAAACGTATGGACAGAGTGGATATAACAAATACATCACAGTGGACCCACAGAGTCTGATCACCAGGGCTATCCCTAGGCAATCTGGGATTTTGGAAGGAGAAAAATATTGATACTCTGGAAGACTGTGATGGTTGATACACATGCACTAAAAATATACAACGTGTCGTACAAGTAACTCAAAGTAAACTGTCCAAACTGTGGGCCACAGATTAGATGATAGCGTAACCAATCTAATTTTTGGACTATGACTATCCCCTACTTGCGGTGGCTGCCAAAATTGAACGGTTTAGATTGAGTTAATGAATGCCACGAGTACCTAGGTATGGATCATCACACTGTCCATCGTGTCTAGAACGCATTTGGTAGGCTATCATGTAAAATCCTCACGGATTCGATGATCCTATCCAGCCGTAAGTTGGTCTTCTTTCTGCAGCCCTCCATTTTCCAAGCCATTGATCGCATGGTTAGGATTACGTGATAAAAGTGATTATTCAAAACCATGAATGAAACATGATGACTTCCAACAAAAAGATAGCTCAAATTGTTTACTAGACCTAGTTTAATATAAAATGATCTTGGCCATCTATTTTGTAGGCTATTGATTGAAGGCTTTTATCATCCTACCGGTGTGATTTCTATCCAAGGAAAGATTTATCTGAGATAATGGACAGTCCAGATCGATCGATGGGATAGCCCTAATGTCCTGATGAAGCGAGTAACATTGTAACTTATAGTACCGAGAGAGCACTGGATCATGTTTTCTTTCATTAACCATTCCACGGACACGGTTTGGCTGGGAAGCCTACACCAACCAGGTAGCTAATGGAAAAGCTCTGTGGGACCCACTATGACGTATGTGCTTTATCCACACCGTCCATTCATTTTTCAAAATTATTTCATGGCAATAGCCCAAAGATTGATGCATATTGAAATCTTAAGTGGACCACACCACAGGAAATAGTGGGGATTGAACACTAACCGTTGAAAACTTCTTAGTCGCCACAGAAGTTTTGTATCAAGCCGATATTTGTTCTTTCCCTTCATCCAGAGTTATTTGGCTTTATCAACAGGTTGGATGGAAAATAAACACTACGGTGGGCCCCAAGAAGTTTTCAACAGTAAGCGTGCAATCCCCCACTGCTTCCTGTGACGTGGTCCAATTGAGATTTGGGTCTGCCTCATGCTCGAGATTCAGCTTGCAAAACGAATGGACGGTGTGGATAAAACACAAACATCATGGTGGGGCCCACAGAGCTTTTTCATGTGTTCCACTTCCATTTTCCACGCCTGAAAAGTTGAAACAGCAACCAAAGCTTGTGGTCAGCATCAAGCCATCCAAGATGAGCCCTTGGCCCCAATTACAAACGTGGCACACCTAAATGCACGGATAGTGCGTTCTTACGTAAGAGATTTGCATTTTTTTTTTTTTCATACTCGCATATAATTTCGAAGAGATTGGTATGCAAGCATGGCATGTTCATCTCCATGATGATCAACTACCCTATCTCAATGGCCATCATTCATGTCCCTTGCTTGTCCACAGGGAGAAATTATACGGTACAACCCCAAGAACTGCTGAAATTTGATACACCAATCTGCCTACAGCATGCATAGTTGGGTGATCCACCGATCTGATCCGTCCATCTAATAATTTCTCTCATTGATGGCCTATGTTTGGTAAGTCAGACATATTGAATAATCCTATCCATCACATTGCTATTTTTTTTCCAATAACCTTGCTTTGAAGGCTACTGTTCATATGGCTAGAAATCTCCTGATGGATGTGTATCATTGTATGGAAAACTAAATGGACGGTACTGATTGATACATGCGGCCCATGAAGAGATGCCTATGGCTAACTTTTTTTTAAAAATCTTTTGAAAGGAAAGGGAAGGTCTTTTCATTTGCTTTTCTTAAGAGTGATACTAAAAAATTAAAATATCAAGGAGGATCCAATGTAAAATATAGTCTATTTGGATCTTGATAAGAGATCTACAGTCCAACTAGTTAAGACCATAAGTTATGGTCCACCGAATGAAGAACTATCAACCTTTTATGTGGATGTAACATCTAATGCTTCTGATAGATTGGCACTACCTTGAGGACCCACCTAGTGAAACAATCATCCCTATCTAAACATCAGGATGGTCGCACCATAGAAAATAATATCTAACCGTTGATAAATAGTAAATACAAGTTTCATCTACTCGGTGAGAGGATATGGCTGATTTTTCTTTCTTTCTTTTCATAAGGTGATCCTTATGGTCGGTACAACCTATTGGACGGGTTGGATGCGGTGTACGCTTAGTAAGGCAGAAGTTATCTACTAGGTGGACTGTAACTTGTGGTCCAACCGGTTGGACATGAGACCTTCCCTTTAGATATTATACTCTTCTTATCCATTGTACATGTTACACACGTGTACGAGATTAGCACCAATCACCTTTCATGAACCTTTTTTTCCGCTATTAGGAAGCAGATTCCCTGGTGGCGGGATATCCGGTGGCAGGCGCTGTGGGGCCCACTATGATGCATGTGTTTTATATCCACGCCGTCCATACATTTTTTCAGTTCATTTAAGGGCATGTGCCAAAAAATGAAGCAGATCCAAATCTCAAGTGGGTCACATCACATGAAATAGTAGGGATAATGTCATCCATCGTTGAAACCTTCCTAGGGCCCACCTTGATGTTTATCATCCATCCAACCTGTTCACAAGTTCAAAAAGATCTTGATGAAGGAAACCAACCAATATCAGCTTGATCCAAAACTTTGTGGCATTAGGAAGTTTTTAATGGTTGGCGTTTAATCAACACTGCTTTATATGGTGTGGTCCACCTGAGATCTGGATCTTCTTCATTTTTGGTCTCATGCCCCACAATGACCTGAAAATACAGACCAACAGCATTGATATAATGAATACATCACTGTGGGCCCCACAGCACCAGCCACCAGGTATATCTAGCTATCCGCCTCGTCACTTTCCATATCCGATCTTAGATATTCGAAAGCTTTGTCCATTTAATTTAATAAAATCAGTGTCCCTGTAATATGGCTGTCAATAGGCGGGTCTGAGGTTATCTGAGGCCTAGATTTTTATCGGGTCTGTGCCCGGCAATGTTACTTTTAAAGCAAATATATGGTGCTAAGCTGGCGTGGGTAGCCCCTGACAACAGTTTTACATGAGGCAGTAAACACACCGGGCCCACTATGATGTGGGCCCAGCTTATGAATTATTTCCTCCAATCTCTCAGTGATACGTGCTATCCAGCTAAAAGAGACTAACCAAACCCATCTAAGGTATATATATATATATATATATATATATATATATATATATATATATATATATATATATATATATATATATATATATATATATATATGGTACCATGAGGTCGAGCAGTGGGCCCATCGTGATGTGTGACAAAAATCTACCCCATCAGTTAGATACACTCTTCCAAGGTGGGCCAGGGGCTTAAAAATCAAGTCAATTCATGACTTAGGTGGGTCATACCACATACAATAGTTGAGAACCCATTAAATCCTTCATGATCGTTTATTGGGCTCACCAACATGTGGTTCATAAATTCAGCCCATCCATTGTGTGTCCCACTTGGATGAGGGGCAAGACCAAGTTTTAGTTGCATCCAAAACTCAAGTGGGATCCATGTGGCAAGACCAAGTTTTAGTTGCATCCAAAACTCAAGTGGGCCCACCAAGTGCTTTTATATATTTTAGGAATGTCTTCATATAGTTTCAGATGAGATGGCTCACCTAAGTTCCCCATACAGCTGATTTTTGGAATATCCAATAACCTAAAGGGGACCGATCAAATGCACGATGTTGACGTCCGACACACACCAAAACTTCCCATGAGGTCGAGCTGTGTGGGCCCCACCCTAATATATGTCAAACATTAATACCATGCAAAAGGAAAGTGGACCACACCACAGGAACAGTGGGGATTGAAATGCCTACCATTGAAAACTTCTAGGGGGTCGTGTAAGTTTTGGATCAAGCTGATATTCATGTCCTCCTCATCCACGTCTATGTGACCCTATGAACAGGTTCGATGGAAAATATGAACAATCAATGTGATGCAGCACCCCTTGAAAACTCACCGCTCAACTTTCAGCCTGATCCAAAACTCTAGTGGGCCATAACAAAGAGAAAGGAAAATCAAGAGAAGAAATTGTTTCCTTTTGCCATGGCCCACCAGAGTTTTGTATAAAGCTGAAAGTTGAGCTTGTGAGGTTTCAAGGGGTGCTGCATCACATTGACGGATCAGAGTTTGTGGTTCATCACCTAAAATGAATTGTCAAAATGGATGGACAGAATAGATAAAACACTTATATCATAGTGGCCCCATAAAATCCCCTAACAGGACCGTCGATCTCTTTGTTGGTCCTAGTGGGGGTAGTACTCAATCCCCGCCCAAAAATCAGGTCAATCAATCCATTATGGGCCACCATTTGAATTTGAAGGTTTTTGAGTGATTGTCCATTGTGTCAATGGCGTGGCCCACTTCTTTTTTCCTTGGTGTGGCCCACCTAAACATTGGCTACGCCAAACTCTTTGGGCATCCCACCAGCACAACGGACTTAGTTCATGGGTTGGACGGCACACAGCAGCATGGTCCACACAGGCAAGTAAATAACTTCCAGGAAAAACCTGCTTTAGCCTTGGCTTGTAGAGGAACCGGCCTCACGTTGACTGACGGCTACTCACAACCGAGATGGTATCAAGTCCAACTGCTTCATCCATAAATTACGGTCACCAGTAAATAACTTACAATCTACCATTGGACGGGTTTGGATGTTGTACACACTTGATGCACTGGCATTTATGCGCTGGTTGGATAATAACACTCGGGTTTTTAGTGGGTGGAGCCTAAAGTTGTCTAAGGGCCCGTTTGTTAAATCTGAAATCTAAAGCTTAAATATGAAATCTGAAGCTGAATCTGAAATCTAAAGCCTGGATCTGAAATCTGAAGTCAAAAAACTTGTTTGATAATTATTGTTGAAGTCTGAAAATTAAGTACTGAATTGAAACAATCTTTTTGTTAACAAACATATGAAATGTCTGAAATATGTTAATTTCTCACATTTGCCTCAATCTCTTGTTTAGAAATGTTTTACATTATAAAGAAATTATTTTTTATTAAATGAAAATAAACTTATTCAGTGGGCCCCACCATGATGCATGTGTTTCATCCATGCTGTCCATATATTTTTTCAGATCATTTTATAGTACGAGACAAAAAATGAGGTATATCCCAATCTCAAGTGGACCACATTACAGGAAACAGTGTTGAATGAGCTTTGCCTATTGAAAACCTTTTGGGGGCATAAAAGTTTTGGATCAAGCTGATTTTTATTTTGTTTGTTTGTTTGTTTGTTTGTTTGTTTGTTTTTTGTTTTTTGTTTTTTTTTTGTTTTTACTTCAGCTGGGAATGTAGGACCTAATCAACATATTAGATGTCAAATAAACAGTACAGTGGGCCTAGGGGGATTTTAATGGTGGATATCCCATCACTATTGTTTTCCTGTGGTGTGGTCCACCGGAGATTTATATCCCTCTTATTTTTGGGATAAAGACATAAAATGATACTACGTAAGTAAGAATAGATGAATGGAATGGATGAAACACATGCATCATGGGGGCCACATAGCACCGACCACCACCCATCGGGATGGTGGCAGGGGAGTAGCCAATCTGTTTCCGTATCCGGCTATATAGCTGGTGTATATTGGCACGGATTAGATACTGATGAGACTCGCCACTTAAGTGACGTCACCAACTTATGTGGACCCCACTATGATGTATGTATGGTATCCACAACGTCCATTCATTTGGAGATATTATTTTAATGCATGACCCGGAGAATGAGGCAGATCCAAAGCTTTAGTGGACCCCACCACAGAAAACAATGGGAAGATTGATGTCCACTGTTGAAACCTTCTTAAGGTCCACATAATGTTTTTTCGAAATCCAACCTATTTAAAAGTTAAAAAAGCATTGAAGAAGGTAAAACACAAACATCAGCTTGATCGAAAACTTTTGTGGCCTTTAGAAGTTTTTAATGGTGGTGTCACTCTCTCCGCTATTTTTTATGGTGAGGTCCACTGGATCTTTGGATGTAAATCATTCTTTAGATCTTATCCTAAAATGATCTCTCCAGATGGATGGATGGATGGATGGCATGGATAAAAAACATACATCATACTTAGTGACGTCACTTCAATAGCAATCCCGTCCCGGGCTTCCAACGTGGATTGCGTCCTACCCCCGGGCAGGCTCTGTGGGGGCCACTGTGATGTAAGTATTCAGGTCCACAACTCCAGTGAACCACCCCAAAGGATGCTACGGTGATAATGACATCCACTGTTGAAACCTTTCTGAGGGCCACTGTGATGGTTTTTTTTTTCCATCCAACCTATTCATTAGGTCATGTAGACGTGGATGAAGTGAAAACACAAATATCAGCTTGATCCGAAACTTTTCCAGCTCCCAAGAAGTTTTTAATGGTGGACGTTCAATCCCCACCTTGTGGTCCAGTTAATGCTTGGACCTGCCTCTTTTTTTGGCTCACACTTTAAATGATATGAAAAAGTTGATGGACGGTGTGGATCAAACACATAAATCATGGTGGGGCATGAAGAAATTCCAGATGTAAAAAAGTCAGTTATGTACTGCACAAACAATTTAAAGAGAAACAATTGTGGGATAATTTTGGAAACAAAAATTTTTCTTTAATAAAAAATTCATTGAGCACATTCTGCATTCACCATTAAGCTAGACTCCTATCACGGAAAGAATTCAATTAAAAACGACATAGCGCTTTCCTTCTTCCACGTTAATGATGCGTTAACAAACACCACTAAACATGGAATATTTTTCCAATTTCGCGTTAAGTGCAAAAATTCCAAATCTTAAATGGGCTGGATCATCCTGTTGGGCCCATTCAAAATTTCAGGTTTGAAAAGCCTAGGCCCGGCCCATTCCATTGACAGCCCTAAATAACTCTGTAATCCAAGTATGTGAGCCTGAGACCAGTTAATTAATGATTTTCATTTATTTATTAATTTATTTTAGGGAAATTTATGAAATATATATTTTGTTTTAAATTCCTTTCTGCAAAAACTCCTATGGGGTTGTTGGGCAGCATGGATTTTGCACTCAGGAATTGGAATCCAGGATTTTGAATCCAAACCATGTTTGGCACTCCCAAAGATCCTCCATTTTAAATCCAACTTAGAAAATCTCATAAGCACCCCTTTATAAAATTCAAGAGAAAACGTGGGGTCCACAGTATTTTCAATTCTCTACAATTGTCAATATCCAAGCCATTGAACATAATTTCTGAATTCGATAAGACTTGAAAATCCAAATTACCAAACACAACCGAGAGAATGCAAAATCCAAGTTTGAAAAGCTAAGATTTAGAATCCAAACTCATATTGCTGATCAACACCACCAAACATGTGCATGATGTACTCACTCCATTCCTACAAACATGTCATATGCATAACACATTTGAGCCATGAAAAAGGTTGGCCTCATCCATAAGATTACTCGAAATCATGTTGTTCCACTAATCAGGTGAGTCGATGGCAAATGATCCAACCCAATTTACATGCTTTGCATGCATCATAAGTTAGATCAGTGGGGTCCTTACTCTTGCGCAGGTGGTAGATGTTGATGTCAAAATCTGGACTACCCTGCACTCGGCAAGGTGAACCTCCAAGGAACCTTGAACATGCACAGAGAGTGAGCAAAGGAGACCCTGGCTAAACCGGGGGACCCTTCGATGCCTAAGTCAGGTCAAAGGAATCTGGGTCTAAGTTGATAGTAGTGAGAGAGTGTGAGATATTACGTACCTGTAGCAATGAAGTCTCATTGTATTTATACCTGGCTGTCGGATGATCTGGGTTCGTTAATCTCGGCACGATTCACTCAATCACCGGAATTATATGATCGTGGAGATACGGCCCGTAATCCGGAGATCGTGTAATGTATCGTGTGTATATGCGGGAGAGACGGTCGTTTGTGTCTCCTTAAGGTAGTTTCCTAATTTGGTGCGTAACATACCCGCATCTCGCTCTGGCCTTGGCCCGAGACATTACCTCTTTGAAGAAAGATGAGAATGAGGACGAGCCTTTGGCTCAGAGGTCCTCCTTCGAAGGACGATGAGGATGAGGACGAGCCCTCGGATCGGAGGTCCTTCTTTAAATGAAAATGAGGACGAGGACAAGTCCTCGGCTCGGATGTCGTTCCCTCGGCTCGGATGTTCGGATGTTGCTCTCTTCAATAGTGTTCATCATTTCGAGTGTTCTTACGTTTGATCGGACTAAGAAGATGTTGGTCCTCGGGACTATAAGGGGCTCGGATCTTCCCATAACAGTAGACTTTCAGGAGTTCAACTCCCGGTTAAGGGTTCGAGTACCCATAGGTGGTGAAATTCCACTAGCGTGAGTGTGTGGGGTGTGTGTGCGTGTGTGAATTTTTTTTTTTTTTTTTTTTTTTTTTTAAAGTTAGATTAGTGAAATTGACTGATTTGCAACACAAGATCTAAACATTGTTTCCCACTAGATTCAAAGCTTAGATCTAAACATTGCCACACAACACTCATGGTGGCTGCCTTAAAAAATAATCAAGATCAGAAGATCCTAAACTTCAGATTTATGGCCTGCAAAGCAATGGTTAAGGAGATGAGATGGTTTCATTTACAGACACAAGATCTTCAAGCCCTAGCAAAATACTGTTGTGAGATCTCAATCATCAAAAGGGTCTTCTCAAGGTGAATGTGTGAGATATATGCCTTTACAGAAGAAAGACCGTGAGGCCCAAAACACAAATGAACTACAAATGACATGAGTGTGTACAAACGAGGCACCATGTAGTAATGGTAGTAGTAACAACACAAAAACAAGAACAATAACAGTAACAATAACAATAACAATAATAATAATAATCAAGAAGAAGAAGAAGAAGAAGAAGTTGAAAGTTTAGACCAAAAAAATGACTATCAACGTATTGATGTCGGTACTCTATCTGGCCGTTGGATTTGAGTTGCTTTCAATGAGCTAAACCATTTATTTGATGGGGATGCCTCAAAAGGTCTCCTAGCGAATATTTTAACCCTTTGATTATACAAAGGTTTTGGTGGCTATTAATGTTCAAAGCAAAAGAATCAAATCAACAAAGGATTGAAATAATCCATCGAGAACTTTTATATGTTAAGCTTCTATTATGAAAAGTGACTCATCATATAAATGGTTTAGGTCATTGGAAGATGACCCAGATTCAAAGGCTAGAGTCCCGACAAATCATATTGCAAGACATTAGGATGTATTAGAGCAAACGTTGTTAGATAAATGTATTTTGACAAATATTTCAATGAAGGTAAGATGTTTTGAAAAATCTTGTGGAGTAGCTTTTGGATTCATAACTACAAATATAAGTGTATTTCAATAAATCCCCTTTATTTTAGAAGGGCAGCTCTCTGAGACAAGCATACTTCTAAAACTCATTGAGTCGACTTGAAACTCAGCTGAGTTTATTCAACTCGGGGAGATTTCGAGCCGACTCACTGAGAAAGTCAGAGCTGGCTCTGCACTCAGACCAAACTCGGGAAGACTCGAGTTGACTCAATGTAACGCTCCGGAAAATTGAAGGTCGAGCATAGACTCGACTCCCGAGTTCCCGAGTGTCACTTATCATGCATTTATGGTTTTTATGATTAATCAAATTTAACTGCGTAAATTGGAATTACCTGAAACATAAAGCACAATCGCACCAGTCTACTGAAGTGAAGGAAATCTCACAAATATACAAGTCCAAAAATAATAAAGGGTCGCCCAAGGCGTTGCCCAACAGGATAATAATAGAAGGCTATATCCCAAAAGACTAAAGCGGAGCCCGCGGCTCAGCAAATCCAAATTCAGCCCGATCAAGCCGATGGAGAGCCGCCCAGCTGAAAGTAGGAGAGCTTCGTCCTCCTCGTCAAAGCTCACCTCGCCAGGTTCCTCATGCACTGGGTCACCTGCATCTATGAATGGGTCTGGTTGGTGTTTTAAAACACCGTCCCAGAGTGGGAGTGAGTGATCAACTCAGTGTGAACTATTGGTCTCAAGTTATAACAGGCATCAATTGTAATATGAACTTAATGAAAAGCAGTCATTCATCAACACCTATCAACTCTTATTTAAATGCATGCATGCGGGATGATATGATGCATGCCCTCGCCACAACACTCCCTCAAGCGACTTCATCTAACGATCACATATGACAACACTCCCTCAGAGCGACCTCGACTTCCGAGTCGCCACCCTAACTAATGCATGCAATGCGATCGTGTTAGCCGAGTTATTAGTTAAGTTCATTCATCCAGCAGGTTGAGGATTTTGATTCACCCTACGTATCAATGCCCTAAGCTGGTTGCGAGGCCAAGACCCCCCAACGCGTGAGGCCGAGACCTCGCAGTCCGTGATCCCGTCGGGTTCCTCATCCCCGACTCCAAGCACATGAGGAGTACCGAAAGGAAGGGATCGCTCGCAGTCACTACGGGGAGGCGCGGTACCCCAGCGTAGGCCGACAGCTCGGACATAGTGTCCCATTCCACCATGCCCGGCTCACGAGGCTGTGGACCAGTTTCAGGTGAATTATCGATGGGCTACAATGGTTGCAAGGTGGTTCAGATTCCATACATATGTGAGCACACATGGTTAACAAACAGAGTTGATCAGTCAGTAGCCTAGACCGCATGAGTCAGGCGAGTGTGAGACGAGTGACTTCGGGCACAAGGGTCCCACGTAGTCGAACTACAGCCACCCGAACACACTCGCCTAAAACCCACGGTTTAGCCTCTAGGCAGTCCTACCAATGGAGCCACCTTCATTCTCCTCATGTTTCCTGACCAACCCAAGGGTATGAGTAGCAATCCCTAGCATGCCGCCTACCAATGCGTCATCTAGCATATACAACCTTCATGTTCTCAAGCTTCTCAACATACAATTCAGATTCTCATACTAAGCAAAGCCAACAATATCATAATACAAGTACAAGTGAGGTGTGTGTGTGTGTGGGAGGAAGTTAAGCACTTCCACCATTGCAAGAAATCATATGCACACGATCATCATACATTCTATGAAACAACAATGTAGGGAGAAATCAACAAGGCATGAGCACCTAATCATCCAAATACCCAATCATGTGAAAGGCAATAGCAACACCAAATGAGGATCAACATGCATCCCATACGAATTTCAACAATCATGCAATTCCTAGGGTTTCTCTAGTTTCTCCAATCATAACATCCAAACAATCAAAATCATTAAACCTATAGTAAAATTGGTGCTAGGCCACCTAAGAACAATAGTCCGTACCTTCAGATTCGTTGGAGGCTTGGAAACGACCTAGAGATGAGGGTTTTGGAAAGGAATCCCTAAAACAATTCAAACATGAGAGAAATCCATGCATTTTCGTCTTCAATACAAGGATTTCAAGAGAAAGGAGTGAGGAATCTTACCTAGATGGCCCACGAACGATTTTCGGTGGTTGTGGTGTAGGGTTTCCTCTTGGAGAAAGTGTAGGAGGTTGTGGGTTTGATCCTCTTGGGCCCCACCTTGATTGAGAGTCCACCTTGCTCACCTCCACTCTCACTACTCCCTTGTTCTCCCTTCTTTCTCCTCTTTCTCTTCTCTCTTTCCCCCTTTTCTCTTAGGGCAAAATCGTATGGGGAGAGGGGTGCCCAAATGAAACCCTTTATATAGTGCCAATTTTGGTGCAATTGGCCCCAAGTGTTGGGTCTTTACTATACTAACCCTATGGGAGGGTTTTTCTAGCCTATGGGGTGTATTAGTTGATATACACCGTAGGATAGTTAGTCCTAATGATGATCTACGTATGGACACAATCGGCCTGCCATTTCGACGCACCGATCAACAGATATGATTAGAAGTCTGTTCAACGGTCACCGATGGTTGATCGGGGCCGCGGCTATACGGATGTGAGCGGGGAAATATCCTTAATCCATGGGTAAAGTTTGGTCGTAAACCGACGGTCCGAAATCCCCAACTTGGCATAAGAGTGGACGACTCAAATCACTTAAGTTCCCACAATTTCCCAAACTAGCCTTCTAGGGCTCCCTATTGAAGTTAGGGTGGCCCTAACGCCCCCCCAGCCACCAAATTCGGCGTGTAGGTGCTTTATGGCCTGACTAGGGCCCATGCAAAAATTGAAGATGAACGGATGGACGGATATATGATCTGAGAAAGCGTTTCTGACCTTTAAGTGGTCCTGTGGGGGCCATTTTGGTGATTGGAGCATTTCTGATGGCCCTCTGGCCATGAAATTTATAGGATAAGTGGTCCATGACCCGATGAGGGGCCTTGCAAAATTTGGGAACGAACGGATGCGGGGTTTGGTCGACGGGTCCGATTTACGATCACGGTCACCGTTCCACGATCAGGTCCCAGATTTGGTGGACGGGTGTAGAAAAATATATTAAACCGTCACCACAAATTTGGAAGGAATCCGACAGCTAGAACGCCTGGTATCCCGATTTCATTTGTAAGTGCCAGATTCCAATTTTTGGCATTGGCGGGGTGCATTTGGCTAGTGCGGATTTACGGGTGTCCACTGGGTCCGTCTGTCACGATGGACCACAAGCCAAGTGAGATCTATGATTTCCTAAATTTTTAGATTTTTTTCGACCTTCTTCGATTCGTTGGGTGGCCCACACGGCCGTTGTTAAGTGAACTTGAGGCCCTCACGGCAGCGGACCACACTTGGTCGATCATGACCGAGCGGTTTAGTCTAATGGGCTAATCTTAGATTTAATTTATTTGTGATACCTCACCCCTGAGTAGTTTAAATGAACGATTACTCGCGGAATCGAGCGTGGACGCCCAGTTGTTGTCTTTGGTTGGACGGGACGTTACCATCACCCATGTATAAGCTAGCATTGAGTGTCAATGGTCAGTAAGTGAAAATATAAATTAATTACATAAGAAAAAATTTAAGAATTCTTGGAAATCCAAAACAGTAAAAATCCGGGATGTTACACTCAACCACTGTCGAATTGATGCAACTTGTGGTGACTCGAACAGTGTAAACAATGATGAAATGTGAAACAGGGAGGGAGGGGAGTAGAACACTCAACCTGAGCTGAAATTAAAGATGCACTTAACCAGAGCACTCTCCAATTATTTGAGAATGATTTTCCTTTTTTTATATTTACCTATATTAACTCTATCTATATTAGATACATGACAATTGCCTAAAAAAAAGGTTGTTCACACAACATTAATATGACAAATAGGATTTAAATGAAAATGATTTAATATATATACATTGCTATCATGGATTGCATGATTTTGGGGGGCATCTGCATCATGGGAAATCATCGTTTAATGACTTGAATCCAGCACATGTGCCAAGTTGGCACTTTGAAGTTAGATGCATCACATACAATAACTCAATCAAGCCATCCGACTAGTGTGACCCACTTAGCACACATCATTGTCTAATATCCACATCTATTTAAATATCCAACTTATGATTAGTAAGCATTTGTGTGATGAACTTGGACCATTGATAGTTTTTCAATCTGACCGCCACCTAAATATCCACAAATCAGGCAGTTAGGAAATCATATCAATGTAATATTTGGCTTGACAACCATCTAAATCAGGGTCTAGGACTTGTAGGGTTTATTTTGAGTTTATTCTATGCCATACGTACAATTTCATAGTGCCTGCATATCAACCACCATAGTTGACCAGAGTATCACCATTTTTCTCTAGCTCCCTTGCATATTACCTAAATGCCCTTACTTTTGGTTTGGGTGACCCAACCCAAGGTATTAAATACTTAACCTTAACGAAATTCAAGTGGCTTGGATTAGATCTGCTTACCACCTACAACTAGTAAAATAACACATAAAATGAAATGAAACGTCGTCATCATCATATGAACCTTATTCCAACTAATTAGGGTCAGCTACATGAATCATTTTCTGCCATTCTACTCTATCAAGGGCCATAACTTCAGTTGAACCATAGGTCACTAAGTCTTTTTGGGCCTTCCCCTTAACCTTTTAGAGCCTGCAACTTGTATCAACTCACTCCTAATCAGCGCAATTCTTGGTCGCTGTTGCACATGACTAAAACATATAAGTTTACTTTCCCTCATCTTTATTACCTATTGGTGTCACTCCAAAATTCCAGCAAATGCGTTCATTCTTATTATATCCTTCCTTGTCCTGCCACTTATCCATCCTGACATAAAATGAAACACGCAACCATATATCCTTCCTTGTCTTGCCACTTATCCATCCTGACATAAAATGAAACACGCAACCATCAAACCACTCGTAACCGTAAATGATGATAGTGGTGGTGATGGTGATGTGGTGGTGGTGGTGGTGGTGGTGGTGGTGGTGATGATGACAACGATGCCGACAATGGTGGTGGTAGTGATGATGACGACGGAATGGATGTCACACATATGACATGGGTTGGGCCAAAGATTGGGTTGGGCGTGCCGACCCAAGTTACACCACTACTTTTGGTTTAAAACCCTTCCATGTGTCCAAGTCTCACTTTCGGACCTCTAAAGATCGTCCATGACTTGCTGCGCTATTCCAACAGGAAACCTTGCTAGGTCTGGAACTAAGGTAATTCCTAGGGCGAGAAAGTGTCATGACCAGCTGCACTATTCACCTGGAGGTTTTCCATGTCCTTTGATAATGAGAGTTTAAGCTACTCAATTCTGTAGAAAATTCTAAACCCACTTACTCACGTTACATATAGTATAGATATAGAGAGAGGAAAATATCCATACTGCAGGTTATGAATCCAATATCTCTTATGCTTTAAGTCCAATTAATTGCATAATAAAATAGAGATTTTGTCTACCAAGTGTTTAATAATAATAGAGTTGCCAAAGAAGTGAAGAAATCAATTACAAATTACACTAACAAATAGAGAAGTTTCTAGTGTTTAAAACCTAAGTCTGGAGTTCTCTGTTTGTAATGAAAAGTTGTGCACCAATTTTAACATCTGAGGCCATGGTTCAACGATCCAAACTGTTGATTTGATGAGATATAGAGCCAGAGAGAGCTGCCTCTAAAATCTTCAAGATTGCAAGATATTAAGCTTTCGATTAATGGCCCGGAAAGGCAGTTAAGTAGACAGTTCTTCAGTAATCAGAGGGTAGAAAATTTCAAATCGGGTTTGTTTTTTGGTGTGCTAATCCGAAGTGACATCCATCTTATTAATGGTATGAATCATTGAAACATGTCCCCACATGTTCAGAATTCTGCCCATCAGGAAATACCTTTTCCAAAATTCTTGATTTGGTTGGTAACAATGTTGTGAAAATCATTATCATATCGCAAATCGTAAATCATAATGAATCGCAGATTCTAGAATGGTATCAAATCGCAAATCGTATCATAAATTATAAGATTATTTATGATTTTCGCAAATCGTATCATAAATTATAAGATTATTTATGATTTTCTTAAAAATATGAAAAATATAAATAAATCAGCAAAAAAAAAAAAAAAACTTTAATACAATCATGACATGGTATTACTAAAAGAATTAAATGATTCTATATCTCTCTCTTTTTTTCTTTTTTTTTTTTTTATTTCTTATTTTATTTTTATTTTTATTTTTTTGTCTTCAAGAAATTTTCTTTAACAAACATACAAGGATCCTTTAATAATTTATGTTCTTGTGACCTTTTTTTAATGTAGAATCGCATTGGAAAAGCAGTATTTGATTCCGTAGATCAATGAAAAAATATATTTTGATTTCTAACCATCATTCCACAATACATATAAATCGACATGATCATAAACATCCATAAAAACATTCCAGATAAGTCATACATCAATTTGGTGTTTTGACCAATTAAGAAACAAGAAATCATAAAAAAAAAAAGAAAAAAAAAGGAGCTCTATGATTTAATATTAAAGCGAATCTATATCATTTAATCTATTATAAAGAACAAAATAAAACAATTCACATTTTCTAAACAATTTTTCTTCTTTAAAGGTTTTTTTCTAAATGATTCTTAAAGCCTCCAATTTAAAAACATAAAATGAAAGCCAAGTGAAGCATAAAATAGAAGAAAAGAAGTATAATTTGAATCATAAATCATATGATTCAAATCATAAAATTGTATTCATACAAAAAGGGACTCAAGGTGGGATTCAAATCGTTTTTCTTAAGATTCGATTCGACACAAATCAATACTCGTAAGTCATAAGATTTTGACAACACTGGTTGGTAATATTTTTCCAGTCTCATTCTTCCGAATAGCTGCTCATAGTGCTCATTGTTGCATCGACCGCTTGGATGGTCCAATTGATTGGCTTGCATTGTCCACTAGGTCAAGCACATTTTTTTAATGGCTAACATGCAAATATCACGCCAGTCAGATGATTCTAACCACCCATTAAATAGCTTAGAAAACCAAAGGTCAAGTTCATTCACATAAAAATTGGTCCAATCAACTTTTCGGGGCCAATTATGGATCCAATATGGTTCCAAAGAATCACTCAATCAATCCTAACAATCCTATCTAGAAAAAAACATGCCAACCTATGTATGTATCGGACCGTCTGATTGGCATTAATTTAACGATGTCCCATGAATGCTGGATCAAATTGAAAGTCTAGATTGAGCAAGTGGACTGTCCAAGTGCCTGAATGCAACTCTGATCTCTATAATTTACTGTGTTTTAAGCATTGGATCATTCCGCATATATAAATATAAATGCGTTTGTGTAATTCAAGCATTTAATATTGTAAAGTTACAACAGATACAGGAAGATGCAAATAGATATATTAGGTCTTTGATTTCCTAAGAAAGGAAAGAAAAGAAAAGAAAAAACATAGCTCTAGAAAATTGAGTGTTGATGATAGTTACCAAAATTACATCACCACGAACCGCAAACTGGTTTAAGCTTATCCAATCTGTACAGTTCTTGGTAAATTACAATTGAGCCACCAACAGCCTCAATATCAAGGCACAAAGCACCATCCAATTGAGCAAATGGGCTTGATAGATCAATCCAATGTATATATATGGTGGGCTTGATGACTTCGATCCACGTACAATAGAAATCATTTCGAAATGTTGAACTACTCCACTATAACTTCAAGACCCTTGTAGCAATTATTGGATGCAAATCAAACTGCGAACTTGGTGTTTATGACTTATAGTTGTGGAAAACATTGAATATCCAAGCACCTAATTTTCCTTGTGCCTTCGTGTGTTCGTATGAAGGGCATAGATTCTCTGGAATGTAATAACCAGCTTCACCCCAAATAGCAACTAAATGTTCCAACTGTGATCATGTGGGAAAATTACAGATTCAGGTTTGTAAATTAATGACTTCTACACAAACATCTGCAAAGGAGCCTATGGTGCCTGCATGCTCTCCCACAATTATCGTTCTTTCCATTTTCTTATTTCCACTCGAGTTAATAAAGCTTCCAGGTTTTCTGCTTCTCAAACTATAAGATTGAGATTTAGCTCCCATTATCTAGTTGAGATATGTGAGCAGGCACGCAACTCGTATATGAGCCACTAATCTGGTTCGCCCACCATGGTGATACCCTGGTCCGAAAATGAGGCCCATCCACTCATTGTTGGGCAGTGAATTTTCTATTGGTTCTGGTCCCCTGTATGTTGAATGTTGACCATTTTTCACTGGTCCATTTCTTTTGCTCCTGCAGCCCATTTGATGAGGGCTATGCCAGATCATCAACCAAGTAGGTGCCACCTGAGGAACATGGAATTCACACAAGTGACACAACGGCATGTGTGAGCTGCAAGTTGAGTCCCATTAATAGCGCTCTTTCATGCTTAACGGCACCGCAAGAAAAAAGCAGCCACCCACCAATTGCTTTCACTTCTTCTGCCGGTCCACATCAGAAGGCACTGTCAGGTCCTAAACTGTTCCACAAGCCTCACAAGACTGTAGGTCTCAGCATCAGGCCTTGCACCTCCTAGAATCATTCTTCTCAAAAAATTTGGAGCAAACACCTTACCCTTCACGTACGCCCTCAACAATGCATTGTATACAAAGGTATACCTGCTATACCTCGATTCCTTCAACTCCGAGAACAACTTCTCTGCATTCTCTACATCACCCATGTCAGCGAAAATTTCAACCATTAAAAGGGTAGTCTCCAACCATGGTGTCGATCTCCGAACCCAAGTGCTCATGGTCTGATCCATTCCTACCTCCAAAGTCTTCAATGCTTCCTCTACCAAACCCGCTTTCAAGCAACCCAATGCAAGATGCCGATACGTTATCGCATTCGGCTTGCAGCAATGCAGCTCCATTTCCGTGAACAGCTCAGATGCTTTATCGATGAGCCCATGTCGGGAATATACCGATATAATAGAATTGAACTGCTCCGCCAACTTCAACTTTTTTATCGACTTCATTTCTGCCCAAAGCTCCTCGGCTCTACTCAGATTGCCGATCCTCCCAAACGCTTCAATGGCCAGTACGAAGCTTTTGTACCTCACATGTGGAAGATTTTGCACGACCTGCCATGTGCACTCTAGCTTCTTCTCCTTCCTCAAATACCCATATAAGATAAGTAGAACATCGAGCGTCGACCAGTTGTCACCTGTTTTGGACTGCTCGATCGCTTCAACATATGCCTCAGATACAGCATACAGCCTTGCGACAGCGTGTGCAGTTGCTAATATGCAGTAAGTAATCTCATTCGGCTCAACTTTTGATTGCTTCATTTCATTGAAAACCTTTGCCAATCCTTCAATATTATGTTCATCCGATTCTAGTTTCAAGAGAATGTTGTATGTGGATGGATGCCGGGCCACATGGTCAGCCTTCATCTGAGTGAGGATTCTCGGGATTCTTTTCTTCCGTCCTGGTGTGGAATGGAGGATTATCAAGCGGTTGAAAACCAGGTGAGAGATGGGGAGTGACAGTTCCCTCATCTTCTTCATGTATGCCAATGAGAGTCTAATCACGCCCTTGTCCAAACAGGCCAATACAAGATTGTTGTAGAGCAGCTCGTTTTGGAACTCAGGAGGGATGCAGGTAAAGAGACTCTCTCCATGTGATATGCCGTGAAGCTTAGTCGTGAATTCCAGTAGAAAAGAGTAGTCGAGTTCTTTCAGCTTATAGGGTCTTTCTCTAATCACCCATTCCATTACCTGTTAAAAAATAAAAATAAATAAACAGGAAGGTCAGGTTCGTTGTATTCATTTAGTTGTCTATTCAGGCATAGCATTTCTTCTAGATATTTCGGATTTTAGGCATGTTCAGATGCTCATTGAACTGACTTGGAACATGCATTGGCACCATTTAAATTCATGATGATGACCAAACCCGTAATTGTAATTCCATGCATACATAGCCACTTTGGTCAGTTATGTGTTACACGATTGAATTAATACAACTCAGTTTGATTGAATTATTGTAATTCAGTCTAAATGAAAAAGGTTATGTTACCAATAAAAACAGACTTACGCTGCAAATAGAAAATGATACTCAAACTCAATACTTATGCAAAGAAGAGGATGAAGCAATATCATTTGCTTATTAAATAATTGAAATTCTCACCTGCATTTCTGTTTCTAGGAAGTTTCTACAAAAACTTTTTTTTTTTAATTTTATTTTTTTATTTATCGTTAATGAAAAGCTTTATCAAGATTGAACAAAAAGATGAAACGACCCAGAGAGATCAAACGCAGGGTAACTTGTTTATTAAGGTCAAGAGCCATCCCTAAATCCCAATCACCCATCGGTTTACATTGCTGAAACCCAAACACCCATGATGTCATCCCTCTTAAATAAATTGAGCCCCATACCCAAGAAAACCTTTACCCTTGGTTAATGCAGGGGCATTTTCATACCGGGCTCAAGTGGGGTTGCCTGTGGGATGCAGGGGCACACTCAGGGTGGGCAGCCTGTGTGAGGCGAGTGGCCAATGTGAGGCGGCCCCCACCTGTGTGAGGCGGGTGGCTCGTGTGATTTGGGGCCCCACCCATGTGATTTGGGGCCCACGAGGGGGGTTCGGCTGAGGTCCTAACCCATGAATGTGGTGCCTAGGCTATGAGATAAAGGGATTGATTCACCATGCTCTAATAGTTCGAGCTTTTAGAGCAAGGGATTAATTGTCCTGCATCAAATTGGTATTAGAGCGGGAAGTCTCGTGTTCGAGACTCCTCATCGAGGGTGATTAATGCAGGGGCATTTTCACACTGGGCTCGAGTGGGGTTGCCTGTGGGATGCAGAGGCACACTTGGAGTGGGCGTCCCATGTGAGGTGGGCCCCACCCGTGTGAGGCTGGTGGCTCGTGTGAGGCGGTACCCATGTGATTTGGGGCCCACGAGAGAGGTTCGGCCGAGGTCCTAACTCATGAGATGTGGGTCCTGGGTTATGAGATCAAGGAAATGATTTGTCATGCTCTAACCGTTTGAGCTTTTAAAGCAAGTGGTTAATTGTCCTACATCATTGGTCCTAGAGAAAACAACATCACTGGCCAATGGGGAAAAAAAATATTATTGTAATCTTAACATTGCCCACCCCAATTAGTTAGGGTCAATGTTTTAAATAGCTTACACAATGTAGCATAGCTTAGCCTTCATGCTATATAGAAATGAAAATAGCTTACGCCACATATAGCCTATGCTATACACTAACTAGCATAAGCTACATATTCCGTAGCTTATCCTACAAATTATTTTTTGCTTAAACATTAAAATCAATTAATATTTTCAATGATTTGTTACATTTTTCATATTTTCGATAAAAATTAGTTGATCTTTTCAATGACTATTAAAATAATATTATTAGCGATATTAAATGAGATCCTTTGCTATTTCTTTATCTTTATAATTAATATTTGCCCTACTTTTCCTATTATTGTAGATTGTGTTTGGTTGTACCAAATATCATGAAATTTTATGAACCAAGCACAACCTTAGTTAAAAATGTAGAAGTAGCATGTAGCATTACCCCACGCTTCAAAGGGGTGAACACACTACATGCTATTTGCTATTTAAAACATTGGTTGAGATAAGGTATAGATGATGACAATTATAATCTTAACACTATTATAACCAAATGATGATTATGAAATTACGTAGGCAATGGAAAGACAAGGCCATCACATAATATTCATATATGATCTTTTTTTTTTTTTTTTTTGTGCGAGACAAACGATTATCAAGCATCTAATTAGATGTACTACCTGTCTTGGAATAATGGTGCCATAAATTTGGAGATAGAAACCTTAAGCCCTGAGCTTCAGGTTTTGTACAGATCAATTCCTTTTTTCATTTTCTTTTCTTTTCTTTTTTGATGGGTAACAAAGAATTTTATTCAAAATGCCCAAGCTAGTGACACAAACTACAAAGAAAACAAAACACAAACATTACAATCCTCTAAAATATATACATTTCAGGCCCAATCCCTAACAAAGTCATAGCCCTTAAGTATCTGCTTCCTTGCTAGAGACATCACATAAGTATCTTCCATTTCTTTACCCCCAAAGCGCCCATCAAATAGCCTCCACGTGGTGGTCTTTTGCTTTCCAATTCTCACTTTGTGCCAACTCAAAACCTCAACGGACTCGGGCATTACCCAAGACATTCCAAAAGAAGAGATGTAATGGTGCCACATCTAGAGAGTGTTAGGGCCTGTTTGATTTTTATCGTTTCACCTAGAAACAGTAAATACCCTTGAAAATGGATGATTATTACCGTTTCACCTGTTTGAATATACACGAGAATTTCAGCCTTGGAAACCGGTTCAAAAGTAGTTTAATTTTTTGGACCCCATCTTGATGTATATGATATATCTATTTTGTCCATCCATTTTACCACAACATTTTGAGATATGAGATAAAAAATGAGGTAGATCCAACACTCAACTGACCCATACCAAAAGAAACAGTGGCCCCTAGAAGTTTTTAACGGTAAGTATTTGATTTACATTTTTCTATGGCATGGTCCACATGAGCTTTGGATATGCCTCATTTTTTGGCTTATATAATAAATTCACTTGACATAATGGATGAACAGTGTAGATATATGATATGCATCATGGTGGGACCCACAAATATTTTACAGTATTTGCCAAAAAAGTAGGCCGTCAAATCAATTATGGGGAAGAGTGCAGCAATTGCGGAGGGAAATAATTATTACCATTTACGGGGGCATTTCTCAGGGAATTGGAAAATCAAACACGCCCTTAGTGTAGAGTGTGTGTGTGTGTGTGTGTGTGTGTGTGTGTGTGTGTGTGTGTGTGTGTGTGTGTGTGTAAAGTGGCTCTTTTAATGTAAGTGCATGTGCAAACTTTCTTCTCCTCCTGCAATGTACTATATGTTATATTCTAATAAAACATTGTGTGTGAGGGCATGTTGCTTACAAACAACATTTTCCCCAAACTCCCTTCTTCTCTCTTCTTCTCTCTCACTCTTTTCCGTGCAAACTTTCTTCTCCTGCAATGTACTATATGTTATATTCTAATAAAACATGGTGTGTGAGGGCATGTTGCTTACATACAACATTTTCCCCAAACTCCCTTTTTCTCTATCACTCTTTTCCTCTCTTCTCCATACCCTAGTCATCAAATCATCTCCTACTTGGTATTAGAGCTTAGATAAGGCCATTCCATATCATAACGGTTAAGAGGCAACACGTCAGCTTGTTGACATCAGCAGTAGTACGGTTGATGCCAGCGTTTTACGGATGCATGGACCCCATTTGAGCTGACGGTTTAGGGGTTTGATAGATCTTGATTTTAGAGGATTTGTCATGATTTTTTGGGATTTTTGAAGATATTTTTATGGTGTTTTGGCCGAAATAGAGAGATTCAAAAACTGGGCCCCTAATCAGATTTTCTTCGATTTATCTCAAATCGGTATGTTTTTCTCCAGTTTTTTTTCTCGATATGGACTGAGAGTTTTTAGCTAGGATTGATGTTTGAGTGGGTTTTACCCCCAAACAGATGTGCGGCCATGCTATTTTTGGCTTTTTTGAGTTAGATCTAACTGCGTTGTGTATTGTTTTGGAGGATTGCTATTTGTTTAGGGTTTGTTTATCATTCCCATGAAGGATTGTGTGAGAGAGAGAGAGAGTTGGTTAAAGAGATTTTTTTATTTTATTTTGCTTAGAGCCTCCCTATGGACGACAAAGGGCCCTCATCTCAAGGCATGTGCTCTCTTGAATCCAACCCCCTGCAGATCACTTCCATTAAGTTGAATGGTGACAATTATCTTTAATGGACGCAATCTGTAAAAGTGTTCTTGGGAGCCCATGAGAAGCTATCGTATATTTTAGATGATCCTCCAAGCTCTACAGATGCCACCTACAAGTCTTGTACAAAAGGAGAACTATCAAGTGATGTTTTTATGGATTCTTCAGTTAGCCACTCAGTGATGTTTTTATCCCCAGCTAAAGGCATTTGGGATACACTTCATGATATGTTCTCCGAGTCTCAAAATTTTTCACAGGTATTCCAGCTTATTTAAGAAATTAGTCGGTTCCAACAAGTCTCAAGATCATTAAAAGATTACTATTTAACACTTCGAGGCATATGAGATGAGTTGTACCTGTATTAGCCTCCTCCTTCCAAATGTAAAGGCGATCATGAATATACACAAGCAATGGGATGGCACTCGTATCATGTAGTTCCTAGCCGGGTTGAACTCCGATTATCTCAATGTTTGGAGTCAAGTTGTTATGAAGGATCATCTTCCGATAGTTTATATTATGTGCCAGTGCGCTACTGTCTACATTCTTCCTTCACATTCATTTGTGCCACTAGAGAGTTCGGCACACCTTGTTGGCAATTGGTCTTTTCTTCTTCCTGGCCTTCAAGCACCATCCTTAAGTTCGGGGCGCACTTTTGTTTATGGTGGCCGTGGTAGAGGCCATGAGGGAGATCGCAGTCGAGGCGATCATAATCTTTGTGGTCGTGGTGGACGTGGACAAGGACGTAATGGTTCCTGCATTTATTCGCATTGCCGTGGAACCAATTATACTATTGATTTTTGTTGGCAGCTCCATGGTCGTCCAACGTGTGTTGCTGCATCTATTACTTGCAGTTGCTTCTAAGGGACAACCTTTCGCCCTTGCAGTTGAGCAACCTTCTTTAGGGGAGTCCCTTATCATTTCTTGGGTTGCATACGATGTCCTGATGCGGCTTCATGTTCATGATGTTCTTGAACCTTCTCATGCAACTTCGGCCCAGTCAGGTACCGCTCTTCTTGCGTCTTCATTTCCTACCTCTTGGGTCATAAACTCTGAAGCATCCTCCCACATGACTGGTAAGTCACAACTCTTTTCCCGTATTGGTGGGGAAGTTGTTTGGGAACCCCCATGCAGGTGATTCCTTCGAGTTGAGGAAGTAGAGGAATTTACGGCTCTTAGGGATCATATATATCTTTGCTAAGATAATGTGGAAAACGGATAATTCGGGATCCTTCTCAGTCAAATCCCTCTATTCCTTATTGCATGATCGTGATTGGCAAGCGGTTTCTGAGCCCGCCAAATTTATTTTGCATTATGACGTCCCTCAAAAAGATCACAGCTTTTGGTTGGTTGCTTGAGAGAAAAACAGTTCTCACAATCGATTATCTTCAGAAAAGGTCTATGGTGATTCCAAATATGTGCTCTTTATGTAAGCAAGATAAGGAGACAGTGGAACATCTCTTCGTGCATCGTCCATTCATGGGGCCGATTTGGGCAGATATTTTGGGCCGATTTAAAGTTTCTTGGTCCTTACTCATGGAGGTGCATGCTCTTTTAGTTATATAGCACATGATGTATCTTGGCAAGGTGAAAAGGTCCTTATGGAGAATGGCTTTGGTAGTCGTTTAGTGACTATTTGGGAAGAACCCAATGCTAGATACTTCAAGAATGAAAGCAAGATGATGGAAGGAACTTCCCAAAGGGCTAGGTTGCTTATTGTGGAATGTGCCTCTTCTTCTTCTAATCTTAAGGGATGTAATTTAGATTTTTTTGGGATGTAAGTGGGTCGCCCTCTTGGCATCCTGGCTTGTTGTAGTTGCTTTTGCTTCTTTTTGAATAAAATCATCATGATCTTTCAATTTTTTTTATTTTTTTTGAAACACCATCCTTGACCAACAAATAAGTGTTAGCTCAAATCATATACACCATATCTCGGTCCCATACCCACTCTCTTTAACAAAATGTGGCATGCATCCCTGCAACCATGTCACATCGTGCCTAATCCTTGTACTTAGATCCAATAGAGAAGAAAACTAAGTACCTAGAGTTAATAGAAACCTTTTTCCAAACCAATGAATCTAGTATGAATGTGAATAATTACGTTCTTTGAGTTTTACATTATCTACCATTTCATGGGAAACAATGTTCTCATTGCTGCTCCCATTTATCAAAATTGTACATATCTTCCCACCGAAAGTGCAGGTGGTGCAAAAGATATTGTGTTGCATCCTTCGCCCCTAATCAATCACCCGATGTGCCCATAGTAGCATCTGCTGGATAAGAACGCATTGCCTCTTCCTCATATGCATTTAATACATCTTCCTTGACATTCTCCCTGTCATCATATGCATGTTCTTCATACTCCATGTCATCTTCAGCTTTCATTTGCATACGATCAAGATTATTTTCAATACATTCTCCTTCTTTAGCCAAATTCACTTTAATTGCAAAAGATACGAAAGAAGTGTCACTTTGTCTCATCTTGGGTGCACTAATCTCGTCCATAACTACATTTCCCAAGTTATGACTTGGCTTTACCATTGGACGTTGGCCCATCATCCCTAGACTTATGAGAGACCATGCATTCGCCTTACGTGGGAAGTTAGCATGCTACCTCATTGTTGATGACAGTCCTCATGGGGCACTAAATCATCTCCCAAGTCCCCAATGAATTATCTACTCGGCTTTTAGCGTGAGGGGTGTTTGTTTTTTCAATTACATCTATAGATTGGGGTAAATAGCTAATAATGACTTTTGAAGGGTATTTGTTTGCGAGGAAAATACCTACGTAATTACGCCTTGAAAACAGCATCCAAATGCATGAAATTGAAGAGGGATTGGGTACCGTTATCCGTACAGTGATGTATGTGTGTGGTCCATGCCAACCATCTATTTTACCAAATGAGACAAATTGGAAGCTCAAGTGGACTACACCATAGGAAACAGGGCGGTTAATGACGTCCACCGTTCCAAATTGAAACCTTCCTAGAGCCCACATGGATGTGTATCTATCATCCAAGAGTCCAAAAGCATGAAATCGAGGAGGGATTGGGTACCGTTTATCTGTGGGTCCCACAATGATGTATGTGTGTGATCCACATTGTCCTCTATTTTACCAAATGAGGCAGATTGGAAGCTCAAGTGGACCACACCACAAGAAACAGGGGGGTTAATGACATCCACTGTTCAAAATTGAAACCTTACTAGGGCTCACAGGGATGTGTATCTATCATCCAACTTGTTCATAAGATCACACTAACATGTATGGAGCTTATGCACAAATATCAACTTGATCTAAAACTTTTGTAGCCCCTACGAAGTTTTCAATATTAGGTGTTCAATTCCCACCATTTCCTATGGTGTGGCCCACTTGAGCCTCAGATCTACTACATTTTTTTCTCATACCCTAAAATGAGTTGGCAGAACAGATGGACGACGAGGATAAGATACATACATCATGGTGGACGTGGACCCCACATTTTTACGTGTGGGAATTGTACGAATGTATTCTATAGAGTTAGAAGCTTTGCAAACAAGCTCCCTATTAGCGTCAACCTTGGTATTGATGCTGCAATTACACGAGTAAATAATCATTACTTATTTACCGTGAATTACACTGGTAAATGAAAAATAAACACCCCCTAAGCGTATATGCGTCGTGCATCTTAAATACATCTTTGAAAGCCAATTCATTTCTTATATCTAGATTAAGATAATTACGATATCTTGAAATCTTTTAGTCTTTATACTCATAAAACCCTTCCCATGATGTCAAGGTATGGAATTTGTTAATATATTCATTCATCAATTTATTCCCTTGATGTAAATTATGATATCTTTGATAGAGGTCACGTGCGTAATTCCAGGGTATAAACTTTCATTTTGATTTCTTTTTCATTTTTTTACAAGAATTTACTTACTCAACTTAATGGATTCATTTAGCTTGGAGATCATCCACCGTGCTAATGCATAAATAGAAAACTTCATTGCTATTAATTTAACCTTTCAGTTGTCTGCAATTTCCTTATACTCAAACATCCCTCTCCACCTTGCTTAGCTAATCAATGAAGTCATCAACATACAAATGACCGTGGAATTCCAAATTTTCCACCTTAATTCTGGGCTCTCAATCATGTTCCAACAATCAAAGGACTTGATCATTGTTGTTGTCATCAGCCAGGGCTACCTTATTGGTTAAAACCTTAGCGGGGATCTTCCCCTACGTGTCCTCGTGATCCAAAGACTACCTCAATGTCAGAGCTCTCCCACTTGATCAGTGAGATTGCCTACCGTAGGCATGAGTTGATATACTCACTCTATGAGTGCATGGATTAATTAGTTACTTGTGAAAAACCTTCTTACATCACCCTTTTCAAGCCATTAGGAAATGATGTAGAGATGAAAAATCACTCACCAATCACAACATTGAATACCAAAATGGTGCAACCCTGATATCCAATCAACGAGGTTTTGATACTGCAAGGACAAGAATTGACCTTCAAGAATTTACAGTAGAGAGGAATAAAACAACTTTATTGAAACTGAAACTCACAAGTACTTCAAGACATACACAGTTGGAATGCCATACCTCCTACACAACCCCTCCCCTTTGGACCTACATCAACATCGTTTTATTTTTGTGCATGATATCTGGGACTTATGGTTTAACTATGAGATTATCATGTCCCAAAATGCATCAAGAGGATAATCCAACTCAAGCATCTAACTTCTTGGCTAATATTGTGGGATTTCCTTATTGAGGAATTTAACTTGGTCCTTCTATTCACAATTGGTCATTTGCTTGGTTCGGTAAAAGCTTGCAACTTTATTATTTTAAGAATTTAGTATGGAGGCTGACGTTGTTGGCTCTGCTTTGGTCTCTTTGGTTAGAAAGGTACAACCGCGTCTTCCAAAATCTCCGCACGCTCCGAGAGGGGTCATCAATAGGGTATTGAAGTCTTTATTTGAGTAAGCTTCTTGAATGTTGGGTTTGGGTTTGGGGCTTAGTTTTCCAGCCCCTCTGTATTTTGTACGGTTTTTTTCTTTTCTTTTCCCCTTTTGTATAGTTTTTCTCCTTCTTTTCTTTTTGTTTTGGTTTTGTTTTTTTTTTGTTTTTTGTTTTTTTTTTTTTTTGTTTGGTTTTCTTTCCTTGTTGTTTTCTCTGGCCCTTTGGCCCTTAATAAAGTGCCATCGTCTTCAAGAATGAAAGAAAAAAAAATAAAAAATAGTATGTTATTTGTCAAGAAAAATAATTGCTCTACATAAAGCATTAGATTGGTCAGATATCTAATCATTTATTGATCAAATGGCTACTTTTACAAGCTCTTCAACATTGATGAGAGGCAGCATCATTTCCATTGTTTGGAGAAGAAAAGTACCTAGACGCATCGAACGATAGAAGCATGTGTGCAAAGCTTACTGGCATGATGGTGCAACATCATTTAGGAGTGGAAATAAGGAACTTCCATTCAGGAAGTAGGAGCATGGAGGAAACCACGGACGAGTCCTTTTAGGTCTTCCCATAATCATCCTTTAGGCCCTTCAATGTAATCAAAGTGCCATACCTTGTCTGGGTTATCCCAACTTCTGTACCATTGGCTGAAACATCTCAATCAGCTCTCCATCATTTAATCTCCTATTGAGGCTACTCTTAGGCTGCTCGAGGCATCCTCGTTCTTGGTTCTATCATTCCTAGTCCTTCCACACATCCATCTCATTATGCCCATCTCTAGAACATTCATCCTTTGCTAATGCTGCCGCCTAATTTCCCAGCATCCTACCCCATTCTTGAATAGCCATCTTGTAAAGTTTCATTGGCACGTAGCAATCAAACCACATCTCTAGAGGCACATCTCCACTTCATCCACCCATTTTTACTTCTACTGGAACCATTCTTATCCATGTCTCCATCCTTTCGAATTACAGAGCTGAGGTAATACAACAAGTCACCTTGAAAAATATCCTACCCATCAATTTCTAAAGCCTTGCCTCTATAACTATTTCTAACTAAAGTTGCAAACTCCTCTATCTTGGTTCTGTTATTTTTTAATCCTCTAGACCTTTAAACCTCCAATTTATACTCAATCTCCTCTCTTGTCAAATGCACATATCTTACTTTACAAAAAATATATGAACAACTAAAAGGCTTGGCACAATAGTCCAAATTCAATGCTGACCTGTGGCAATGATTGGAATTGAACTGGTCAAATTATTGGACATTTGAACAACAGCAACCATCAACTGAATAGCTTGAATCTTGCATACCTCTGATCATTTCTTGTTTAATTGTATCTAATCCATTTTGGAAGAAAAAAACGACCTGATAACACCTGTTACTTTACCTTAACTGGATTAGTAGTAGGTTGGTTAATTGCACATAATATCTCAAATGAGAAGAAAAGAGAAGTATCCCATGATCTCTCAAAGAAACAAAACCTTTATTTCAAGTCTTAACTCAATTTTAAAACTAGCAATTTCTATTTTATCCTTTTAGGTTCTTGATGTAGAAAGGATCGCGGATTGCAGACACTTTCATGACCAAGATGGACCAGAGAAGGCCCGATCGGAGGCGGAAGTCATTAAGACCGTTAGAACCTTAAAACAGGCATATCTCGCAAACCGGAATGAGTTACTCGACATACCATATATGATTTTGGGGTAGGACGAGCTACTTTAGCCAACCAACCCGGCTTAGCCGGGTTGCCCATGCCGAATTTGCGAGATTCCATCATATCTATGGTCGAATTCCATGTTTATTTCCGTTTTTACTATTTTTAATAAGTTTTAGTTTGATTATAACTCTTCATCTGTTGGGCTTTAGGAGTTGTGTCCAACATGAAAAGTGTTTATAATAATTAGGAGAATAACATGGTTAAGCTACATAGGACACTATAAAAAGTAAATTTACTATTTAGAGTAAGTTAAAAATTTTAGGGAGTTTTAGTTGTAGTTTAATTCCTAAACTTCTTCCAAGTCTTGGTATCCCTATTTAAAGGGTCGTAGACTTGTTTATTTCATCTATCAATCAAATTACGAATTTTATAAAATTTATTTCTATTTTTCTTGTTTTTTTCCTCGTGGATTCGAGAAGTCTCTGTGAGGAGTCTAGAGAAGCTCCGTGGATTCGGAGTAGTTATCCTTGAAGACGGTGATCGACCTCATCACGTTCATCCCTACATCAGTTCTACATTTTAGTGGACAAGAGTCTCCTATACAAAGAGTTGTGACTTGGATTTTGCTTCTTTGACGAGCATTGGATTTTTCACCATGAAAAGTTGCACAAAGAGATTGCAGAAGAGTAGTTTTACAACAATTTTTGTGGTATCTATTTCCATACACTCTGGAATATAATAGGCTTCCTTTTTAAGAACAAGAGCAGTGATTGAACAATACATTTTAGATCTTATTTCCAATACTTCCCAACGTGCCACTGTGAGATGACCAGATCATTCATCTCTTGGAATCCACTACTTACGCGCCTTGGCCCAAAAATGAGGATGGTCTGGTCGTCAGATGAGACAGGTATGCGTACGACTATTACCAATGGCCTAGATTTAAGACATGCGTGGCATGCTTGTGTTCAGCCGGATGATACATCAGAATCACGTCTGAAACCAGCCGTATCGTATCGGATATTTGAAACCATTGTGACTAGCCATACAACCTTTTTAATCAGAAATCTTATAGGCCAAACTTTGTGCTCGTTTACAATAAGCATGTACTTGGCCACTGTACATGTGGCATAAATGCACATCCATACAGATAGGGGGAAAAAGTCTTTTATGGATAGTTGGGCTAAGATAGCCCTAATTGCCTGCAGGTTCAGTTTGGACCTTAAAATGAGGCCTATGAAGCAGACACCAGACAGGTCAGACTTGGGCTGATACCCAATTCGCTTATAAGAAGCATATTGATGGGGACATTATGCGCGCGCACGCCGCCCCCCCCCCCACGCATGTACGCAAGGAGAGGGAGGGCCCCACTGTCGATCTGGCTCGATGATGGGCCTCCTAGTTAGATGACGGAGTTTTGGTTCATTAGAGTAGGCCTGATAATCAAGTAAAGCCCATCATGGGATCTCATGACCGGGGCTCACTAGTCAGATTAATTTCATATTTTAGATTTTGATTATTTATGTTATTTAGAATATCAAGGATGCTTTAGATTTCTTTGATTAGTTTTTATTTTAGTTTACTTCATTGCCAAGTAATAGGTTGTGCACATGGCGCGAGTTTTGGGGTATAGGGTTTTCTTATAAATAGGCACCCATTGTAGTTTTTTTTTTTTATTTATTGAAGATTAATAAAAAAAAAATCCTGCGGTTTTTTTTTTCTACTCATCTGAGTTCCTGAGTTGTGGAAAAATCCAATTGAGTGCGAAGCCCTCCCTTCATTGAAGGGCTAACTACCGTGGTGCGAAGCCACATCTATCCCAATCCGCCCTTCTCGCCTATCATCCATACTTCTCAACTTTTACAACCATCCTCGCCTCGAATCCATCAGTTTTTGCAGCAGATCTTCTCCCTACAGCCAATTTCCAAAATCTGGCCCTGCAAGAGGGCTGAAACTTCGGCGGAGCACTACGCACAGACCACATCTCGGATCGAGCTGAAAATCAAGGGTTTTGGAGTCCTCCCCTGGCCGACTGGACCCTAGAAGTCGGTTCGGGGAATCGGGTCACACTAGCACGTGCGGCTAGACTCCTGCGCACATGCCCCAGGCCCTGGCCCACTGTCTACACGAGGGAATTGTCTTTCGGTTTAGGTTTTGTCTTATTTTACCCTCCCATACCTGTTTTTCATAAACCCTAACCCTAGATTGCATTATTATTAATTTATTTGCCTATTTTCTTACCCTAGGGTTCCTTGATTTGAAATTGGTGAATTCCTTGGATTAGAGATTGATTGTCATGCATGTGTGGATGATTTCTATTTCCCTTAGAGTATTATTTGGTTCATAATTTTTATTGATCCAACCCTAACATGTGTAGGCCTGGACTTGCATAGATTCCCCTTAATTGAATGTTTGGACTTTTGTGTGGGATATGGAATTTGTGTAATTATTTCTGAACTAATGTGATCTTAAGCCTGAAATCTTGCGCATCGTATTTGAATTTCATGTCTTGCATCACATATCACCATCATCATCATCATCGCCTTAACTTAACTAATTGGGATCAGCTACATGAATCTTATTATGCCATACCACTTTATCACGGATCATATCATCAGTTAAGTGATAAGTCCTTAAGTCTTTTCTTACTACATCCACCCAGGTCCTTTTCAAGGTTATTTCTAAGAATCAGGGTGCCTTTGTTGCGGGAATAGAGATTCTAGATAAAGCCCTTATTGCTCATGAATGCATTGATGCTCGGAATAGAGAAAAGAAGAGTGGGATAGTGTGCAAGCCGGACATCGAAAAGGCTTATGACCATGTAGATTGGAACTTTCTTAATTATATGCTCTTCAGGTTGGGTTCCGGCTCTAAGTGGAGGGGTTGGATTGCTTCCATGTGCGCTCTGCCTCATTCTCCATTCTAGTGAATGGATCACCTAAAGGTTTTTCCAGAGCTTCAAGGGGGCTTCAGCAAGGGGATCCCTTGTCACCATATTTGTTTGTAGTGATTGGGAAGATGCTTAGTAGGATGCTTCAGAAAGGGGAGGAAAATGGGCTTTTTAGTGGATTTATGGTGTCAACTGTTGGCTCCCAAATTAGTCATCTTCGATATGCAAACGATACACTACTCTTTTTTTTATGCAGATGCGGTTTTGGTGGACAACCTCCGTAAGATTAAGGACTGTTTTGAAGCTGTATCAGGGCTGAAAATTAATGTCGCTAAATCGGAGTTGCTGGGTATTCAGGTGTGCGAGGACAAGTTGTGCCGCCTTGCTAGCGTCTTCAGGTGTAAGACGGGTTCCTTCCCTTCATGGATTACCCATTTGTATTAAGAAATCGGCCACGCATCTTTGGAACAGGGTCATTGAGAGGATTGAAAGGAAATTATCGAGTTCAAAATGTCAGTGTACCTTTCCTTTGGGGGGCACATAACCCTCATTAAGATGGCTTTCTCTAATATACCAATCTATTTCCTTTCTCTTTTTAAGTGCCCCAAGGCTGTGTTGGATAGGTTTAAGAAATTGAGGAGACACTCCTTTTGGAAAGGCTCTAAGGATGCGAGGAAGTTTCACCTGCTCAAGTGGGAAGAGGTCTGTAAACCGTTAGAGGAAGGGGGGTGCTGGAATTAGGAGATTGGGGGACATGAACATTGCTTTGCTAGGGAAGTGGATCTGGAGAATTGGTTCTAAGCCAAATAGATTATGGAGAGAGTTCATTGCAAACAAGTACGGAGTTTTGAGGGGTGACTGGTTTGTGAAGAGATACTCCTTGTGTAGATCCTCTTCCATTTGGAAGGCAATTGCAGCGACAGAAAACATTCGGTTCGAAAAGGTATTGCCTTCTCTCTCAGAAATGGGACCCGGATTCGGTTTTAGGTGGATGCATGGTGTGTTAACTCGGCATTGCAAGATTTATTCCCTAGAGTGGCTAATCTCACCCCCGATAGATTCATGTTGGTTGCGGAATGCTTTTCCACTGGTAATGGGCAGGTTGTTTGGATGCCTCCTTGTCGTTGGAATATGTTTGATGATGAGATTGTCAAATACGCTAGGCTTTTGGAGTTACTTGAGGATATAGCTCCTTCTCAAGAGTCTAATATGATGATTTGGTTGGCGCATCCTTCAGGAAAATTCTTCGTCCGGTCGTTCTATCGGTTGATCTTTTTGTTGCTCCATCCAGAAGCCAACCACGGTTTTACAAGGCCTCTCCTTGCGTGACAGCTTTCATTTGGCTCATGGGCCAGAAAAAAATTCCTACGGTCGATAATCTTCAAAGGAGATCGCTTATTCTTCCCAATATTTGCCTCTTATGTATGAAAAATGTGGAGTCAATTGATCATCTATTTCTTCATTGCACTTTCACCAAGCAAATTTCGGAGCATTTTTTAGGTGTTTTCAATACCGACTAGGTCATGCCTAAATCGATTGACGTCTTGGTGTGTCTTGGAAAAGGGGCGAAGTTGGTAAGGTTGGAAAAGCAAAGTGGCAGCTTACTCTTATGGCAGTGCTTTGGGCAATTTAGGGTGCTGGAAATGGTTGTTGTTTCCGAAATGAAATGGTGGGTGTCAAAGAGGTTATTTTGAAAGTAAGGTTTTCCTTTCAAGTTGGGCTATTAGTGCTAAGACCCTCTCAAAAAGTAGGTTATCCTCTTAGTCTGGTTGTTTTCTTCCTGGGTTGTAGTCTTTTATTGCTTGTGAGAGCGTTTTATAATATTCTTTGTCACCATTCAAAAAATCCACGCAATTCCTTTTGGGCCTTCCTTGCTCTTTAGAGCCTTCAACCTGAACCAACTCACTCCTAACAGGTGCAGATCTTAGTCTCCGTTACGCATGGCCAAACTATCTAAGTCTACTTTCCTTCATCTTATTCCCTATTGTTGTTGCTCAAGTTCCCTCGAATGCACTCATTCCTAATTCTACCTTTCCTTGTTGCCAGTCATGCTCGTCCTATGAACATGTTGTTCCTTGAATACCCAAAATAATACCCCACAAAGCATGGCTGATCTTATAGCTATTACATAAAATTTCCCTTCAATTCCATTGGTATTTGACGATCACATAAAAATCCAAGGTGCAACTCCACTTCATCCACCCAACTCTTTCTATGAGCAACATCCTTCTCAATCTCTCTGCTCTCCGAATTATTGACCCAAGATATTGAAAATGGTCATTTGGGATACCTTGCTTTCACTCCTATTTTACTAAAATTGCCTTCCATAGATTCTGTTTCCCTCACAGTTCTAGCCTTGTTAGCCTTGTGTTTATTTCCTCCCTCTTCTCATCAATCAAAACTACGTCATTTGGAAACAATATATACCACAGGATCTCTTCCTATAAACTAACATAAAAGCTTTAATCTCGAAAACCTCTTAAATAGAGCAAATGGATCATAAAATGAGGAACATTAACTAAACAGGTCGAGTAGAGATAGGCTTGGGCCTAATATCTGTTAATGGGTTGGGTTGGGCTGGGGGCTGAAATTCTAGACCCATTTAGGAATGGGTTGGGCTCAGTCACAGGTTTGAATTCCTAGCTGATTTAGAAAACAGGTTGGGCTAAACACTAACTCCAAATGACCCCAAACATAACTCGGACTAGATGCATTGTGGGGGCGGCAATGATATGGGATCAAATTTTGTTACAGCAATCGGTTTGTGGGATGGTTGATAAGCAGAGAAAACAATTGATACTGTCAGAGTGATGCTTGATACACAGGCACTTGTACACGTGGCTTACAATTAACACGCAACTAAACTAAACCGTCCAAATTGTGAATCCCAATTCAAAGGAACCATCATTGTCATTGTCATTGTCATCATCTAAACATTATTCCAACTAATTGGGTTCGGCTACACGAATCATTTTTCTACCATTCCTCTCTATCAAAGACCAGATAAACCATAGGTCATCAAATCTTTTCTTACTTCTATCTCCGCCCAAAATTAAACTGATTTCACGACCGATTGGTCAACCATTTAGCAGTCATAAAGATGAAAACATCAGATGATCTAAATTCGATCAACAAGCATCCACAACTCAGACCATAAGATTATTCAACCAATCTTGGTTTGGTATTAAGAGCTATCTACGGTAGATTCTGTAATTTGGATTTTGAGTTAATGTATGCCATGTGTTCAATTTTTGAGTGCATGTGTATCAAGCATCACACTCTACCAGAGTATCAAATAACTTACGCCGAGACTGTTTTCAAGGTGGGCCAGGCCCAATTATTTACAAGCCCAACTCAAGCAGGCCCACATTTAATCAAAAAAATAAAAAGGGGCGCTCCAGCGGTACTATGGTAGTACCGGGAAGGATGTGGGGCCCCATGTGATGTACTTTTACCATCCAACCCATCTATCAAATGTGCCACCTCCGAAAACCCCGATCACTCAAAACTCATTCTGATTCGAAAACTTATGTGGGCCCCACAGTAAAGGGAACGAGCTGTGAGGAAACGCCCACCGTTGAATTCCACAGGGGCCCACATGAGTCACAAAACAGCCTAAATTTCGGCAAGACCCTTCATCGACCCTTCATCTGGACTGGATGAAGGGTCTGAACAGCCTTGATTTATCTACACAACAAGGTGGATCCCCTACGCTAATCAACAGTAGGCATTCCCTCAATATACGTTCCCTGTGCCATGAACCATCTGAGGTTTGGATCTGTTTAATTTTTCGTCTCTGGAGGTTTTCTGTGGTGATGGATCTTATAGATGGGTTGGATTATGCGATGGACCCCACATCTGCCAGTACCACTAGACCCCACCCCAAAAGAGAGAGAGAGAAATGGGAATTCTGCAATTCAATAACCTGTAGGGCGCGTTTGGTCATCTTCAGCTTCCTCAAGCGATTAACGGCGTGAAAGATGTCGCCGCGGTGGACCGGGAGCCCATCGGACATCCAGCTCTGGAAAGCGGAGACGACCGATTCGACTCGAGGAAGCTTCTCGATCCGATAAGATAAGCAGCAGCTGGTGGTGGAGTGGTTGGATTGTTCTTGAATTTGAGGTTCTTCTTCTTCTTCGGAGCGAAGGGCGGATATTTGAGGGTTGAAAGGAGAAGAAGAGAAGGTGAGAGGAAGAGCTTGGAAGATGATTCCATGAAAAAACGCCCTTCTTTTCTGAGAAAAAAGGGTAGCTCGCCATGTCATTTCCTTCGCTTGCTTGGATTGATATTTCAGAGAGAGAGAGAGAGACGGAGAGAGAGAGGCTTCCGACGCCTACGCTATTCGCGCGGAAGATTGAAGAGGCGGTGGTGGCACACGTGCTAATGTGTACACGTGTGCGAGGTGGCAGTGAGCCGGGTTACCCCGGGACCAAAACGAGCCGAACGGGATCAGACATTATAAGGCTACTCTACGGACCCGATTCATTTACAACTCATTTCGCTCGTCGGGTTAAATGGGTACCTGGATCCATGGATAACCGATATATTCCATCCAGTTTACATCGGGTTCTGGTCTAAGAGACCCACTTGGGTACTTTAGATACATGTTGGAATTTTATTTTGATCTTTTGTTTAAAACCATGGAAAGAGGTGTTTTCAAATAAGGGTTCATATCCAAAAACAGACCCGAACAAGGGTTAAAATTTGGGTTGTATACAGATCCGTTGGGCTCATGCATGAACCATCGATTGTTGCTTGTCTGAGTCAACTCAGACTAGCAACTCCAATCCAGTTCAGTACCAAAGGATGATGTGTTTCTATTAATGTCTTAAATCTTTCAGTAACAAGGCTTGTTAATGAAATTGATAAACCATTTGATTTCATCTACAGTTGTTTGATGCAATTGACAACTGCTAAATGTCATCATGAAAATCCAAAAATTCCATTTTAGTTGCTAGACACTTTATGGTGCCTTACTCGATCACATCGACAGGGTTCGGTGCCATCGACAGGTCATTAATGTCATCGAAATCTCATTTAAAACGCCATTGAAAAATCCATGTTTTGTTGTTGAAATGTTTTAATATTCTACTCGGTGACATCGAACTGCCATCGACCGTGTGCATAGAATTGTGTAATTACAAGATTTGTTTTCTATTTCGAATATAATTCTCATGCCCCCAACTCTTACAGCTGATGCATGTTAAATGATGGCCTCGCTGTGAAGATCACTTGGAGCGAAATTTCAAGCTGAGCAATCCGTCAGGTAGGCCACACCATTGAAATCAATGTACGGCCCACAATCTCTATCAATGTACAAGTGTGGCAACAATGTTAGGATCCTTATGACTTAAAAAACCTATCCTGATGCATTCCATAAGTCAAAAAGGTTTTGGTGCATTAATTAAATTATCAACAGCAAGTATCCACCGGATCTTATACTAGAGTCATGAGAAGAGCCAGACCTATGAAAAAGGATAACCCAACTGTTGTGAAAGCCATAAGCTACAGGATTAAGAGCTAAGGCGGTCGACTGCAGATTGTGGTGGAATGTTATGATCCCGGCTCTTGAGAAGCTTGGCTGGACTCCTTGAGTCGAGTTGGGACTGAGTCAGGATACCAGTCACGACTCTCCTCATCTCCACTCCTTTGTTAGTTCACCGCCATATATAAAATGGTGTCACTCTTCCCTGTGCACATCTAGGTAGAGTTGGGCATAGAGTCGAGTTGGACTAAGTTAAGGCTGACCTGACTCTATTCGATTTTGAAATAGGTTTAACCTAATTCAGTATCAAGTTTAGCATGCTTGACCCAATTTGAGTTCGGGTCTAGTCTGAAGTAATCCAGACCATGAGCTGAAATCACAACTCAAAACCTAAATTCACTTACCAGAATTGTAACTTCTCCATCAGCTGATTTGAGTGTTTATTATTATTATTATTTATTTTTATGTATGAGTTGAGTTTCAAATTGAGCCGAGTTAAGACCAAGTTGAATTTTGGGTTGAGTCCGGTTAAATTACTGGGTAACTTGAACTTGACTCGTTTTGATTTATAATTGATTCACCCATTTGATTCAGATTAATTCACCCACTCATTTTAGATCGAGTTGGATATAAACGAGTTGACTTTGTTAGTCGAGTCTAGTCGCCCCATGCCCGGCTCTACCTGTAGGTGCATGGAAACCAGCAGCCCAATCCGCTGGCGCAGCTGTGGATGTACCATGATTTTAAAATGAAAAAATTACAAAAAAAGAAAAAAAGAAAAAAAGAAAAAGAAAAAGAAAAAGAAAAAGAAAGAAGAAGGTGACAGGACCTTTCCCATTTTTGCACTGCGAATTTGGATCACTAATTATTTCAATTTCCAGCATCTATTTCATAGCGATCAATTGGATGGTTAAGCATGTTTAATCAGTGTGATTTTAAACATATGATTCATAGAAAGTGTGCCCCACACATTGGACGGTCTAGATAGTCGTATATGAGGGCATCTCGCGAATACGATAAGTCACCACCATTTTCAAAACTGTGGTAAACTATCACGGGGCCGTCGTACTTCCCGGAGATAAGATTCGTATTTGCCAGAGAGGGGATAATGAGAGAGAGAGAGAGAGAGAGAGAGAGAGAATGGATAATATCACAGCAAATGAAGTGGCAGGACTTGGAGTCGGTGCTCTGCTATTTTGCGCCACCATGGCAGCCCCAAAAGTCGACGCTCTCATTTCAGCTTCTCAAAGGAGGTGCAATTCGCATTCTCCCCATATGCCATGATATATATATATTTTAATTTATTTTATTTTTCAGAAATTCTAGCTTTAAATTCCTTGCAATTTTTATTTTATTTTTATAATTTTAATTTTGGGATATTGGGTATTTCTACATTCATCCATTTTAGCTAATAGGTTGCTTTTTCTTCTCTGCAATTTTTGTTTTGGAATTTTTGGGCTGCATTCGGATGCTCAAGCGAACTGAATTGCGAATGTTCCTAATGTGAGGGTTACATTACCTTCAAGTTCCGGTTCAAGTTCAAGTTCAAGTTCAAGTTGAAAGTAAAGTGATTGCAATTTGGAACTCAGACCTTTATAATTTGAATGCTAAGGAAATTACAAATTGGTTATTTCCACTTTAGTGGAATACTAATTGTGATTTTGCCATTCGATTTGATAGTGCGTCCAAACGCGCCATTGGCTGTTTATTTGTATTTTTTGTTGTGGGTTTCTGTTGAATGCAAGATCAGTTGGGTTAGTATGAAATTTAGGGGGTCGTTTGGATGCCTTTGAGTACTTAAGTTGTGACTTCTAACTCAAAGTGACTTTCCTGTGAAAGACGCTTACATGCTACTTATTTGGATGTAAGTCACTTATAAGTAAGTAATTTTTTGTGTTTGGGTAACCTGAAAGTCACTTACTTATAGGTAAGTAGTTGTGTATTCACACCAAATAGAGGTTGGAGTAGGAAATCACTCCAAAATATTCAAATCACATGAAAAAGCTTGTCATAAGATATGCTATCGGGTTGAGCCCCAACTAGATGAATCTTTGAGCTGATTCTTAGGCTAAACCAATCATCAGGAGGGCTACAAAAGCGGGTCCACAGATTCAAAATACTAGCAATTAGTGGATGGGCCATATTTAGTGGCCAAGGCATGCCTAAGCGACTGTAGGAAGGATCAGATCACATACAAGTGTGCCATCTTGCCTTGTGTGCTGGGTGATAGACATATATGATTTCACAAGATGAGAAGATGATGACCGAATCAATGCTCGGGCCAAAAGGTTACACAATGTTGTTCTTGTTCTGGGTTTTGTACCAGACAAGTGGGACCCATAGTTCAATAATCTAGACTTTTAACATTATGGGTGCCGCTTGGGATGGCCCATGAATCAAAACCTCTCAGGTTGGAAGAGTTGCATACCCAAAATACATGGTCAAATATAGACGGTTGCAACAACTGTTCACATTTAACAAAGAAAAAGGCCTAACATTATTCATATACGAACATTAAAGCTAGGGGATTTTCAATCAACAAGCTATCTACATGAGGACCATATACTCAATGCTTTGGATCATAGAACAGATGGCCTCATTTAAACAAAAATTGAAAACCCTGAATGATACTATACAAAAACCTTAGGGACATTTGGGACAAAACATTGTATTAAACACACACTGGAGTCGTTTCCATCGAAACCCCATCGTCTTCTTCTCCCTCAACGATTCCTCTGTAAAAGGGGGAGAAATCTGATATGTTGAAATCACGGCTGAGATTTGAGGTAAAGATCTTTGCTCCCCCTTTTCTTGATGCCCTTAAAAAAGGGGAAAAAAAAGAAGAAGAAGAAGAAGAAGAAGAAGAAGAAGAATGAGAAGAAGAAGAAGAAAAGGAAAGAAAGAGAAGAAAGGAGAAGCAATACCTTGTGCTATGAAAGGCTGAGAAAGATGGAGAAAGGAGAAGCCGGTTTGGGAATCTGACCATTGCGCATCTCCTCCTGCAACATCAATTTCAAAAAATCCGACTGTTGGGGTGTGTAACTCGTTTACACATAACTGAAATCCCACTTTTTCCCCACTTAAGTTGTCTATAAGTGACTAACAGATTGTAACTCACAAGTGAAATTTCACACTCAAACACCACCTATAAGTGCCACTAAACCAACTTACAGGAATCCAAATGACCCCTAGAAGTTTGAATTGTAAAAAGAGATATCATTTTCTTGTATTTTTACTGTGTTGGGCATTTTTTGATTTTGGAAATTATAGAATCGAAGTATGGATTTTTCCAATAGCAAGAGAAAGTGGGTAATGAGAATTATTTTAAGAAATTGTACACATTTTATAGAGGATCAAAAAAAAAAAAAAGTGTACAGATCCATCAAAAACTTTTTTTAATCCATTAGAATCATGCCATGTGTTAGAGAGAAAAAACTTTGGATGTTCAACTCCCTTCTTATTTATGTTAAGGGATGTCCCAAATTATATGAAATCCCTTAGAACCAAGGGCAAAAGAGGAAAAACAAAAGAAATAAAAAATAATAAGAGAAATAAGAGAAGAATAAGAGACGACCATGGTTCAAAGAGAGAACACCCAAGGTCCAGAAATATGTACATCATGCATGTATGTAAATCCAAAATGTGTACAACTTCTGAATCCTATGGTAGATATGCCATGGCTTAAGCAAATCATGTTGGCAGGTTGGTTGTTAAAGCTAGATTGGTTCATTATATTTGTTTTCTTGACCATCTTCTTATTAGCCATCCATTTAATGGCGAATAGTTTGACAATTTGGATCGTTTGATCAATGTGACTTTTGACCTATGACTTTTCAAACTCAGACAAGTTTGATATGACTCATGACTCAGTCTGGTTTGATACCACGAGTCACCCCCTGAGTCACCCCCAACTCGAGCGAGTCAGGCCACGGCTAGGGCAAGTCCCAACTGACTCAGGATTGATGGAGTCAGTCTGAGTGAGTCTTTTAACCATGCTCATGGGCCATTATTGGATCCATGATTGGATAGTTTGGATTGACGTCCATGTATGCCACTAACTTGAATCATGATCTTGATTTGTGAGTTCTCTATGCTCCAACATCACCTCGTATGAATATCTTCCATGATCCAATACCATATTTGGATTAACAATCCATTCACTCAAAACACATGCATAGTCGCACAAATACAATCTACATGTGCCGATACAATTTACATGGAGTATGAAGCTACATACTAAATACTAGTTCATCACATGAAATCGCATCATTCTACATCCTCTGGAAGCATAACTAACACCTTATTGTGACTATATGGACCATGAAGCCTCATACTAAATACTAACTTATCACAAGAAGTCTCATTGTCCTACATCCTACAAAAGCACAACGAACACTATATTGTGACTGTAAAGATGTCATGCCATGGTCTATTGCAGTAGTTCTCCAAGATGACCCAAAGGGATGGGAAGCGGATTGGCTGGTGTACCACACACCACCGACCTGGCTGGTGTAGGTACATGTTGTGCGAAGACAAGCTCTGAGTTATATCCACACCGTTCATCCATTTGGAGAGATCATTTTAGATCATGAGCCCAAAAATGAGTCATATCCAAAGCTCAAGTGGACCACACCAAAAATAGCAGTGGGGACAATGATTCTCACCGTTAAAACATTCATAGGGCCCACCATAACATTTATTTTCCATCCAATCTGTTCATGATGTCACATAGACCTGGATGAAGAGGAAAAACAAATATCATATTAATCCAAAATTTTTGTGACCCCTAAAAGGGCTTCAATGGTAGATGTTCAATCCTCCACTGCTTTTTGCAGTGTGGTCCACCTGATCTTTGGATCTATCTTATTTTTCATCTCAAGCCTTACGATGAGCTCGCCAAATGGACAGACAGTTTGGATATAACACATACCTCGTGATGGAACCCACAAAACTTGGTGACGTCAACACACTAGCCAGGTCAGTGGTGTGTTGTACACCAGCCAATCCACTTCAAAGGGATGTAGAACGTCGTTTTAGATTGTACCGTATACCTTTTACACTAGTGAAACTCTAGATGGTCTTATATTGTGACATGGTCACTACACTGGCAAATAACATAAATCTGTGTTTCCTGTGTGCATGCTTTGCTTTTGCTTATTGCTTCTCAATTTGTTATCATCAATCGATCTAACACATTTTCACTATTTTACGTGTTGGATATGTGGGGAGAACCTTGTGTTCTTCTAGGGGGGGCTTGGTTTGGCTTGTGGAATGAAATCCCAAGTCTTTTTAGCTTCCTTGTTTGGAAGATTCGAAATTTAGAATAGAAGCACACGACTATTGAGCATTGTCATGAACTTAGCTCTAGATTTTCTCTTCAATGCACTGCTCCATGCATATCTGTCTTGTGCCCCTACATGAATATTTGATGGGGAGGACCATGCCATTGGTTATGAATTAGTATAGATTTCTCTTTTTCCGCTTCAGAGCTAGAACCCATCTGAGGATGAGGGTGCAGGTGAGGGTGATGAAGCTTCTTCCTCTTGAGGTAGAGCGGATTTGTGCTCAGGAACCCAATCCTGTAATCTCCCAACTTAATGAACATATTGATCCTGCCTATAATTTAACTTGAATACATACATGGTTAATTCATAAAAAAACATAATAATGGTATTGCCAAATAATATTTATTTATTTATTTATTAATAGGCAATGGTAATTTGTTAGAACAAAACAAAGGATGATACACAATCCATCAATCTAATAGATTAGAAGGCCCATTAATGGAGAGATCATGCTCTCTTGTTATGGAATTGAAACTCAAAGAAACAACTCGGTTTTTCTGGTTACTGTTCTGAGTCAACCCTCCAAAAAAAAAAAATTTTTTTTTTGGTCACACACACGCACGCAACACATGAAATGAATAGTAACATTTTCGGCCAAGTTTGAACGATCCTTAACAATTTATGTACACGTGGGAGCTGCACCCCGAAATTGAGCTTTGATTCGTGGTTTTTTGTATGTTATTCTGCCTGAAAATTTTGATGATGGTTTTCAGTTGCTAGACATGCTCTTATCAAGTCTCTTGATCCAATTACAAACTAGTCTGTTACACCCAAAAGTTCTTCAAAATCAATAGGAGTTCGTAATGTGTTTCATGATGTGACAAGTGACAAGTTTTTTTTTATTATTATTATAAAGATTCTCCTGTATATAAGACTCTAAGGGCCCGTTTGGTCGGGAGTATTACGGTGGAGTATGTTGTAGTGGGTTGAAGTGCACATAAAACGAAGCAATTTATTGGATGTCAGTGGATTGTCTCCTATCCCATTGAAGTGACAATCCAGCGCCCGTATGGCCTGCAAGTTTGGACGGTCGAACGATTTTTCTTATTCTTGTTCTTTGTTTTTGGCGCAGGCGCGCAACACGCTCGATGTGCGCGGGCACTCGGAAACTGTATACGTGGCATGCATGAGCTCAAGTGAAACCGACTAAATTGTGGAGCCCACTGTTACCAAGTGACAGTCCCAAAATCATATTGGTGGGAAAATTCTGACGCCGTATTTTTGGACATTTTTTCGTTGTTGGGATATTTTTAATTTTTAACCGTCCAATAAATATCCACCACAAAGATAGTCGGATAAAAAAATGAGCTTAATTTTTTGTTCATGCTACATCTAGACTAGGCATTATAATTTGGATGGATTAATCTGACTATCCATACCTGTTAGAATGCATTTTCTAAGTACTTGCGTATTATCCATCATTCTCCGCCAAAGTATCAAAGTTTTTCTCACGGAAGGACTATTCCGGCAGCAGAAATCCAACCCACTGCCGAATCCAGCTGGATCGCTGGTGAATCCCATCGGCTTCAATCCCTTGCCAGTCCAAACACCTCAGCGACTGGACGCAGCTTCGTTTTCTGTGCACTCCAACCCACTGCAACCTACTCCGCCCTAATACTCCCGTCCAAACGGGCCCTAAGCTGGTGTTCTGTGCATATAAATATATTTTCATCTCTACTTATGATGCAGTCTCCGTATGGGTCAAATTGTTCTCCACCATTGATCACCTCGTAGCTCATGTTTTTTACCCTAAAAGGTCCTTATTTTTGAGAGATCGTGTTTTGATTGTCATCTTTGATCTTGGAGGACCGTGATTGCATGAAGAATGGGCCACTATCATAGATCCCATATGAAGAGTCCTCTATTTGAGTGATTCCAGCTTGGACAGTTTCCTTAGAGAGATGTACTCACAGTTTTTAATTATCTGGATAGAGTTCCAGCATACCTTATATTTCCATCAGTTATCTTGTGCCCCACCTTTCGGGTATCAAACGATGTCGGAACAACATGAAAATAGTCTCGTTTGAAAAACCTACTGGATTATTTTTCCAACAAGCCGAAGATAATGGAATTGTGATAAATTGATAATATTTGAGTGAGTTATGGTCAATTTAACAATGGCTTATAAGGTTGCAATGGTATTTAAGGGTGTTTTGGTTTGATGATTTGGTGTTATGGATGGTTAGGATTAGATATATATATAAGCAATGGCGAGGACTACAGTAGGATTAGAATTTCTTTTGGTTTGAGAAAGTACAAATACATGCAATCTTTACAATATAGCTCTTTGATTTTGATTTCTTAAAAGAAAGGCTGAGTTTTCTCCTAAATTTCCAGCAAGGGTGTGCCAGTTTGCTGAAGGTCACTCTGATGCTGCTGAGCTGCTCGCGAATATCTTGTAATCAGGGTTTTTATCAATCCATCGCTGGGGCCACTCATGGGAGTCTGAAGCCCATCTACTATACATTGATTTCAGCCAACATTTCTGTAGACACTCGCTGTAGCTTTCCATTTCAAGGAACAAACTGCATGTTTTGGTACCAGACCCAAAGTTCCCAGACCCAACGTTCCTGCATCAACACATGCTTTTGGAACAAAGGACTGCTTCGTTTGATGCCATTTTTACCTGTTTGCAAACATCAACATCCCAAATAATTCATATTTTGGTGACATTAGCCAGCCAAAAGGAGAGGGAGGACGACTAGAATTTTTGGGTTTTGCCTCGTAAATTCAGATTTCTATTCTTGGTTCAAACAACTGGATTTTGAGCATGATCTTGCTGTAGTGGTTCATGATCTTGCTGTAGTGGTTCTTCAGATGAGCTCAGAGCTATGTTTTGTTATGTGATTGGAAGATGTGACTTAGTCTGATTTTCAGGATTTATACCAGTGGACCCTTTTGTTTTGTTTTTTAGTTTTTCCAAATTTTAATGCCTCCTTGTGGTTTGTTCTCAGCTGAATTTTTGAACTGTTTTGGTCAGCATTCTTAGATCAAAATTCTCAGCTGTGTTATTTAAATTGGATGTGATGGGCTTTGTTAAGCCCATATGATGTGTTCCACATGCACCACACAGCACCAATTCTCCCATTGTGGTCATATGCTAGGTATCCTAGCTGTTCATCAGGTGGGCCCACTGTGTAGATAACCTTGCCCCAAAAATCAGGCGGCCGAGGGTAAGGGGTTGGGGTGGACTAAACATGTAAATGATGTGGGTGGACCAAACATGTAAACGGTGCGTGGTTTGGAAAAATACCAAGTGTCCACATTCAACTCGCATGTGTGGGCTGCCTGGTGAGTTGACCAGACTGATTTTTAGGCAAGGCAATCTACGTGGTGGGCCCACCTGATGCACAGCTTGGATGTCCCAGAACAATGTAATTTGTAAATGAAAACATTGCCTTCTCTTTCTTGCATTTGCATGTTTGAGCAACATTTCATCATGGGGATTTCAGGATCAAACAGACTGATAACAACACTCAAAAGCAAATAGATGCGGGTAGAGGGGATGCATATCAATTTAGAACTGTACATCGAGCCGAGCTGTGCCCAGCTTGGCCCCACTCTAACCCCAGCTCGAGCTCAGCTCAGCTTGGCCTTTGAGCTCAACATGCTAGCTCGCCTCGACCTGATGGTTCGAGCCGAGTCAAGCTTGGATCGAGTCGAGGCGAGCGAGCTGGTTGAGTTGAGGCGAGTCGAGCCGAGCTATCTTTAGTAACAACTAAAAGCCTAAAAACAAGATATGAGTTGAGAGAGAGCTACCTGCTGCTCGACCTCGGCTTGTTTTTTAACGAGTTGAGTCAAACAAGCCTTGGCCCATCCTGATTCCCCCTTTCGGGCCAAGGCGATCTGAGCTAAACCGAATTGAGCTTTTCGAGCTAGCTCGGCTTGTGTATAGATCTACATATCATGCACTTAGTTGATGCTCTTGGGTTTATGCGATTGTGTAATGAGCAACATCCATCTCTAAATTCCATTAATACATCCACATGTGCCTGCACAAATGTTTGTTTATGTGTATAGATATGGGTGCACTCCGCACATGCATACATTGCACATTTTTTTTTTTTTTTTTCAAGTGGATCCAATCTTGTTTATGTTTACTTCCCTTTGGATAATGTCTTACTTTCGGTGCGTGCATGCATGTGCAGCTCGTTAGGTATGTGCAAGAGATGCGGTGATTTGGGGATGATAGCATGCTCAAGATGTAGAGGGTTGGGCTTGGTTAAAGGTGGGCCTTTTAATTTTATCATCATCGATAACCTTGTCCGGTTATTTGGAGGTGAGCCAGCGACAACAGGGTCCATTCCATGTACCAAATGTGGAGGCAATGGACGCATGAGCTGCACCGGTTGCTCCAAGCTGCCTTGAATTCATCTACACCGTCGAGGATGGTATTATTTCTTTTCAGTTCTTGTTGTTCTGAGCAGCTTTATTCCTGTAAAGCTTAGCTAGTTACCCAATTCTCATCTATGGTGGGACACATTAGATGATTGGCTGCAATCACCTTAACAGTTACTGTCTGTAAGGTGGAAAAGGGCAGGCTGCAGGCTAGCTAACCGGGTCCCACACACCAATATTTGTCTCCTCTCTCCAAAAATGCACTGTACGTGTCACCCAAATACTGTCTCTAGAGAGAAGAAGAATGAAGAGTACTAAAAAGAAATAATAATGTTACCATTTCATGTTATTTTTGTTGGCTGCTTTGTCAACCTGTTTTTGCTTCTTGCACTATATCGACGTACTAACATTATGTTAATTTCCTTTCAATTATTAGTTTCTCAATCACCACATGCCACACCTTGTTTGAATTACTTCTTCATTTCAAGTACATTTTTTATGGCACTGATGATAAATAAAAAATTGAATGGGCCGACAAATGAAATCCTCCCTACGAGAGAGGATTTGGAAGTAAATATGGTGAAATGCCCTTTTGAGCTCCCTTGGAGAGTCGCACAAGTAAACAAAAGTACTGCTAAGAACATCGGGCCAATTTCAAACCCGAGTTCGCAAGTTCGAACCTTACAAAGAAGTTCATAGGAAGGGCTTTTGGCAGTAATCCACGCCCCATTACAAGGCCCTCGATCAACGGTTTAGATAGTTGAACGATGACATTTACATACATTTGACAAAGCATAAAATAAAACAAACAATCAATTATCTGCTACATTACTAAAAGCACACCAATAGAATGATTAAAACCATCCAAAGGTTGGCCATGGCCATCTAAATGTATGGTTAAAAATGTTGGGAAGTTGATTGTTTGTGATCCTTATGGTTGTGGCCCACCCAAGGTTCAAAATTTCCTCCTTATTTATTTATTTATTTATTTTATTTTTTACTAAAGTATATATTTCAAATGGGCTTATCATAATCATTCTATTCAATATCACATATATACACTGATTTGGGATATTAAAGCTGATTTGGGATGTCATATATGTTCCTGTGAATATATTGAAAAATTCTAATGCATTCCAAGTCCTCCCATTTATTCCCATCGAAACATGATATTTAGATTTCAAATGCATTTCATTTACTCCGTTTCAACACTAAGATTAAGGGATCGAGTGCCCATGTGGTGTGGGTGGGTGTGTGAGTGCGTGGAGTGTGGGTGTGTAAAAAAAAAAAAAAAAAAAGAAGAAAGAAAAAACACAATTGAGTAAGCCATTTACCCCCAATTCATTTACCTCCAATTCCATTTCCCATTTACCTCCATTTACGAGCTCGCAAATGATTCCTTCGGATGTGTCAACATCTCGCATGTGCCACTATCTTTGCTTGTGCCCCCACACGTGAAAAGCATCCCACATATGCCAATGTGCTATTGTCCATCTTTTATCACTCTATGTGCCAAAGTCACTTTTGCTTATATGCCAATTTGCACCATAGTTCTAATACCCGAAACATGGCCTAGTCAACTCAACTTGCTGAGATTACGTTGGCAGGTGTGGCTCAGTTGAGACTTGACAAGACTCGTTGCAATGTGGCTCCGGCAATATGATTGTAACCTGCGACCTCACCCGAGGCAGGATTATCTGCTACCAGTGGACTAGCAAGCACTGTTGTGCTTCTTCTTCTTTTTTGTTCTTTTCTTCTTTTTAACCTATTTACAGCAATCTTAATTTTGAGTTGACCGAGTTTGTGAGTTTCCAGACTATAATCTGTGTGTGGCCCCATCTAGCTTCAAGCACCCAACATGGTTCGGTTAGATACAATGAGTCACCCCTGACTCAGGTGAGTCCATCCGATTCACCCTGGTTCGGCCGAGCCACCACTCAACTCGATTCGCAGACACTTCTTTGTTGAAATAAAACCATTGGATATTTTTCATTATTAACCGTCCTATAAATGTCCACATTCTGTTAGTGAGATAGCGTAATTTTTGGGTCATGATACATCTAAGCTGATATGTATAATGTGGATGGTTTAATTTAAAATACTTGTCTAACACACGCACAATTCTTAAGTAATTTCTGAGTGCCTGGAATCATCCATCACACTCAGCCATTGTCAAAACCTTTTCTTATTGGATGGGTTAAATGGAGGTAAATGAAGAGAATTGGGAGTAAATGGAGATAACTGATATTTGAAGTGTGTTTGGATGGGAATAAATGCATGGAAATGAAATGAAATGGGAGTAAATGGGCTTGCAAATGAAATCCTCTGTAACGGAGAGGATTTGGAAGTAAATGGGGGTGAAATGCCTTTTTAAGCTCCTTGGAGAGTTGCATGAGTAAACAAAAGTGCCGCCACGTACATGTCTGCTGTACATGTGGCATCTTAATGATATTACAAAACAATCTAATTATCAGTTACATCACTAAAATCATACCAATAAAATGATTCAAACTATCCAAAGCTTGACCATATAAATGGACGGTTAAAATTTGTTGGTAAGTTGCTTGTTTGTGATCTTTACAGTTGTGGCCCATCCGATGCTCAAAATTTCCTCTTTTTTGAAGTGTATATTGCAATAGCTTATTATATTCATTCTATTAAATATCACGTGTACACTGATTTGAGATATTAAAACTGATTTAGGATATTATATACATTCCCATGAATATATTGAAAAATTCCAATGCATTCTCATTCCTCCTATTTACTCTCATCTAAACAGAATATTTGGATTTCAAATGCATTTCAGTTACTCCCATCTAAATACAATTGAGTAAGTCATTTACTCTCAAGTCATTTAACTCCAACCATGGTGTGCCGTAAAGGCCGTTACGGGGCTATAAAGGCTGTTACGTAAAGGTAATGGTGGCAACCGTTACATGTTACTGGGTTGGCCATTATGAAAAAAAAAAAAAAGACTTGTAATTGTTGTTAACAGCACGTTACATCCCCTATAAAGGCTATAATAGCCCTGTAATGGTCTATTACGGTATATACAGTTTTTTCATACTTTTTAATTAATATCACGGGCAAATATATGTATTTTGGGAGTTTTTTTAATAAATAAAAAAAATAAAAAAGAGAGACTATAATGGCCATTACAAGGTCGTAACAGCCGTTAAGCCCGTATCGTAAAGGTAATGGTGATGGCCGTCACGGCCACCACTATCATTATGGAACACTTTGCCTCCAAATCCATTTTCCATTTACCTCAATTTATAAGCTCTCAATCGAGCTAGTATGTGTTTGGCTGCACCAAATTTTAATAAAAATAGCCCCAAATTAGACTGATTAATCAAGAAATTTCATGATATGGTGCAACCAAATGTCACTTTGGTGAAGTGAGGTCTAATCAGGGCGACAACCTATCTTCACAAAAAATTACTTAAATGCCCTTTCAATTGCTTAGAAATCCTTATTAATACTTTGTTTGTATTATGGAGATTTTTATGGGAATATTCGAGCTCCCTGCTGATCCGAGGACCAATACTACTGTGATCCGAGAGGTTAAGTCGACCATCGGGACATGACAGAGAGCAATGTCTGGCCCGGGCGGAAAGCAGGGAACGCCGGGCAATCTCAACGGACGCCCACTCTTACAGGCCCCAAGTTAATACTCATTGTCAAGTACTCCATCGAAGCCACATGCGAGGCTAGGATAAGATCAGATTAATGTGCTCATCTTCAATCACATTGAGCCAAAGCCGCGCCCCGAAGGCGGTAATTCTGAGTGATCAATGGAGACCTCGGCTCGGAGGCTCGGGTTACGCGTTCGTTTGTCTTGGAACAGGTCGAATCCACGTCCAATAACTGAGATTCCGCACAATGGTGGCGTACTCGGCTCGGATCCGCACATCCGTCCTTGGTAGGACCGAGCCGAGGCCCACGCATGCCCCATATTGCCGAGCCGATTTCATCCCAGAAACGGAGAGTCAACATGACCTCGGCACGGGTCAATGGGATAGGACTTGGTCATATTGGGCCAAGGTTATCTCTGAGCTAAGGCTATCTCTGAGCCAAGGCCACCCTTAGGACAAAATCGTCTCTAGCGGTTGCCCAACATGCCAAGAGGGGAAACTACCTTAAACGGACATGACCGATAGTTTTGTCCACAAATACGCACGACACGCCACACGATCTCCGGATTCTGAGCAATATCTCCATGATTCGGGAATCCCACTGATCGTGCCGAGATTGACGGACCCAGATCGTCTAGCGAGCAAGTATAAATGCCACACCACCTCATTGCTACAGGTACGCAACGCCCTAGGCTCTCCCACTACTCTGCAACTTAGACTCAGATTCCTTTGTCCTGACTTAGGCATCGGAGGGTCCTCCGGCTTAGCCAAGGTCTCCTTTATTCACCATTTGTGTACAGGTTCAGGGCTCGGGGACGCCACGAAGTACATGGGCCGAAGGGGAGAGCTGACCAGATTTTGACCTCAACAGAGATTACACCCTTCAAATAAATCCCTCTCATTCTCGTTTGGAAAGCTGCACCTCAACTATTTTCTCAGCAGATGGAGAAGTGGTGGTGGGCCCCACTCTTACGGTCGGATGGAAGCGATACAATGTTGCGTGGTATTTTCGTGCCTCTCCACAGTGCACCGTACGTGTGGCATGTGTAATAAGCCAAACCCTGTGGGTCCTACAGGCTCCACCATCCATGGGCTACTACCAAACGGTTCTTGGATCACGCAATCCTAACCGTTGATAAATGAAATGACTTACATGGTCTTCTGGTATTCATTTCTACTAGACTTGACTAACGGCTTAGGATCATCGAGTGAGTGATTCTGAACTATGGCCCACTTACTATATTGGATCTACTGAATAAATGGTCGTAATCTCATCCATGCAAGCCAAGTTCCTGCGCTGGAAACCTAGGTGGGGCCCACCGTGATGTTTGTGAGACATCCGTTTTGTGAGATCATTTTACTATGTGAAACAAAAACGAGAAGGATCCAAGACTCGAGTGGGCCGCACTAAAGGAAAAGGTAGGTAGGGAATTTCTTACCGTTGAAACCTCCCTGAGTCTACAGTGATGTTTACATGCCATCCATACAGTTAGTAACGTCATTTAGATGAACTGAAAAACAAATATTAGCCTGATTCAAAACTTCCCTTGCCCCACGAATATTTCAACTCTGAACGTTCAATCCTCACGTTGTCGGCCCACTTGAGTATTGGATCCGGCTAATTTTTGGCCAGATGTCGTGAAATGATCTCAAAAAACGGATGGACGGAGTGAATTTCTTACAAACATCACGGTAGGCCCCACCTAGGTTTCCAGCGCAGGAACTTCCATTTCGGCGCGACATCCGCGTCCTACTTCCCATGCCTCTGGAGGCGCTCATTAGCTCCTCAAATATATTAATTTATACAAGTGTGGCCCATTGTTCAATAATCAAGACCGTTGGTCTACTAGCCCCACCTCTTGGACATAGACCCATTGGAAATGAGACGTCCATCTTCAGCTTTGCAAAGGTCCACAAGATCAGATCATTTAGATCCATTGAATCATATGATTTTGTTGATCAGGCCCGCTGTTGGATTTCAAAGTATTATAGTGCACATATAGTAATGCATGAGAACGTGTGGATGGACAGCCAATAGGGATTAAAGCAAAATGATAAGATACAATGGCTGCAGTTCTCACTAATGTGTCATATGTGTACCATTTCTGATGCATCTACAGATGGGCCACACCATGATGACCAGATGATATGATGATCAGGACCATCCACTCCCATGATAATGAACCTGGTAGCTTGGCCCGGACCACCAAAGGCCAGCCCAAGCCTCCCTCTTTTTTGGTCTGCCCATGAAAATTTTTCTTGGGCCTAGATGTTGATAGAACGGCCCATGATCTATCTGATTAAAATATATGGCCCATATTCATAAGAAACACACCATGGATATTCGAGGCCCTTGATTAGAGCTGTACACGAGTTGAGTTAGCTCCGTCAGCTCCCTCGATTTGACTCGGAAAAGCTCAACTGAACTTGGCTCGAAATTGGATTCGGAATCGGACCAAGTCAAGCCGGTTTTTGGAGCTCAAAAAAAAAATAAATTTCAAGCCGAGTTCAAGCTGACCTGAGCTCGACTCGACTCGGATTGAACCTCAACTCAAACCGACTCAGATTGAATTAACTCAGTGACTCGGTTATTTTGATATATGAATGTTGCCCGCTGAGCGTTTGATGAAATGACACAACGAAGTGTTGGCAAGGAATGGATATGTTGGCTGTTTGATTTTGATGTTGCTCGCCCGAGTGTTTGATTTTGATGCTTCTCTCTAGGTGTTTGATGAAATAGCTGTGAAATATTGTTACTGTTTTACATACCATGAGAAATTGAAGATGCATTCTACCTATCTGAGAAAATGCCGAACATGCATGAACTTGGCTCGAATTGGCCTGAGCTGCTAACTGAACCAAGCCGAGCTAATAAGACAGGCTCGAGGATCAAGCCGAGTTGAGTTGAGTTGGCGTTAGCTACTGGTTGAGCCGAGCCAAGCTATGCCAAGCTTGACTCGATTAGACTCGTGTACAGCACTAGCCTTGATTGCTCCTATCAATCCATGGACAATGTCAATGAATAGTACCCATATACCACATACATGTTGGGCCTGATTTTTGTTGACAGCCCAGATAGAGATTAATGGGCCGTTTGGTTTGCTGGCCTTTATTCTCTCACCACAGTCCATAGCATGAGGTGGGTCCATGTGTAGTGGACCTGTGCACACTAGCAAATCAAACAACATGAGTGGGCCCATTCAATATAAGAGTGAGGTGGGTCTTTGGTGAGAAAATAGTCAGCCATCTTTGAATGTCCATCTTTTTGTACAACTAGAATAATTAAAGATGTAGAAACTCAGAATTTTGCAGGGGCATTTGAGTGGTAATAATTCTGGTCCATTCAATTTACATCATGGTCAGCCCATTCACGTAAGATCTATCGGCTGCACTTGATGACCCATTTCTGAGCTGGTTCAAGGTCCGACCAAAGGGACATAGGGGTATTTTCGTGCAGTCTTTCCAATGTTTGGGTCATTGGCCCCATGGATGGTTTGATCTTTCTATATAAGCACTAAGGCATTGGTACACGCTACTTATCTTTTTTATTTTATTTTTATTTTTTATGAGCTTAGAATTTCAAAGATGTGAGGTACATAATTGTTCCCATGCATGTAGTTAAGGTAAAGATGACTTTATTATATCATTGTTGCTAGTTGCAAATATTAGTAGAAATAGGATCTCTGTGTTAAAAGCTTGCTTAGCTTTGGAATTTGATATAAATAATTTGGATGTTGGGGAATCGCGGAAGCAAACTTTGAATTCGAATTAAGTAAGAGAAATATAAATGTAAGTACCACATAGAACACATGAATTTACGAGGAAAAATCCTTGCGGGAAAAAAACTACGACACAAAGCAATAACGAACCTACTCTAAAATATAAATTACAATAGATGGATAGGCTTACTGATCCAAAAACCCTCAAAATCCCTTTGCAAAACTCCAGCTTTGCTCTAGAACAACTTAGGAAATCTTAGCCCTACCTTAATCCTGATTACACCCGCTTACATAGTGTTACAATCAAATTAGAAAATAAAATACGCACTTCTGCAAAATTGCGCAATTCTATTGATGTAACCTTTGATAGGATTGACAACCATCGAGGCATGTCGATGGGATCGAAGAATACCCTAAAAACTGTCCAACGAGCATATGGGAAAAATCAAGATTTTCTCGATACAATCAAGTGGTCTATCGATGGCATCGACAAACTACTATTCTAGTCAAATTAAAGACATCTGACAATAATCTTTACCATGATTTCAATTATCATAATCCACAGCTATAAGCTCCATCTCTAATCGCCTCCATCATAGCTTTATCATCATCGTTGCTTCTTGTGCACACTCCGTCTTCATCAATTTTTTGCCATACCTAGAGAGGTTGAACATAATCATAACTTCTGTAGGAACCACCTTTATAAGTATATCCGCCAGATTGATGCTTATATGGATCTTCTTAAGAGCCACACTGCCTTCCTCAATTCCCCATTAGATAAAATGATGACGAACATCAATATGTTTAGTATGAGAATGGTAAATCGAATTTTTCACCAAATTGACCACACTTTCATTGTCACAATTAATTGGCACAACCTCTTGTTGAAGCCTAAGTTCGCTTATCATTTCTCTCAACCAAACACCTTTCTTGAAAGCTTCTATCACTGCCATATACTTAGCTTCAGTTGTGAAAATAGCAACCACGGACTGAAGCTTTAACATCCAATTGATCCCTTCACCCGCTAATACAAACGAGTAACCAGAAGTCGACCTTCTATTATATACATTTCCTGCGTAGTTCGACTTCACGTAGCCTATTAAATCTTTTTCTGATTTCTAAAATGTCAAGACGTAGTCTGTTGTATCTCGTAGATAGCGAAGTAGCCATTTCACTGCCTCCCAATGTTGTTTTCTAGGGTTTGACATATATTTCTGTTCACAACACCAATTGCATGTGAAATATTTAGTCTTGTAGAGACCATGTCATACATCAAATTGCCAATTGCACTTGAATAGGGTACATGAGACATAACCTGCTTTTCTTCATCTGTAATGGAATATTGCTATGAAGAAAGTCTAAAGTGAGCAGTATGGGGTGTGCTAATTGGCTTAGCCTTGTCCATACCAAACTTTACCAATACCTTCTCAAGGTACTCTGCTTGAGATAACTGTAACCTGTTTCAATTCCTATCTCTGTGTATGTCTATGCTGAGAATCTTCTTTGCAGCCCATAAATCTTTAATTTTGAATGTGCCTGATAGCTGAGTATTTAATATATTGATCTTAGACATACTTTGACTATCAATAAACATGTCATTAACATATAATACCAATAAAATGTATTCTCTATCACTTAATTAATGTCTTGATGTAGACATAATAATCATATTGACTCCTAGTAAACTACTAACTCACTATGAAAATATCAAACTTCTTGTACCAATGCCTAGGCGACTGTTTCAAGGCATACAACAAACACTTTAACTTACAAACCTTATTCTTTGACCCATTTTCTTCATGTAGATTCGCTTCATGTAGATTCGCTCTTCCAATTCTCCATGTAGGAAAGTAGTCTTAACATTCATTTGTTCCAGTTTCAAATTGTATTGGGCAATCAACGCCAACACAAATATGATAGATACCTATTTGACCACCATCGCAAAAATCTCGCTGAAGTCGACACATTCCTTCTACGCATGTCTTTCGCAACCAATCATGCCTTGTACCTATCCCATTTCTTCTGGTAAATTCACATGGACTCGATCACTTTACGCCTAACAGGAAGCTCCACCAACTTCCACATCTCATTCTTATATAGAGAGTTTATCTCATCTTTCATCGCCATCATCCACTTCTTAGCATTCAGGTCATTTCAGTGTTTCTTGGAAGGTAGACGGATCCCTCTCATCCGTAATGAAGGCAAATACAATATTTGAATCATCTTTGTATCTCATCGGTAATCTGTGATCCCTAAGTGGATTTCTACTGATCACTGCTCCACCTGCTCCTATACCTCTTGCTGTGGCTCAACTTCATTATGTGTTTTACCCTGGTCAATTTCAACATCGATCGTTGCTGATTTTTCTAGTTCCTTATATCTATACTTACGAAACAAGGAATCTTCATCAAACTAGACGTCACTGCTAATCATGATCTTGCATGTGACCTAGTCATATAACTTGTATCTCTTTACACTATCGCTATAGCCAACAAAGATACACTTCTTTGCCATTTGGTATATATTCTCTCTCAACAGATGGTACACGAGAGTAAGCATCATGACCAAATACTTGCAGCCCTAAGTAATCAAATTTATGATAACTCCACACTTTTTTTGAAACTTTACAACCGATCGGCCAAGGCAAAGACCGATTCACTAAGTAACAAGATGTGTTAATGGCCTCAGTTTATAACTCCCTGTCTAATCCAGCATTGTTCAACACTTAGATTTTGCTTTATCCGTTCTGCTACACCATTATACTATAGTGTATGCCTGACTGTGTTGTGTCATACGATCCCTTCATCTTTACAAAACTAGTTAAATTCATTCGAAGTGAATTCACCTCCATTATTTATCCTCAAAACTTTCAACTTCCACCGTAATTGCTTTTCTAATATCACCTTCTGTACTTTGAATGTGGTAAAAATATCAGATTTGTATTTCATAAAATATACTTACACTGTTCTAGAGTAGTCATATATGAATGGTACAAAGAACGATGACACCCTCCAGAAACTATGGGCAACGACCCCCATACATCAGAATGCACATAATATAGAGTACCCTTACTAACATGCTTTCCAAATTTAAAACATAATATTGATTGTTTACCAAATATACAATACTCACATATAACAAAATTAACACTTTCAAATACGAGAATCAATGAGTGATTAGAAAGTACATTCATACCATGCTCGCTCATGTGGCCTGTGCCGAAGTGGACTCTGTTACAGATACTTTAACTCCATACAATATGGTATTCCTGATCAACCTGTAAAGTTTACCGTTTCACTGTGCTTTCATCACTACGAGTGCCCCCTTTGGAACGTTCAGAACATATTCAAAATCGATGAATTTACACCCAATTGACTCAAGAGCTCTTAAAAAGATCATATTTTTTCGTAGGTCAGGAATCTGTCTCACATTTATTAGAATACGTTCCATCCCATCAAACATCCTGATGCGCACTGATCTGATTCCAATAACCTACAGGCAATATCATTGCCTATAAACACCTGGCCACCATCACACTCGCTATATGTGTTGAACCAATCTCAATGCGAGGTCATGTGGTATGATGCTTCCTATCCAAAATCCACTCATCGCTGAGATAATTATATTTGGATGCGGTCAGAACATAATTAGTGCCCACATTCTCACTCAATTCCGCTGTGTTGGTCTCATTCGATGCTTTATTTTCACTATAAGAAAGAGGGTTTTTAGCGACGAAACTTTTAGCGGCGAAAATTTTCGCAGCAAAAAATTTTAGATGAGACTTTTAGCGACGAAACTTTTCGTCGCTAAAGGCTTTTAAAAAAATTGAATGAATTACTTTTAGCTACAAAAATTTTCGTAGCTAAAATCAGAAAAATTTGCCTTGACTTTTAGTGACGAACCAAAACTGTCGCCAATAATATTTTTAGCGACGAAAATTTTCATCGCTAAAAGTGTTATGAATTCTGATTTGCCCTTGACTTTTAGCGATGAACCAAAACCGTCGCTAATTCGTCGCCAAAAGTGTTGTGAATTAATATTTTGAGCGATGAAACGTTTCGTCACCGAAGTGTTATAAATTGTTTCACCCTGACTTTTAGCGACGAAATTTATCGTCGCCAAAAGTGTTTTGCCCTCACTTTTAGCGACGAAAATAGTCGTCGCTAAAGGCTATTTTGACTTTCTTGTTGCAAATTCTGGCGGTAAGAGTTTTAGTGACAAAAATTTTTGTCGCAAAAAGTATTTTAATTTAAATATTTTCCAATGATGTAAAAATGTTTTACCTTTTAAAGGGTGTTTTGAATAATGTAAAAATGTTATACTTTTAAAAATTTTAAATCGGTATATATACATATGGTTTTTATATCATATGAGTGGAAATTTTTAATATATATATACTTAAAAGGTAATATTTAAATGATATGTAATATTACAAGAAAAATAATATTGAGAAGTTTAGAAATTTTAACAATGTTTGAGAAAAATTTTGAGAACAAAATGATGCTTTTGAAGAAAATATCGGTAATTTGAAATTTTTGAAAAATTAAAATATAAGAAAATTATTGTGATTTTGTGAATAAAAAATCAGAATTTGTATTTTAACTATTTTTTGAAATAATTTTTAATAAAAATGATATTTTGTAAAAAGAGAAAAAATATACATTTTGAAAAAAATATCGTTGTTTTTAAAAGGAAATTGAAATTTATCTGTCAAAAATAAAATTACTAAATTATTATGCACATCTACTAATTGAACCTTTAATTGTTTTTTGACAATCTGATCAGTCTAGATTGAAGAGTAAATAACTTCATATATTTAAATCAAAATTCACTCAAATTGTTGATCAATTTTGTTTATCCAATATCTTTCTCATGTGTAGCATGATCGAGGCGAGTAACTAGTCAAAGTTCACATATCCACCATGATGCATGTCACTTATCCATATTGTTCATCCATTATGCCAGATGAATTTATGGCATGAGCTAAAAAATGAGGCATATCCAAAGCTCTAGTGGACCACGCCAAAAAAAAAGAAGAAGTGAATCAAGTACTTGTCATTAAAAACTTCTTAGGGCCATTGTTTCTTTTTGTGTGGGCCACTTGAGTGTTGGATCTACATAATTTTTCAGCTTATGTCTCAAAATATTGTGGTAAAACAGATGGACGGAACAAATATGTCATATATGTCACAGTGAGGTCCAAAAATTCCAACTAGCACTTTTGAACAATTTCCAAGGCAGGAAATTCCAAACAGGTGAAAGGGTCATAATTATCCATTCACCCGGTATTTACACTTGCAATGAGAAATCAAACAGGCTGTTAGTTGAGTTACTCATTACCCTTATTAGAGTAAACTCTGTGGGGTCTACTATTTTTTTACTAGAGTAAACAGATAATTTGAGGTATAAATATGAAATAGAAAGCATATCAAAAGCCCAAGTGGACCACTCCACAGGAAATAGTGTGATTGAACATCTACCATTGAAAATTCTTAGAGGCCATATAAGTTTTAGATCAAGCTGATGTGTTTGTGTTTTCTCTTCATTCATATCTTTTTTATATTATGAACATGTTGGATGTCAAATAAAATTATTGTGGACCCATGGAAGGTATCAACAGTTGAAATCATTATTCCCACTGTTTCAAGTGGCATGGTCCACTTTACTTTCGAATTTACCGAAAATATTTTTTGAAATATTTTTAAATAAAAATAATATTTTAAGGAAATAAAAATGATATTTTTTGAATCACATTTAGGCAGGCCCAATATATGATTATGAATGTTTTAAGGAAACCCCTCTCCACTATATGATGTGGTGTGGCCCACCCAAGTCATGGATTGACTTTCTCCATATCGTTCAACACCTTTATCAAATCATTTTAAGATATTAACTAAAAAATAGGGCGGGTCCAAGGCTTAAGCGGATGTCCAAGGCTAAAATGGACTATACCACAAATAAGGGGAACAGATTGGCTACCCCCCCCGACACCATCCAATGACTGGTGGTTGGTGCTCTACAGGCCCCACCATGATGTATGTGTTTAATCCATGCTGTCCATCTATTTTTAAAGATCATCTTATGGCATGAGACAAAAAATGAGGCATATCTTAATATGAAATAGACCACATTACAGAAAACAGTGTTGAATGAGCGTCAACCGTTTAAAACATTTTGGGGGCCATAAAAGTTTTGGATCGAGATGATTTTTGTTTTTCCCTTCATCTATGCTTGTATGACCTAATAAACAAACTGGATGTCAAATAAACAGTACAGTTGGCCAAAGATTGGAAAGGTTGGATTTCTGGTCCAGGATATCTTTTAGGGCATGGTCTGTCCATGTGGTACCTGTCAGATCGATGGTTTGGATCACAGCTATGGGTCCCACCTGGATGTTCTCGATGACTGAGGATCATGTAATTCTTCAAATACTAGGGTATTAAGGAGGTTGTATATTATTGGGATAATGGAAATTGCTATGTATGCTGTCTAGACTTGAAATAAATGGAGTTGAAATGTTACTTTATTTTTCTATAATTCTGTTTGCTAATGATTTTCTTTGATGGTTGTCTTTATAGAATTTTTACGGTATTATTAGTCTTTGGCTGAATATACTTTATTTTATATTTTGTTGAGGTTTTGGTGCATCACAATAACTGTTGTTTGTGTCAATCTGAGGAAAAAGAACCCTTGTATTCTCATTCATCTACCATCTATGTATACAACACTATGTAAGCATTGTAAATTATCTTGTTTTTCAAGACCAGATCCTCCCTTTGTAACTCAAAGAATCCCAACTCGAGACACTTTCCATAGGTTGCTGCACCATGACTTGTCATGTAGGTCACTCATTCCTACCAACATGCTGCAAATGAGTAATCCTCATCTTGAAAATCAGTCTGATCCACTCAGTAGTGGACCAATGCTTACACGAGATGACCGTCGAAAGCTTTATTTGAATTTTGGTAGTTCCATTCCACTTTAGTGATTTTTGGTTTATTACATGCAATGGTCACGGGCGGGAGATTTGTAATCTATGCTACTGTCTTTCAACAACGACTAGCGTCAGTTGAGTGTGATGTTTGGGCTATAAACCTTAGTGAGGCCCATTGATTTGGATGGATCGGATTTACTTGCTTGTATGTCTTGTTTTCCGTGTATGTGCTTACATCAGTGTAATATACTCCATTGATTTAAATTAAATTCCAACAAGTAAGATATCCAAAATTGGATTACTCCCACTTTATTTAGTGAGTGATATGTTCCAAGTTGCAATTGCATTTATTTTAAGTTGGACTTGAAACAAAAACAATTGCAGCAATGTTGAGAGAAAACTGCATCTATAATCAGAAAGTTGTTGCGATTGTTTATTTCCACTCTATTGCATCTTATTAACTTAGTTGAAGTTTGTATGTCCAACCTTATTGTAGTTTTGCTTTGAAGAAAACTATGCTTGCATTGCAGTGTTTTAGATATTTTTTCCCTTTTCCTTTTTCGAAGTTGGATGTTGTATCTTGGATACCATTTCTCATTTTGGTTATTGGATTGGCATTATGAATGCAGATGGAAGGACAATCCAGTAATACAAGATTCGTGAATTCCCAGTATGTTTGTTATCCTTGGGTTTTCATATTGCTTTCTGGGAAGCTGTGCAGGCATTAAAATTAATTTACAAGATCCATGTTTGTAGTTTAAACTTTCTTGAAGAATTAGATTGTTTTGAGAGCTTATATAATCATCCATGTTTGTAGTTGTGAATGATCACTTTCATGCTCAAATCGACACGTGTGATCATTGGATGTTAATATCTTGGTCCTAGTAGGTATCGTTAATGGTAGTATGTTCTCTCTTAAACCAAAAAGGTGGGGTCGCAGGTTAGCTTCTAATAGCCAACTGTATGATCTCACACTAACACGAGTTTAAAATGAAAATTTTGGTTCCATTAAAATGTGGAAAACCATGTTCTTACATAGCTGTTTGATGTTGAGTAGGATGCCTCAATCAATCTTTTATTTGATATCTAATTTTCCATGTGTTTTGTAGGGTCCTTATAGAAATCAGTCAACTGTTTGCAAGGCCCAAGTTAATGAAGCATGTTACTGGAAGCAATTCATTGTTGTCATCATTATTTTTTATTTGAAATGTTGTTTTTGGCCTTTACTGTGCTTGTTTTCTACATCAAAGGTTTTTGTGGAGAAATCATGGAATTCCACCTCAATCCCCCCAAATCAAGTTGGAAGCCCCGTCATCTGATAGTAAAGATGTTGAGCCAGCAACTGAACTCAGTCTTACTCATGTCTCCATCTCTGCATTCATGACTGAAGTGGCAAGCCTGGTTAAGTAAGCACATTGCTTTTGTTGAACTGCAATTGGTTATCGGTTGTTCTTTAGAGGCGTTGAACTGTTTAGCTTAGTTTATGAATTAAAGCTGATGTTGAAAATTCTTTAATTTCTGGTTCAAACCCTACAATGATTTGAATCTCATAGGAAAATCACTCACAAATGATTTTTGAAGTTCTTTTATGTTGAATGATGAAAGGTGAAAAATAACCAGTGTTTTAGAAACTGGAATGGATTGGCTGTTTTGACTTGTGGGGCTGAACTTGGCGGGTTGTGCACTCTGGTTTCTTCCCTCAAACCAGTTCTTTTTTTTTTTTTTTTTAAATTATTTTTTAAAAATGTAAATATTATAACATTCTGATTGCACTACCTGGTCAGTTGCATTCATTTATGCGACTTGAAACCAAATCGGTCATGTTCACAACCTGTATTTCAACTAAACAAAATTGTCTGTTAGTACTGTTGGCACAGGTTTTTTAAATAAACAAAAGCAAAGCACATTATTGAATTGAGTTGTCCAACATGTCTAAATGCCTTGACACATTTCAGTATGGTACCCATGTCCAAGACCAGCCTGACCATTGGTCAGCTCTACCATGTGGATTGCTTAGCCAAAAAAATTGAACTACAAACATGTATGTCCAAGACCTTTTTTTTTTTTTTTTTTTTCCTTTATTTATTTATTTATTTTTGTTGCTATATTACATATGATTTGTTGCCTGTATTTGTAATGGATTGATTTATTGAGGGTTGAAGGGAATCAAAATTTATAACAATCTTGGAAACTCATGCTGTGTCGCCATTTCTATACTGATAGTTGTTAGTCTTTCTGGTCGGTTATTTTATTTCAGTTTAGTGTTGATTCATTCGACATGGGTTGTGATAGGGAAGATAGCATGGGGAGTTGTGTTCATTTGACACATGGATAGTCACACACAAAATTATTGCTAATGGCGAGTTCTTCTTTGCAGATGTTTTCAGACAACCGTCAGCCAAGCAAAAGTCATACCTAAATTGTGACTTTGTATTATTTGTGGAACCTAATGTTGTGTAATAGTTTGATTGAGTTTGTTTTGAAAACTTTCAATAGTAAACAAGTGAGATTGATTGTTCGATTGAGTTGTTAACTATTTTGTTAGTATTATGGCTTTCATGATTGATTGTTTCATGAGTGGATTGAATGAATGGATTAGTAGTTTAAATAAATATTTAAAAAAATAAACATTTTTAGCCTCAATTTGTAACCGAGGCTTGGATTTAACCTCGGTTGTTGAGAACCAAGGTTGAAATTCCCGTGGCTAAACGCTTTCGCCTCGGTTGTTGAGAACCGAGGTTAAAAATAAATTTAGCTTCAATTGGAGGCAACTGAGGCTAAAATTTGGATTTAGTCTCAGTTGGAAACAATGGAGGCTAAAATTTTAATTTAGCTTCATTTCGAGAAAACTGAAGCTAAAAAAGGTCTTTTAGCCTCACTTGAAGAATTGAGGCTATAAAAGTCATTTTAGCCTTGGTTGCTAAAATTGAGGCTAAAGCCTTTAGCCACGGGGGTTTTAACCTCGGCTTGGATAAATGAGGCAAAACTGAGGTTAAAGGCTTTAGCCTCAGTTTTTAACCTTTTTAGCTCAATTTTGAATCGAGGCTAAAGCCCCCTTTTCTTGTAGTGAAATAGTTTGATTGAGTTTGTTTTGAAAACTTTAAATAGTAAACAAGTGAGATTGATTGTTTGATTGAGTTGTTAACTATTTTGTTGGTATTATGGCTTTCATAATTGATTGTTTCATGAGTGGATTGAATGAATAGATTAGTAGTTTAAATAAATATTTAAAAAAATTAAATTTTTTTAGCCTCAATTTGTAACCGAGGCTTGGATGGATTTACTAGTTTGGGTTTAGCTGGATGTGAATGTGAATATGATGAAATATATTATATAACAGGTGTATATCAGGATGAATATGATGAAATATATTGTTAACAGGTGTATATCAGGAATTTTGTGCGGAATTTTGAGCTGTATATATTTAAAAAAAAAGAGACTTTTAGCAACGAAAATTTTCGTTGCTAAAAGTGGAACGAATTTTTGTAGCAGCGAAAATTTTCGCTGCTAAAAAATCTTGGAAATTTTTTTGGCGGCGAAAATTTTCGCTGCTAAAAGTCTTGAAAATTTTTTGGCAGCGAAAATTTTCGCTACTAAAATCTTTAAAATTTCTTTTTTGTGAAACTTTTACGCTAAAGTCTTGGATATTTTTCGGTATGAAAATTTTCGCTAAAAAGTCTTGAAGTTTTTGGCAAATAAACGTTTATTTGCTAAAAAGTCTTGTAATTTTTTCGCAGCTAAAAGTCTTGGAAAATTTTTTTGCGGCGAAAATTTTCGCTGCTAAAAGTTTTCGCTGCTAAAATTCTTGTAAAAATGTTTTTGCAGCGAAACTTTTCGCTGCTAAAAAGTCTTGGATATTTTTTTTGCGATGACAATTTTCGCTGCTAAAAGTTTTGGAAGTTGTTTTGGCGGCGAAAAGTTTCGCTGCTAAAAGTCTTGGATATTTTTTTAGCGGCGAAAATTTTCGCTGCTAAAAGTCTTGGAAGTTTTTTTGGCGGCGAAAAGTTTCGCTGCTGAAAGTCTTAAAAATTTTTTTGGTAGCGAAAATTTTCGCTGCTAAAGGACTTGGAAAATTGTTTTAGCGACGAAAATTTTTGTCGCTAAAAAGCTTACATTTAGCGACGATTTAAGTTTATCGCTGATAAAAGCCTTATACATCGGTCTTTTAGCGATGAATTTAGCGACGAAAATTTTCGTTACTAAAAGGTTTTAGCTGCGAAAATTTGACTTTTAGCGACGAAAATTTTCGTCGCTAAAAGTGGTGTTTCTTGTAGTGCTTCATATGCCATTCTCTTCCACAATTCCAACACTTCATATTTCCTTTGCTTTTAGACTTGGACCGTAATCGCAAGTTTTCTTTCTTCCGCTTAAAATTTCTTTCCCTAATTACCAACGATTCTGTAGAGGAATCCGCTACACTGTCTTTCTTTCTTAATAGCCTTGACTGAAGGGATGAGATGACAATCTCAACATCAATGATCTCTCTATCATGACACATAGCGTCTACGAAGCCTATCATAAGACTCTGCAAGAGAGTTCAGCAGAATTAGGGCTTGATTTTCTTCGTCAATATTCACTTTTACACTCGTCAATTTGTAAAGGAACTGATTAAATGCGCTAGTGTTATCATTAAGATTCAAACCTTTTGCCATCTTCAGATTATAGAATTGTTTTTTCAGATATAGAAGTTTCGACAACGATTTCATCATGTACAAGCTATCTAACTTCTTCCAAAGTCCTGCGGTGGTCTTTTAATCAAGGACATTATAAATGACATCATCCACCAAACATAGTCAGATCGAAGTTTTTGCTCTTTCATCTAACTCTTCCCACTTTTCATCGTTTATAGACGCTGCGCACTTTTCAACACCAAGGAGTACATGTTGCAATACTTGCTGAACTAAAAGGGCTCTTATCTTCACATTCCATAGTTCGAAGTTGTTTATATCGGTGAACTTATCCATTTTGTACTTCACATTTGACCCCTTCGATGACATGTTTCAAATTCAAACTCAAAACCCAATGATAACTTTGATACCACTTATTTGGAAATTATGAAAGCCCGAATTCAATTCAAACAATAGATATATAAATGCAAATAAGCATCATAAAGAGCACACAAATTTACATAAAAATCCCCTGCGGGAAAAAACTACGGCACAAAGTGACAGTGAATCCACTATGAAATATAAATTATAAGAGATGGATGGATATATCGATTTAAAAAACCCTTGAAATCCCTTTGCAAAATTCCATCTTTACTTTAGAACACCTTAGGAATGACTCAGCCTTATCATAATCCCAATTGCACTCGCTTATATAGTGTTACAATCAAATTAGGAACTAAAATGCGCACTTCTGTAAAATCGCACAATTCTGTCAATAGGGTCTTCAATAAGAGTAATAGTCATTGAGGCCCATCGATGGGATTGAAGCTACCTTCGATGGGATCGAAGAATGCCCAAAAACTGTCCAATGAGCATAAGGAAAAAATTGAGATTTTCTTGATATGATCGAGTGGTCTATTGATGCCATCGACAGACCCTGTTCTAGTAAGATTAAAGACATCTGACAACATTGGATACCGTTGATTAAATTCTTGGAATTTCTATACTTAAAAGATTGAAAGAATATAGAAGTTAAAATAAGTCAAAAGTGTTATGTTAAAAGAATTATGCACTATTTCAATATATATAATTCTAATTCAGTTAGTAGATCTATTCTCTATTGCTTGCAAGCTATTTTTATATTAGTCTGTTAGCATAAAGTCAGAGAAGATAGATGTTTAAGTACCATGTTAATTTGTAACAGGGAGCCTTATCTTTGCAATGATGTACACTAGAAGAGATTTTGCCTTAGCAATTGAAGAAGCGATCGATAATTATATGGTGAATTCGAGTAGAGATTATTAGTCTATAGTGAAGTGGATTCATTATTGCTCGAAGATTACTTTCGAGGCATTTGTTTATTATAATAGCCAAAATTTAGAATTGATTAAATTTGTAAATGCTAATCATATAAGAGACCATTATATATAAAAGAATAATTATATTAGTTATATTTTTCTTTAGCAAGTAGAGTAGTTACTTGGGCATGAATATTATAGTCAATAACAACTACACATGCATGCAACGAAAGTATTTAGTTGAAGAAATTATTAGAAAAATTGAAAGATGGAAAAGAGTAGTAGCGGTTCATTATGATAATCAAGTCACGTTATACTTAGCTAAGAATTCAATATTTTAAATTCGGAGTAGAGAAACCAGTATGTGATATCACTTTTTTGTGATGTGGTGGAAGATAGATCTCTTTATAATTAAAAGATTCATACTAATAACAATGCCGTAGACCTATTGACGAACGCCTATCACTAGAAAGAAATTGTTTAGTGCAACACATCTTTTTTTGGCTTGTTGTTACTTAGTTATTGATGATGCTTGAACAACTTTAATTTCTTTAAAGCGTTTGTCACCACTAGGAAAATTACTCTTCAAGTTGGAGAATGTTGCACGGTTGCTCTAGTACACGTGAGGGCATATAGGTGCATACATATGAGATGCACACATCATCCTACTTGGAAATGGATCTCTCTCTCTCTCTCTCTCTCTCTCTCTCTCTCTCTCATTCTAAGAGTTGTAGAGGCTTAGTTTTAGAAGGTTTGGCACACATGGGCTCTCTTAGGTTGTGCATTATTTATAAAGGGAAACATATTTAGAGAGAGGCATGATGAGTGAATTTTATTTATATAAGTTTCTTATTTATTGTGAAAGAGTTAGAGAGAAGTGAGCCTTGTATTCTTTTGATTTATTTTGTTCCAACGAAGAGAAACATTCCATATTATTGCCTCCTTAATATAGATAAATTATCAAACCATGTTGATTTCTACGTAACTTGCCTCCTGTTATTCTTTTATGATTTTTCTTTACTTAAATAAGTGTCATGTGGTGTTTCTCCGCAATAAATTAGTGGTACTAGTGGATCGTTAAAAGAAAGCCATCCATCTTCTACTTTGCGAAAGTCCACAATATTAGATAATGTGGATCCATTGAATTCTACAATAATTTTTACTCATCAGGTCTACTATCGAGCTACAACAACTTGGATGGATGATGCCAAGAACAAAATATGAGGAATTGAAAAATCCTAGCCACCAATGTAGGGTCCTTTTACGTGGAACATTATAATTCTCTTTTTAATACTATTTACAGGCAACAAAGTGAAGGTTAGGATTGCTCCTTGGAGGATATTTATGGGGAATGCTCAATCCATGGTGGGCCCTAAGAACTAAATAGTGAATCATGGGCCACAGGAGGGACGGTTGTCAACCAGGTTCTGTGGAAATAATTGCTGACAAATGATAATAATTACTGACTGGAAAATACAAACCTAAAGCTGAATTCCTTGACTTTTACTGCAAATCCAAGGGAATGAGGCCCTCACCACCCTTTATGGTGGTGTGAAGCTTTTGTGGAGCCCACCACGATGCATGTGCTTTATCCATGCCGTCCATATATTTTGCCAGCCCATTTTACCGACATGAGCCCAAAAACGAATATATCCAAAGCTCAATTGAACCACACCACATAAAATAGTGGGAATTGAATACGTACCATTGAAAACTTCTCTGGGCTACATAAGTTTTTGATCAAGATGATATTTGTGTTTTTCCTTCATCTACGTCTGTGTGATCTTATGAAAATGTTGGATGATAAATAAACATAACCGTGGGCCCTAGAAAGGTTTTAATGGTGGACATCATTATCCCACTCTTTTCAGTTGTGTGGTCCACTTAAGCTTTGGATATGTATCAATTTTGGGCTCATGCCCTTAAATGAGCTGGAAAAACGGATGGACAGCATGGATAAAAAATACATCATGGTGGGCCCCACAGTTTTCACATCACGGTAAAGGTGGTGAGGGCCTCGCTGCACAATCCACGTCCAAATCTTAACACTCTAGTCACTAGACTAAGAAAAAGATCAGCTCGTGTGTGAGGCCACCATGATATATGAGTAACATCAAATCCGTCCATCATGCATGTGCGCCTCATCATGTTATCCTAATTTAGCTTTTATTTTGTGAAAAAGATGGTACGAAAAGATTGTATAAAGTTGTGTGGATGAAACCCTTCGAGTCCTTTTCACCAACTGTAAGCTCTTTAGAACCTTTTGAGAAATGCTCCAGTGGTCCAGAGCGCTACAAGTTATAATGCTCCTAGTTGTATTGGGACACTTGGACAGTCCAATCGATTGATCGAGGCTTTCCATCAGTTTCAACGTACATTTTATTGGCTACAATGGAAATTTGACATGGACCCAATAATCATAACTGGCTGATCACTAGACTTTAATATGGACGGTCTTACACAAAAATTGGTCCAATAAAAAATTTCAATCCATCTATTAGTTGGGAAATATCATGGATTGCTTATGATTGTGAAGAATCACCTTTATTAATCATCCCATCCGTGAATTGGAGAATGGATGGCCGAAAAAAAAAAGACCACTCAAAGATGGGTTAGGTCCTTACTCTTAGGAATTTCAACACAGGGTTCGAGTACCATAGGTGGTGAAATCCCACCACGGCGTGAGTGTGTGGTGGCGTGTGTGCGTGTATTAAAAAACAAAAAAGATGGATTGGATCATTTAATCAGTGTGATTTCTGTACGGTAGCCCATTAAATGTGTTATAGACGTAATGGACAGTTCAGATCGATTTATTGGAGTGTCCAAGTGATCCGATACAAGTAAGAGCACTATAACTTATTGTGCTTTGAGAGCACTGGAACATTTTTCTTATTGGTTTTTCTTTGGAACTTATCCAATGCCCCATCCATGTTTACGTGACACACGTTTATGAGATCAGAGCCATTCATCTGCTAAGGCCTAACACAGATGGGCGATCAGTGAAGAGCCTCACCATTTAGAGGATTAAAAATTTCCTCTTTATGAAAGGGTTTAACTGACTGTCCACGTTCAATAAGAAAGAGAAGTTTCCTACTGTACGACCCATTTATGGCCCACTAACCTTTTTAAGCCCACTTCTTTTTAACTTCCCGTTGTGAGCCCCAGCAGCACGGAAGACCTTTCACGGGTCGAAAATGCCCCTGCTTTATCAATTTCACTCCATTCATTCCTTTACACTCAAATATTCATCGCTGCCATCTCTATTCCTTCTTTTCACCCATTTTCTTCATTAAATCTCCACAGAATCTCTATCCTAATATCTCATTACATCTTCCATATTGCATTCTACTCAAGGCTAAGTGCATTCTTTTTTCTAAGAGGACATGGATGCATTGATAAAAGTGAAATCTTGAAGACTTTTCTTCGAACATGGATTTCACTGAGTGTAAGGAAGTGAATGGAGTTTGCAGTCAAATACCTAGAAGTTTAAATTCTAGGTAAATTCTTAAGAAATTACCTAGAAGTTTGTGGTCAAATTCACATGGTCAATTTCATGCATTGCTAAGTCAATTTTACATGGTTATCAAATAAACTTTAAGAAGTTCGCGGTCAATTTCACTTAGTTCCCGGTCAATTTACCGAATTGATTAGTCAACTTCATGCGAACTACTTGGTCAATTTCACGCATTTTACCGTCAAATTGTAATGCATTTTTGTAATACGACTGTGAATTTGTAGTGCATTTTTTTTTTTTGGTAATACGACTGTTAATGTTATATATTGAATACATTTGTTGCTTTCTTTGAAATTGCGAATTTCTTACCACTATGATTCAAATTTCTAATAAGACATTCATTTCACGGTCGATTCCATGCATTTCACGGTCAATTCCCTTCACTTCACGGTTAATTCCATGCATTTTACAATTAATTCCATGCAATTCCCCCTCACTTCATGATCAATTCAATTCATTTCGCTATCAATTCCCTTCACTTCATGGTCAATGCCATGCATTTCACGGTCGATTCCGACAATTCCCCTTCACTTCATGGTCAATTCAATTCATTTCACGGTCAATCCCCTTCACTTCATGGTCAATTCAATTAATTTCACGGCCAATCCCCTTCACTTCATGGTTAATTCTATGCATTTCATGGTCAATTCCATGCATTTCACGGTTAATTCGATTCACTTCACGGTCATTTCCATTCATTTCACAGTCATTTTCCTTCACTTCACGGTCAATTTAATTCATTTCACGGTCAATCCCCTTCACTTCACAATCAATTACATGCATTTCACGGTCAATCCCTTTCACTTCATGGTCAATTCCATGCATTCACGGTCAATTCCCCCTTCACTTCATGGTCAATTCCCTTCACTTGACGGCCAATTCCCTTCACTTCTTATGGTCAATTCCATGCATTTCATGATGAATTTCCTTCACTTCATGGTCAATTCAATACAAGTTCACTCACTTTGCAGTAGGACCGAGAAGTGAGTGAAATTCATTGCGAAGTGAGTGAACCGGCCCTAGAAGCGAGTGAAATTGACTGCGAAATGAGTAAAAATCATCGCGAACTGAGTGACATACATTCCTGCAATTTAGAACTTTGAATATCTAACCGATAAGTTGGTCATATTTGAGCTAGTACAATGGTGGATTTTCTACTACTCAATCAAATTCACCTTATACCTGTGAATACTAAACGAGTTATATTATTGTGTTTGTTTGTAGAAAATGGCTTCGGTAATCATCCTATGCTCATATGGTAGGGAATTAGTAAGCGAAAATGTTTACACCCCAAGTATAGGGTTGTGATGTAGTAATAATCTTGGTGAGATCGAGGTCGAATCCATAGGGACTGAACCTTATACGTAATCTGAAAGTAACTAGAACTAGAACTAGAAGAAAATGAAATCTAAATCAAGTGAATATGGGGGAATAGTGGGAAATAGTAAACTAAAACTTAGAAAATTCAAAGGTGGGAAACTAGGGTGCCAAGGATCCACTTGTAGAGATCAGAGAGATCTATGCTCGATTCATAAACACAACTGGAATCAGAGTCATATCTTCATCCAGTTGGAAGATATTTCATTAAAAACCAATCAAACATCCTTTGATCCAGTTTTCAAGAGATGAGAGGTATAAGAATTAGAATAGATTCCATCACAAAACCATGCCCATGAGACAGAGCAAACAACAGAACTTTAACCAATCTACATCCGATCTAAAGAATTTATGAACATTAGGAAGGATTCCGTCATCCAACCATGCCCATGAGACAATGGCGAACAATAAGGCTCTCATGTTCACAATCTCTATAATGCAATGAACATACCCGAAGCTATCGCAGATCCATTGTAATTTAAGTCACAATAAACCATTAAAAACTATGAATATTCCTCATAATCAAACTATAATCAAAATTAGTTCAGTAAAGCATGAATCAAGGCATAAAACCAAACCCATCACACTACAAGCTTTACCTCTTAGCCTTAGCTAAGAGGTTTAACCTGACATAATCAAACTAAAAATCCCTTAAAAGAAGGCATAAAAGAAAAGAAAAAAAATTGAGGGAGAAAAACTCCTTAGCTAGCAGCTCTCTCTCTCTCTCTCTATCTCTCTTCTCTTCTCTCCCATGTTCTTTAGATGCCTCCACGGCTGCTTGCCCCCTCATTTTTCACATCCCTCTCTACTTTATAACATATGTATGTCAGTCTAGGGACACTGGGAGTCGGTTTGGAGTCAGATCGACTCTGTTTCGTAGCAGAGTTCACAGAAAATAAAATTTCAGTTATGTTTAGCTTGAGTTTGGTGTGGATTGGCCAATCGATTTGGCCATATGACTTCTTGGTGGGGTTTAAGACCCCCTCTTGCAACTTCTGGACGGTCTGGATCATGTATCCGACCATGATTTTGATCATAGAATGGCCCATCGTGGCCGTTTTTCACGAACGCATGTTCCTGCATAACCAGAGTACACTGACGTATTCGATGGGCCCCACAATGATGTTTTTGGAAGAATCCACCCCGTCCATTGGATTCCTGGAGAAAAACCAGTTGGGAAGGGGTGGTTTTGGTAGGTTCTGGCATGACCCACTGTACCAATTCAAGCTACCGTTCATTGTGCGTTTGATAGTGGAAATCGTGTGATCGCGTGCATGAGGCCAAAAAAGGACACCTAGGCGATGGTCACGCCCTCCTTTGGACACAATGGGCGGCTTTGATCATTCGTTTGGATGATTGGTGGGGCTCATTATTAAAACCCAATTTCGTCAGGTGCGTCTGCTGGAGCCTTTCACGTAGAGAAGGCGGGTCAATGAAGGGTTGACCGGTCCGGCTGGTCCGGTGCACCTCTCGTGCACGTGTACCCTATGTACACATAATTTTTTTTTTTTTTAAATTTTAAACTTAATGAGTCTTCATTTACCTATGTATACGTAATGTACATATGGGTTCCATCGTGATGTTTGTGAGAAATCCGCTCCATCCATCCATTCTGCTACTTCATTTAAGGGGTTAAGACTAAAATTGAAGCATATCCAGATATCAGGTGGGCCCCAGATTAGTGATTTATAGACTGATCTGTCCGTTGGGCCACTTCTATAGGGATCCAAGAGCAGAAATTCGATGTGTACAGTTAAGTTATGGTCCTTAGGCTATATATAAAGTTTCAAGCCAATCAAATAGTGGAAACCCTGTGATCTTGCATTTTGGACGGCTTTCAGGCCACTTGAACTTCAATCACTTAATTTTCTCGGATATCTGACGTGTAAATTCTTCGATCTCGGTCCTATGGGGTCCGTTCCTTGCCTTGGTGACTTTTGAGTGTTAAATACATGCCTTTAGCATTCTTTTTAGTCTACTCTCGTAAATCTACCTTGCAACACAAACACGATTAAAATAGGGTATTAAACAGTATCATGTTCATAAAAGCAAGTAATAATTAGGGTCTGATATGCAATATTTGACCCTCTACAGAAAACAATCGATACACATATAAGAGTGGAGACTCGAAACCTACTACTGTGGGCGTTGACACTACATATGAACAACTTCTATCGAAAATGTACAGAATTGCGAAGAGTAGACCTGAGGATTACGATGTTAGGTTGAAAACATTATATCCTTGTATAAATGAATCAGTCCCTCCATCTATAATTGAAGACGACGAAGATGTGAGAATGTTCTTGACAGCATAGTTGAAGCATCCAGATCACTACATTCCTTCATTCATCAAGACAATGCAGCGCATTAATGAGGCAGTACTCGAAGACCCGATGACTTATAGTGGTTTTGAACATGATGCCCCAGCTATTGGAAGTTTGGGTGAGAAACAGGGCTTGGAACATGAATATATGACATCACCTTCATAGGTTCCTCCAAGTAACACTGCAATACCCGAGCCAGCTCTGCCATCAAACTTCATGATAAGTCAAGTGACCACGTCGGCTGACTTGAAGCTTAGAAGTGAATATACGGCATCACCTTCATTTATAAGAGTAGATTTGTCCTCAACATCCAACATCAGAAATGTAAGTGGAAGCGACATTCCATTACCCAAGCATGCTTGAACATTAGACTTCACCACCGACCTTCTCATTGTGCCTTTTGAGGATGCTGGTTTCACCAATGCAGACTTGTCACTGTATTCATATTTACTTGATGACCTGATTGATATAGCCATTGGCCAAACATTTAAGGACAAGAGCTCGTGCAAGTATGTTTTGAGCCAATTTGCAATGCGCAATAACTTTCAATACAAGGTCCTGTATTCCACATCCAAGAAATTCACCGTGGCGTGTATAGAAGATATGTGTGAATGGAGGGTACACGCATCTAGGGTGAATGATGCGGGGATATGCAAGATTAACACTTACGGGTCCATACATATATGTGGAATGTCATGGATGAAGAGCGATCATCGACAAGCAAGCAGTAAGTTGGCCAATGAACTAGTTGTTAAACGCATTGAGCGATGTCTGAGATTAAGGCCGAAGAACATTATATTCGCAATGCAAGAGAAGTGTAATATTCTTATTAGCTATAAGAAGGCATGACGCGCTAAAGAGATTGCAATCGATCGCGTAATGGGGTCTTATGAAGACTCTTACAAAGAACTCCTGATGTACTTACATGAGTTGAGGATGGTGAACCTGAGGATAGTGACTGCCTTGTTTGTGAATCAACATACGATGAGGTTCGAGAGATGTTTTGTTGCGCTTGGACAATGCATCAGAAGTATTCAAACATCTTTGCGAAGGGTCTTGGTCGTTGACAGGACACATCTAAAAGGTAAGTACAAGGGTGTTCTGTTTATTGCTACGACTTTGGATGGCGACAATCATATCTTTCCAGTTGCTTTTAGTATCAGAGAATCAGAGAACGGCAACAATTGAAATTGGTTCCTTACTTACCTCAGTGATTCGTTAGGGGATCTACATGGTCTTGTGATCATATCAGACCGGCATAAAGGTCTAATGAAAGAAGTTCCCCAGGTCTTCCAAGCAGTAATCCATGGCTACTGCGCGTACCATATATACCAAAACTTGGTGGACACGTTCAAAGACAAGTTGTTAGAAATCTACTACTAGCAGGCTTTAAAGACTTGTAGGAGGGCTGAGTTCGAAAAGTTAATGCATGATATTGAACTTGCCAATCCTCCGGTACATGCATGACTGAGGGAAATATGGTATAAAAAGTGGGCATCTTCACACTTCCTAGAAAAAAGATTCAATTTGGTCACTACAAACATACCTGAGTGTGTTAATGCTCTATTCAAAGAAGCATGAGAATATCTCATGACTATATTGATAAAAATTAACGATCAGAATGAAAATTCAAGAGATGTTTTATAAGAGAAGAGAATCAGCATCATTATTTGTTAGACCGTTGACACCGTGGGCTGAGAAACAGTTAAAGGATCTCATACCAAAGGCATGAGATGTTCGTTGCCACATAATTTCTCAAGATGAATACTATATTGTGGGAGACTACAATGATATTGCCAAGCTCAATGAGCTTTCATGTACATGTCACGAGTTTAAAGTAGAGGGATTCCCTTGTTTTCATGTTCTTTCAGCATGTATAAACTATAATCTTCCTCATTATTCGTATTGCTCCCCGTTGTACACGGCGAGGAATTACCAGATCACGTATGAAGATTCTGTATACCTAGTATGGGATAAGAGTCAATGGAAAATTTCTTTCGAATTCAAGGAGTATTGTTTGAGTATTATGCCCCCGCTACAGATGAGGTCATTTGGAAGACCGAAGAAGGCACAAATCCTTTCCCGTGGAGAGGAATTAACAACAAAAATATGCAGACGTTGCAAATAAACGGGGCAAAATCGTCGCAGTTACAAATTTTCAATACCTTCAGAATAATGTAATTTGTAGTGCATTTTTTATAATACGACTATGAGTGTTATACATTTTTTTGTAATACAACTATGAATATTATACATTTCTTGTAATACATATGTCATTGTTATACATTTCTTGTAATACATATATTGCTTTCTTTGAAATTGTGAATTTCTTACCACTACGATTCAAATTTCTAATAAGACATTTAGTTCACGGTCAATTCCATGCATTTCACAATAAATTTCCTCCACTTCAAGGTCAATTCCATGCATTTCACGGTCAATTCCCTTCACTTCACAGTCAAATCCATGCATTTCATTCTCAATTCCCTTCACTTCACGATCAATTCCATGCATTTCATGGTCAATTCCCTTCACTTCACGGTCAATCCATGCATTTCGCTGTCAATTCTGGCCATTCCCTTTCACTTCACGATCAATTCCATGTAGTTCATGATTAATTCCATGCATTTCACAGTCAATTCCCTTCACTTCACGGTCAATTTCATTCATTTCACGGTTAGTTCGCTTCACTTCGCAGTCAATTCCATGCATTTCATGGTCAATTCCCTTCACTCCACAGTCAAATCCAGGTATTTCATGGTCAATTCCCTTCACCTCACGGTCAATTCCATGCATTTCATGGTCAATTATGGCCATTCCCCTTCACTTCACAGTCAATTCCATGCATTTCACGGTCAATTCCATGCATTTCACGGTCAATTCCCTTCACTTCACAGTCAATCCCATGCATTTCACGGTCAATTCCGGCCATTCCCCTTCACTTCACGGTTAATTCCTTGCAGTTCATGGTCAATTCCATGCATTTCATGGTCAATTCCCTTCACTTCACGGTCAATTCCATGCATTTCACGGTCAATTCCATGCATTTCACGGTCAATTCACTTCACTTCACGGTCAATTCCCTTCACTTCATGGTCAATTCCATGCATTTCACGGTCAATTTCATGCATTTCATGATCAATTCCCTTCAGTTCACGGTCAATTCCATGCATTTCACGGTCATTTCCCTTCACTTGAAGGGAATTGTCTTGGAATTCTAGGGAAGACAAGGGTTTTGATTGATTGAACAACAAAGCGATTTACCAACCTTAAAAGCTTGGGAAAATGGCTCGAATGCACCTCCACCAGCTTCTGCGAGTGGATGCATCGCAGAGGAAGAAGGAAATGGAGTGAATGAAGTGTAGTGGACGCGCCATGATATAAATACACATGTCTCTTCGATATATCAAAGGTCACTCGATATATCGATGGGAGTCCAATGAATGGGACAAAGGGTTAAGGATTTTTCAAGATTTTTGTTATCGAGTATACCTCGAGTGATATTGAACTATCCTTCGATATATCGAAGTTCACTCGATATCATCAAAAATTCATTGTAAATGATCACGAAGTCTTTGGACAGTTTTGGGTCTTTTTCGATACATCGAATGTAATTCGATATATCGTAGAATACATATCGAAGTGACCTAAATATATTGTAAAATGTAGTGAATTGTTTAGTTCGATAACATCAAATAGACTTCAATGATCTCGATAACTTAAGCTCGATATCATCGAGTAGCCTTTGATAACATCGAAGAGCACTTATAATTTTCCTTTGACATAACCAATAGATTCATTATTTTTCTACTTAAGTACACTTCGATTGATATCAAAATCAGCTTTGATATATCGAAATTAACTTGATATCATCGAAAATTTGATTTAAATGAACATAATGTCTCTGGTCAGTTTGGGTGGCTTTTCGATAAATTGGATGAAATACGATATATAGAAGATTACCGTATCGAAGTAACCTTAATATATCGAAGTGAACTTGTTAGTTTTAGCTTTCAAATCATCAATAAATTCAAGGTCATTGTAATCGAGTACACTTCGATTTATTTCGAAATGTTCTTCGATATATCGAGAAATCGATATCATCGAAAAATCGTTGAAAATGAACATAAGGTCTCTGGACAGTTTTGGGCCTTTTTCGATATTTCGTATGGGGTACGATATATCAAAGCATAATATATCGAAGTGACTTCGATATATCATGGAATGTTATGAGTTTTTTAGTTACGATGACATCGAATAGTCTTCGATGTTATCGATAACTTAAGATCGATAACATCGAATAGATTTTGATAATATCGATAATTAAAAAATGTCATATCGAAGAACGTCATATCGATGTCGATTCGATATATCGTAAAATTCAGTGAATTTTCCATGAGCCAATTAGGAATTGGAGGGATTTGGATTTGAGAGAAATCCAAATCCTTTGAAATGGCGGAGATTGATTTGAACTCTCACATCAAAGCTCTGACTCTAAATCCACTTGATTCTGTATGGATTAAAATCCACCTGATTCTATATGGATTAAAATCCACTTGATTCCATCGTAAAATTCGAAAGGAGCCCTTGATTTTTCATTCATTTTTGGGACTATTGTAGCCTTTTGTTCATGTGCTTTTAGGGTAGGGTGACGAGATGATTACCTCTGCTATTGGTCTCGAGTTCTGTTTGCTTTCTTTTTGTTATTCTTAATGAATTAGTCATATTCTCAATAAAATGAAATAAAATTCTGCATCTCGAGTTTTGCTTGTTTGAGGGGTCTAGTTGCAGTTTAGTAAATATTCAATATTCAAGTATATATGTTTTTTTTCCAAATTAAAAGAAACATGCCAATTCGACTTTATACATGTAGTGGGTTTTTCTTTACAGCTCAATGTGGACTGGTTTCTGCCTTCTGAGGCTTCTCACAAGCATTCTGTGAGAAGCATCGCTAAGTTAATGTTCGGAATGTTCGAAATATACAATAGAAAATTATCAGAATTAGGTTATCATGCATGCATCACTAAGCTAATGTTCGAAATGTACAATAGAAAATTATCAGACATATAGGTTATCATGCATTAATAAATCAACAAGTAGAACTTATTAACAAAAGCGTAAGTTTGATATACAGTAACCTCAGAAAAAATGTCCGCATCTTTCCATTACAAAGCATACACTTATAAATGAGAAGCACAACATTACCCATGATCGTTGCTAGAGAAGTTCTTATAGCGAAAACGGTAGCGGTTAGTTTACGGATCAAGGGAGAGAGGGGCAACCTTCTCCAAGAAAGATAATGAAGTTTGCATCTCGAATGGGAGAGGGAACTTACGCTTGCACCTCCTTTCATGCCTTTCTCTCAATGTCTCCCATTCCTAGGGTTGTAAATTCAGATGGGGAGAAAAGGGTGAGATTTATAAGATTTTTATATTGCTAAAATTTGCTCAAATAGCCCTGCTGGGTATGCGTGTACATATGTGTATTTCTATGTATGTATATGCAATAGTAAAAAAGCACTTGCACTGCACGTGGGAGGGACGCCTGAATTTTAAATGTGAAGGGGAATCGCTGGGATTGACTGTGAAATGCATGGAAATGACCGTGAAGTGAAGGGAATTGACCATGAAATCATTGAAATGACCGTGAAGTGAATGGAATTGACTGTGAAATGCATGGAATTGACTGTGAAGTGTAGCGGAATCGCTGGAATTGACCGTGAGGTGAAGGGAATTGACCGTGAAATGCATGGAAATGAACATGAAGTGAAGGGAATTGACCGTGAATGCATGAAAATGACCATGAAGTGAAGGAAATTGACTGTAAAATGCATTGAAATGGCCGTGAAGTGAAGGGAATTGACCTTGAAATGCATGGAAATGACAGTGAAGTGAGGCAAAATCGTCGGAATTGATTGTGAAATGCATGGAAATGACTGTGAAGTGAAGCAAAATCCTCGGAATTGACCGTGAAATGCATGAAAATGACCGTGAAGTGAAGGGAATTGACTGTGAAATGCATGAAAATGAGCATGAAGTGAAGGAAATTGATCGTGAAATACATTGAATTGACTATGAAATGCATTGAAATGACCATGAAGTGAAGGGAATTGACCGTGAAATACATGGAAATGACCATGAAGTGAAGGGAATTGACCGTGAAATGCATGGAAATGAGCGTGAAGTGAAGGAAATTGACCGTGAAATACATGAAAATGATCGTGAAGTGAAGTGGAATCGTCGGAAATGACCATGAAATGCATAGAAATGACTATGAAATGCATGAAAATGAGCGTGAAGTGAAGGAAATTGACCGTGAAATGCATGAAAATGATCGTGAAGTGAAGCGGAATCATCGGAAATGACCATGAAATGCATAGAAATGACTATGAAATGCATGAAAATGAGCGTGAAGTGAAGGAAATTGACAGTGAAATGCATTGAATTGACCGTGAAATGCATGAAAATGACTGTTAAGTGAAGGGAATTGACCGTGAAATGCATGGAAATGACTGTGAAGTGAAGGGAATTGATCGTAAAATGCATGAAAATGACCATGAAGTGAAGGAGAATCGCCGGGATTGACCGTGAAATGCATGGAATTGACCGTGAAGTGTAGGGAATTGACCGTGAAATGAATGGAAATGATCGTGAAGTGAAGGGAAATGATCGTGAAATGCATGGAAATGACTGTGAAGTGAAGTGGAATCGCAGGAATTGACTGTGAAGTGAAGGAAATGATCGTGAAGTGAAGGGAATTGACCGTGAAATGCATAGAAATGAGCGTGAAGTAAAGGGAATTGACGACGGAGTAAATGAAATTATCTAATACACAAAGAAATCACCATTCATAATGAAATCACTATTAGGAAGACGTCATTTAGTACAAATTTATGACAAAATATACAAGACATCATTTACATCATTTCACCCTGAATGTTTTACAAGACATCATTTGCAACAATTTACAATATTTCACAAAATTTTCCGATTCCTCTCATGCCTAAGACAAATATATAATGCATTGAGGTCACTCAGGCAATCATAGGCTATTGACTTCATAAAGCTGGGAGTGAGTTACTGCAAGTCTCTCCCTGACAAAATTTGATCGCTGCACAAAATGTCAATATATTTCATGACAAAAATGCCACAATCATATCCGTTCGTTTGCTTTTGTATAGAAGTCTCTTCTCTAATCGTCCAAGTATTCCCATCCAATGTAGACATATCTCCTGCGACATAGAATAATATAGGCAAACCCTCATTCATTAGCTCGATATGTTCCTTGTATCGACTGAGTGCCCTTGAATATAAATTGTTGAGTATAACGATTTCTCGGTCTCGAGGGTGGATGACTATCAGGTGCCAATGACTGTTGGCGTGGTTGACTGGTACGTATGCCTGTCGATATCAATATTCAAAAATTATAGAAATGGGTACATCTAGCGTTGATAACTTGTAATGACACCATTACCCCTTCATACTGCCACATGGGCTTTTGCCCTTCACGAGGTTTAACAATGTTGTGAACAGTGAGTTTCTCTAATTCTAATAATAAACGTGCTTCGTCACTGCTAACATTCTAATACATTCTCAATGTCGATATTTGCATGCCGATACATGACTATTACAGACAACATACCAAATTAGAATATATATCATATAATGAAATAACATAATAACCATGATCCAAATCATACAGTTACCAGAAAAAATGTGGAACAGAACTTGCAGTCCTTTGTATATAAAGTAGGAAATGATCGGTGCCTTCTCTTCAAGAAATCAACATACTTGTCAATAGCCTAGTCAATAAAGATGAAAAATTAAGCTCTAGTCTAATATAAGTGTTGAATAACTATATATGTATGTGTGTGAATCACTTACCACGCTATCAACCCATGCATTTTCCTCCCATATGGTCTTGAACCAACAAAATTCCGTCGAATCTTTGTTTGCATTGGCCTAACTTTCCAATTTATGGACTTCGTCCTCCGATATTACCCTAAATGGATCGTGTAAGATCCGTGCCCTAGTCCATACTGTTTTGTAGGCTTTCGCGATCCTACCGGTCGAATTCCAGCAACCCTCGACCGGTTACCGACGTTTGCGCGTAATTCTAAGCCGAGTCCTGCATGTCAAAGTCGGCTCGAACCAAAACTTGTATCATAGCGACCGTACCGTCACCGCGGTTCCAACGCAGTGACTCGCGCACTGATCCGATACCCAGGGTTAAAGATGTAGGCCCACGTTCAATTCGAAGAAACGCTGTGTGTTACAAACTTCGAGAGAATCTCTACAAAATGTCCCATCAATCAATGTCAAGTACAACAACCCATACCCTATCCTTACCTCTCTCTTACACAAGATACCCAAAGTCAACCATTATATCACTTCACTTCTCTCCACCCATCCTTTCTTATAACACCATCACCCATCACCCATCACTCCATCACCTTTTCACCCATCACTTTCATCTCTCTCATTTCTCAAACCTCTCCCAAGCAACAAGCTTCACACGTCCAAACCCTCTCTCTCACAAAGCCAAGTGTGGCCCACCTTCCTACACTCTCATCTCTCATCTCAACCATCCATCCATCATCTACCTCTATTAAACTCGAAGGCAAGGAGCTAAGGAGGCCTAGAGGTGGGTGATCCACAGTTGATTCTTATTTTAGGGCACACTTGTTCGTGGGACCCATTTTGATGTATGTGATTTAACCAAGAGGGGCCCATAGTGGCGGGGTCCTTCTATCTCACCGGTTTTCTCTCTCTCTCTCTCTCTCTCTCTCTCTCTCTCTCTCTTTAGTGTGATGTCTTGTGGCCACCATGTGCAAGACGATCTTAACCGTCCGATCGTGAGGCTTACCTTACAATGGGTCAATTGGACAGCCAAGATGAAGGAAAACACAAATATCCTGTTGATCCAAAAGGTGGGCCACATTCATGTGGGACCCACCTTGATGTGTGGGCCATGAACATGTGGGACCCACAATGATGTCTGTGTTTATCCATGCCGTCCAGTGTCCCTGGACGCTGGACGTGAGGCAATGAAGGAGTGGCTAACATGGAGTGTTGTGTACTGACATGGGTGTGTACTTACAAGCTAACAAAAAGAAAAAAAAAATTTGCTTTTGAGGTGGGCTGCTCATGCAGGCCCCACCTTAATGTATGAGGCTGATCCACGCCATCCATTCCGTTCTCCAGCTCATTTTAGGTGTTGAGCCGAAAAATGAAGCTGATTCAATTTTCTGGCAGGCCATACCATAGGAAATAACGGTATTACCATTGAAACCCACCTTGATCATTCTATTCGCCAAAAGCACGTCTCATATTGGTCTCATTTGGTCAATCAAGGGCCGTAGAATCCAATGGCTGGGTTGGATTTTTTAGATGCAAGCCCCACCCAAGAAAACCCCCAAAAATCTCATTTTTCAAAAAAAAAAAAAACAACAATAATAGCGAAGACATCTCTTCTTTGTCATTTGTCGAAGGAAGACGTAGGCGTTGCCTATGGCTGCGTGGGCGGTGGATGGACCGGCTGGGCCTCACGGCCCCAGCTGTGGGCCCCGCGTGATGCGTTTCGAACATCAACACTGGGCATTTGGTGGGCCTTCCTCCTAGGTACGGCCCACCCAAAAATCAGCTGTATACGGAACTCAGGTGGGCCATATCATCTAAAATCATGTGAAGACATGCCTAAAACATATAAAAACACTTGGTGGGGCTTACCCGAAATTTGCATGCGGCTGGTCTGAACCCTCAGTTAGGTGGGACACACAAAATGGGTGGACTGGATTTGCGAACCACATCACCGTGGGCCCCCCTGGTCCACATGACCTTATGAATAGGTTGGCTGGCAAATAAACATACGGTAGGCCCCCCTTGGTCCACGGGACCTTATGAATAGATTGGATGAAAATAAACATTACGGTGGGCCCCCTCCCTGACCGTATGACCCAATCAATGGGTTGGGTGGCAAATAAACATTACAGTGGGCCCTACCCAAGGTCCACGTGACCTTATGCATAGATTGGATTGCAAATAAATATTACGGTGGGCCCCAAGTTGGATAAAATATAAACATTTTAGTGGGCCCTAGGTCCTTGTGACCTCATCAGCAGGTTGGATGGAAATAAACATTTCAGTGGGCTCCACAGGTCTGTACGACCTTATCCATAGGTTGGGGGGAAAATAAACATTTCAATGGGCCCAGGTCTGTATGACCATATCAACAGCTTGGCTAGAAAATAAATGTATGGCGGGCCCCATGTGAGACCCCCCCGAGGTATGTTGTATATCCACTCCTTCCATTAGTGTGGCCAATTTGATATACAAGTGGCCCATGTGATATGGCCCACTTACCATGTTTATGGCCCATTGTTGAGGCCCACCTTGAATTATATAAGGCCGATTGTTGAGGCCTATCTTGATGTATCTCTGGCCCATTGTCGAGGCCCACTTTGACACATATAAGGCCCATGTGATTAAGCCCCTCTAGATGTATTTGTGGGCCATTGTCTAGGCTCACTTTAACATATATGAGGCCCATTTGATGTATTGGAGGCCCACAGGTCGAGGCCCAATGGAATGAACATAAGGCCCATTGTAATGTGATCCCACCATAGTTTATATGTTGACCTTTATAGCAGGCTATGCCTTGGGAGTAAATGTTGGTTTGACATCCACATTGTGTGAATAATGTTGGTTAAATGTTCGCATTATACTCTCCCTAAGGTCCATTGATAGGCCCATATTTATAGTGAGTAGGCCGTTTAGGCCCATATCCGTTATGCACAAGCCCATCACCCTATAACATGATTAGCATAGATCCATGATTCATGATCATACGCATCATATGTATGTCTGATATGACGAGTGACTGATCATAGCATATGCCTTCGGGCGGATTGTTTATGGGCTCCCTGATAGGCGGAGTTGTCTTACATGAGCATGCGACGCCTGCAGGATTGTTGCATGTTTGGTAGGGTGATTTATGAACTTGCATTTGTGTGATCATGATTATTTTATGCTCTAGTGACATCAGGGCTAAAGCCTCCACAGACAAATCGTGGGTGGCTGGATTGGATACCAGAAATATTTAGTTCTAGCATATGGGCGCCATAGATGTCCCTGGGTAAAAATTCCTAAACCTGATTGTACTAGAGGATGACTCCAATGTCGAGACCGAGTGGATACACGAGCACGTGAGGGCCGTATACTAGTAGGCCACGTCTTCCACTATGTTGTGGTTAGTTGAAAAGGGGTGTGACCTTACCTGCCTGAGTGAGGGAACAATTTCTAGGTTAAGTTTGACTAGTTTGAGGAATTGGTCCGCTATCGACGAGCCGGGCCCGATATTGGCAGGCGGATAGTGAGGTCTCTTCCACTCTCCCAGTTATGCATCCGGATAGGGACGGTAAGCTGGCGTAGAGTGCACTAGACCCCGGTGATTATCTAGACTGAGAACCGTACTAATTTGATGCTCTAGTGAGGAGCTATACCGATATATGATGAGAATTGATATGCTTGAGCTGCATCTCGCATCACATGGCCTTGACATGGCCGATAGCATTCATATCTCACACCGCATAGCCTTGGTACTACTGATTGCATTTATGTACTCATCAGCATGATTCCGCATTACTCTGATCTTATATTCTGAGCACGCTTATACTGCACACACACTTACACCACCCACTAAGCTTTCCATAAGCTTATGCACAATTAATGCGTGCAGGTGACGCCACGACGCAGCTATAGTCTCGCCACAGTTGGAGCGTGCAGCCGAGCTTTTGGACTTTTTGTCATTTTCAGTATATTGTATTTCCCTTTCATACGCCTTGTACTCAAAAGTTTTTGATCATAGTAGATTTTGTGATGGTGTTCTTGTGGTTATTGTTCGTGGGTTATGCTTTTAGTTATGCTCATTACGAATCAAATTGATTATTAGAAATCCTCTTTGTAGCATCCCAGGATCGGAACCTGGCATATGGGTGCCGGGAGCTGACAATAGGGTACTATAAAGGCTGTCGGTGCCGGATTCGGCGATCCAAAATTTTGTGGGCACGGTTTTCGAGTTTGGGGCGTGACAGATTGATCTTGGCCTGGAAGGGTATCAGAGAAATATGAAATTCTCTCAGTTTCCTAGTGTCGGTGGCGTTGCTTGGAGTGGTTTGAATAGTAGAGATGGAAGTGAATGGAGAACGCTTGTAGATAGACTTCACCAGCCTCTTAGTTCTCTTCTTATATATTAGAATGGAATGCAATGATTTCTCAAATATATCAACGCCTAACGAATCCAAGTTTTGAACATCCACCTCTCTGTTCCCCTGGTCCATACCTTCCAATTCCTTATCCTCATTCTCAAACTCTTCCTTCTCCTTCTCTAAGTCCTTCTCCTTCCAAAATTGCATCTTCTCTATACGAAATGCCTCCATCTACTTCTTCAACTCCACCTTACCCTCCTCCAACTCTTCCCTCTCTTTCTTCAGTTCTTCCTTCTCCCTCATTAGTATTTTCCTATCCATCTTCAAAACCGCCCTCTCATTCAACTCTTCCTTCTCTAACCTCAAGGCTTCTTTCACTTTTAACATTAGTTCAACCTCCTTGAGTACTACTCTTTCCCTCTCCATCGATTCTTCTCTCTCTTTTAGCGTGCGTTCAAGTAGCTTCAACTCTTCCTTGTCTCTTTCAACTGAAGCCTCTGCGCCTCCAGCTCCTTCCTATCCTCTCTCGATTCCCCAGTCAATTGCAATCTCACTCCCTCTCCCTCTCCCTCATCACTACTCTCTTCCTCTCCCCCTTCTTCTCCCTCCCCCCTTTTCTCCCTCTCCCTATCCTGATCTCTCTTCCATATCTTCATCGTCTTCATCTTTAATGCCCTACAAAATGAAGCAATGTATGTATCAATTATATAACATATCAAATTAAATATAAAATATCAACATAAAAGAAGACTTTTATGACATCTTACGTCAAATTTATCACGGACCAACCAACGACCTCCGTCTCCAGCTCCTCGATAGTAGGCTCCAAGATAAGAACTATCTCAGTTTGCAAGAGAACATCTTTGTTTTCATGTACAGAAACACACACACACACACACACACACATATATATCTAGTTGAATGAGTGACCACTTAGCTTCATAGAAATTGACTTACATCTTTACTCTCTAGAATTTGATGAATTTTCTTATACCTCTAACCCTTCCATCCCCGATATTGTATGAATCGTGAAATTTGGGCGGGAACATATGAAATTATACATTCTCGAAGAGCCAGTACTCTCTCAAGGGCCCATATCTGTTACAATGAAATGACAAGATGATCTTAAATAAATATTGTTTGGTATAAACTATGAATTAAAATAGACAAGGAAAGAATCCTTACTTATAGGGGAAATATGCAATCGGTGACATTATAATGAAGCCCCTGCGATGCCATTAAGGCACTCTTGATCCATTCTGTCATCATTTGGAAGGCCAAATTATCCCAAGGGTAGATATTAAAGTCTTCCAACAAGTCCATAAGGTCGATAAATTCTGTACAGCATATAATATTCGTGTCGATTCCCCTAATAAACTACTCTACACATAATATTAGGGCTACCTTCACGACATCTTCGTGCTTATTGCTATCAACTATCCTATTGAACATTTCTTTTACATGTTTCTTTAGGATAAAATATTTATTAAAGTATTTTCTCTTATTGACTTCTTCGAATGATGGATATTAGGTATAGAGAGGTCACCAGTCTTTAGCACTGTTATTAGGGTGAAGTCCATTTCGAAAATTTTTACACGATTCCCCTAAATCTCGAATATAAGATTGCCTATATATCTCTCAATAAGTGAGTGAAAAATGGCTCCTATAAACCTAAATGATGGAACGTGTAATAAAAATGAGAATGAGGTCTGCCTAAATATATTTAATCTAGTGTTATTCTTCTCTAACCCACTCTTCACACTATCAAACCACCATTTCAAAGAACATCTGCATGATAGGGTGGGGGCCAACTCGCCAAATCCCTTATGCAAGGGTTTATCATCTGCAAGGATGAATTGAAAATTATATCAATGATAACATTCAATATTTAACGAAGCATAATGTGAAAGTTGACTTGTTGTGGTGAAAAATCATTAAGTATGGTGTGAGTCTGTCGAGTCAACGGTCAGTTTTTGGCGAATTCTAAATATAAGTACAAGAGTGATTAGTGAATATTCACAAGTTTTAGGTATGTTTCACTCATTTATCAATTAATTTCATGAAGTTGTCGGCCAATTTATACAAGGTTGTCGGTCAAAAAGATGTCAATATCAAGCAGTTATCGGTCATTTTGATGAATTCCATGTCAAAGTGGTCGACTTATAGGTCAGATACAACAAGTTTGCGACCAATTTTACCAAGTTATGGGGTCAATTTTCTGAGTTATATGTTGCATTTTGGCCGAGAACATCGTGAAATTGACCATGAGTGGATTTGTCTGAAGACTGTAAATAACCATTAAGTGAAGGGGATTGACCATGAAATGCATGGAATTAACCGTGAAGTGAAGGAAATTGTCCATGAAATGAGTGGAATTGACCGTGACGTGAAGGGGATTGTCCGTGAAATGCATGGAATTGACCATGAAGTGAAGGGGAATCGCCAGAAATGACCATGAAATGAATGAAAATGACCATGAAGTGAAGGGAATTGACCGTGAAATGCACAGAATTGATCGTGAAGTGAAGATAATTGACCGTTAAATGCATGAAAATGACCGTGAAGTAAAGAAGAATCATCAGAATTGACCATGAAATGCATGGAATTGACTGTGAAGTGAAGGGAAATGACCATGAAATGAATGGAAATGACTGTGAAATGCATGAAATTGACCGTGAAGAGAAGGGGAATCGCAGGAATTGACCGTGAAGTGAAGGGGAATCACCGAAATTGACTGTGAAATGCATGGAATTGGCCGTGAAGTGAAGGGGATTGACCGTGAAATGCGTAAAATTGACCGTGAGGTGAAGGGGATTGACCGTGAAATGCATGGAATTAGCCGTGAAGTGAAGGGAATTGACCGTGAAGTGAAAGGAATTGACCGTGAAGTGAAGGGAATTAACCGTGAAATGCATGGAATTGACCATGAAGTGAAGGGAATTGACCAGAATTGACCATGAAGTTAATTGTACGTTTCTTGTAGTTGTGAGTTGAATTTCACTTAGTCTTCAGTCAATTCCATTCACTTTGTGGTTATTTTAAGTCAGTTCATGATCAATTTAACTCAGTTCACAGTCAATTTAGCTCAATTTACAGTCATTTTAGCTCAGTTCACGGTCATTTTAGCTCAGTTCACGGTCCTCATCAATAACTCAGTGGGTCCTTAGTCTATTAACTCAGTCGGTGCTCAGTCTCTTTCACGGTCTTCGTTTAGTTTCACATTTCATTTCATTCTTTGTTTCAAAAATCCTCAATATGGGTCATTTAAGCATTGAATTTGCTCGTTTATCAGGACATGCCATACCATTCAGTGTTTAAAAAAAGTGAAAATGGATTGCGGACCGTGCACATATATAGTATAATATACAATGGGGTCCACAAAAAGAAAGCAGGGATTTGAATATACCTGTCATTCGAAGCTTCTTGGATGGGGGGACCATTTTTTTCATATCTCGGGTTCACAAAAGTTGAAAATAACATGTGTGGGGTGTGTATTCTCGACTATATAAAGCGGAAAGAAGAAGTCGCAGTAAAGGAATGATTTTATTGCTAGGGTGGACAGTTATAGAGGGGGAGAGGTAATCAGAAAATGAGATTCTATGACTAAGATGAAGGATCAGGGAGATGAAAGAAGGAGTAATCAGAAAATGAGATTCTACGGCTAGGATGAAGGATTAGGGAGACGAAAGAAGGAAAAACCTAATTTTTGAAGGATGCAGCTGGTAGTGTTTGAAGGTGCGTCTGGCCGCATTCGAAGGTACGTCTGGTACAAAGCAGGGCATTTTTGACCTGTGAAAAGTCATCTGTAATGCTAGGCTTATTCTGGGGAGCTAAAAAGGAAGTGGGCTTAAAAAGGTTAGTGGGTCATAAATGGGTAGTACAGTAGGAAATTACTCAATAAGAAATTTTCTGCAATCATGGCAAGTCTCGATTGATTTAACTTTCCAAGTTGCTCATTCATGGTAGGACCTCTGACATTATAATGGTCCACATCTCATGGATGCATTCCCGGCGGAAAGGGATAGGGTGCTGGGTAAATCATAGAGAAAACGTGAAAAAGTAGGGTTTTTATTTTTTATTTTTTTTATAAAGGCAACTTTATGATGAGATGAGGTTTGGTTGAATACACCCCTACGTACTGCAAAACGATGCGTCGTGACTCTAGCTTTTGAATTTACGTCATTTTCCAATAATCTAAACCGTTTATATGACTCGTCTCACTTTGTACGGTGGAAGGCCAGCAAGTGATCAACGCGCTAGATTGATTATTTCAACCATGTATAATTTAGCTCTTTTGCTTTGAACACAATGCTAACTGTAGCCTTTGAATAATCAAAAGTTTCTGAATATTTACCGTTTACACTTGGCCTGACACAACTTAGATTAAAGATTATGAAGCTGACATGTGCCGATATACTTGTACAGAAGTAAACAAGAAACATACTCGCAAGGAAAAGGTCATATATCGTTTATGTCATAACACATTATGCAAAGCATGTTCAACCTTTATAACTAGAGGAAGTCTGGCTAAAAATCTGTCGTTGTCGGACTATTGCATGATCAGTAATGGCACGGCATTGGCCATTTCAAAATTTATTGGAAGAGAGATTTTGAAGAATATTTAAGAACCTCTCAGAAGTCTCAAAAAATAAGAACAAAAAATAGAAAGCTGTTCAAAGATTGAAAAATTATCATTCATGGTTGCATAGTACCTGATGGACTCTAGAAACTAATAAGACACGTGACTAGAAGGGATGCTACCCAATCATAAAAGTGACGGAAGCTTACACATGGTCATGACGGCCTCTTTAAAACTATAAAAGTAGCACACGTAAAGAGCTCATGGCCTTCTGGTAATATAATCACACAAACTTTTTAATTTTATGCTGTTTATCTCTTTCATCTCATCCGTCATGACATCTATTTAACTTGGTTTAATTCTAGTTTCCACTGCTTTTATCCAGTACCATGCTGTAGCAAGTCTGGAGTCTTAAGTTTCTTAGCTTAGATTCCGCTAATATCCAGCTCACCACTATCATATACCAGTAGGTTAGCATAAATATCTATGGCCTTGTTGTTGGATTTACAAATTTTTGAGTTCTTACTTGATAATTCCTTGGTCACATCCTACTAACCATATGCTATGATTGTCTCATGACCATTTGATATTTTCTACAAACATCTCACGACCAACTAGGTCTAGAGTTCAAAAAGAAAAAAAAAAAAAACTAGGTCAGAGTACCATTATGACTACGATTGTTTCGCCAACACACTATCATTGGTAATTTCTTTTCCTTTATTATTTTTGTTTTTACTAATTGTACTATATTCATATTCAAATTAATAAAATTGGCAACCAAACCTTTAATTTTAGTTTCTTTCCTATCTTTCTTTCTTTCTTTTTATTTTTTTTATTTTATTTTTTTAAATTAAAGAAAATATGACCTAAGCTCTTTTTTTTTTTTTTTTTCCAAAAAGCCAGGGACTCCTCCCAATATATTGATTTTATGAACAGGGGATGTACAATCACTCTTTCAGGAGGGCACCACAAAAAAACTGGGCCTCACCTATCATATCAACTAACACTCAAAGAAAGCGAAAGGAACAAACTCCAGCAACCTACTCAATAACTCCAACTAAGCCCCACCTCCATCAGCCCTGCACTGATGAGAGGAAAATGAAGACCATTGAGACCACAGAGAAAAAGGGAATGGGGACTCTGTGCCTCCCTAATCAGCAGAAAAACCAACCCATGATACTCCCCTTAACGACCAAAAAGAGGACGCCAAACAAAAGCCCAAAATCAACATCAATTCCTCCTGGCTGCTTTCCTTAATGATCCCAGCCCCACCTTGTCAAGAAATAAGCTACCTTTGACCTGAGACAGGAGGTCTTGAAGGCGAGACACTCTTGAAGAGGAGTGATTCTCACTGCTTAGTCGAGCCATTGCATCTGCCGCCGTGTTTCCTTGCCTGTATATATGGGCCAACTGAAACTGCCCCCTGCTTTTATGCCGCTCAATCTTGGACATCCAGTACCCCCACTTCCAGCCGGGAGTGACAGTCCCCAGCAGGAGGCTAACCATGAGTTGGGAGTCTGACTCCACCACCACCTTTCTGAAACCGCTATTCAAGTAATACTCCATCCCGTTAAGGATAACCCTCAGCTTTGCATTCACATTTGATCCTACACCATATCGAGACGAGAATGCAAACAGAAACTCACCTGTCTCCCCTACATATTCCTCCCCCACCTATCATCGTTGAAGTGTCTTCACTATAAAAAATGACTCATTTAAGTAGACTAACCCTCTCATCCATAAATTCCCTAATCACTTTAATGACCATTGATTGAATAGTTAGGCCAGTCTTTACAGATCTGGCCTTAATCCGGTTAATTTGACACTTACTGTTCAATTTGATTAGAGTTGAGCATGACTCTAGCATGCCCGGTACTTAAATCTATTCACACAAGTTTAATCGAAATTGAGCCATCTATTACATATGTGACCATGTGTACTGAATTAAACAACAACACTTCGAGAGTTTTTAAGGAAATCTTCCATTGAAAAGAAACCGCATCAAATAAATGGTTTGGATCATAGAGAAAAACCCAAATATGATGGCTAGAATCACAACATTTCTTATTGTAATGTCAGGGTTTTGGAGCAAGCTTGATGAGATTTGCTAAGTCCACTATAACATTGCTCATCTACACCTCTGCACACACCCGACAGTTAGGCACATGTATATGTGTGGCGATTTTCCACGATGTGGCCCACTCTTTCCAGATCATTTGACCTAAAAATTAGGTGTGCTCACTCTTAAGGGGTTCACAGTGTAGAAAATAAATGTATGAGTAGAAGATGTCCATATTTTGGTGCACTTTGCCTTTGAAGTGAAGTATCTTGACTTTTGTGTCATGTGATCTAATGATGTGTCCCAAATCATGGAAGGCTCAGATCTCACAAATGTCCTAGGCATGTAGATGAGTAGGGACATAAATCCCGTGTGGGTTTTCCAAACATCCCTTTTGTTCGTAAAAATCTCCACGGTCCATAATACAAGTAGATCTTGGACATTTTTACTCATTAAATAATTTTCTTGAATGGGAATCACTACACCAAAAATGTCATTTAGGCCCTTAGGAACGGTTTAAAACCGTTCCTAAAAGAGGCGTCGCATATAATCTGGAACGGTTCAATACCGTATCAAGTACCGTTTCAAAATTTAAGAACAGACTCTTGGGAACGGTTTTAAACCGTTTGTAAGTTTGCAAACGGTCAATTTCAAATTTTAGGAACAAAATTTTAGGAACGGTTTTAAACCATTCTCAACGGGCAAATTTTAAATTTTTGGACTGGTATTTTTCATTATTTAGAATGGCTAATAAAAGCTGTGCATTTGTTTTTATATTTAAAAACCAAAGAATATTATATACAATTAAAAATTAAATATTGAACAAATTGCTTACAACTTTATAATAAAAAATCATATATATTTGCAACAATAAGTTTACAATTGCATGAATACAATAAAAATAAATAAAAAATCCTCCAAGATGTGCTCCAAGAATACACATGGTCCTTTGTGGTTGCACCATGACTTGCAATGACACTCTGAAAGAGGAATTGTTAGTAAGTTTTGGAAGCAGGGCTTTCCAGTATATAAAGAAATGGCCCGACCAGACAAAAGTATCTACACTGCCATACGACTTCCCTATTTCCCATACCCTATAGAATAGTGGATGGTTAGAGAACTTAATCCATCAATATATTTATTTTAAGGAAATGTGAAAAAGGACCTTCCATGCAAGAGCAAACAACCATCCCTCAAAATCAGCTTGATTCCAAGGTTTAGGAAAATCTGAGGTCTCACTGTCATCATTCTGAAAGATCTTTGCAACTTGCAATAGTCGATGGTAACAAATAGGAGAAAAATGAAATCCTAGCGAAGGCAGACGAACAACAAGTCTTGTTGATGGATAGAGAGGATATTCTGATCGAATCTATATGATAATGTTAAACACACAAGATTAGAGCAGAGATTAAGATGTCACCAGACAACAGTTTATGCAGAAAGGACAAGTGAAGCAATCACCTACTGAAGCTTTAAGGCTATCCCACACTTGTCAATGACAAGCAGAAAATTAATAAAACTTAGTTTAATACAGGTAGGTGTGTCAAGAGGAGTTTGACTCCAATGATAGTCACCATCAACCAAGAAAGCAGAAACATCACTCAAACTCCAAGTGAACCGCAAGTACAGCTCACTTTCTTTTGGTGAATCATGCTCATCCTGTGTATATGTAAGATATTTCACTTTAAAATTGAACTCGAGGAATTCAACAGACTCACTTCAATATAAAGCATCTAACCTCTGTGTGAAGCACCAAATTTCCTAAATTGAGTAGAAGTTTAGTTGCATTGAAGTTGTCTGGAAGAAATTCGGTAGGAATGGTAATCTGAGGAGCTGCAATATCCAAGTCCAGCAAAAACCTAGTAGCAAATGAATGTAAGATAAACAGAGAACTCTTGATATTGCATCAAACCAAAAAAAAAAAAAACATTCAAATTGATGAGCTTGCATCATGAACACAGGAAAACCTGACTAACCACCAGCTTGCATGCACACAAGCAAAACCACCAGAGGAAATAATTGTGGAGACCAATATTTCAAGCATGATGAAGGTTCCCCTAGATTGATTTTATTCTCATGTGCACATGCATATTGGATCATGCTTAGATCTGTCCAAAACATTCCAGAAAATAGCTAACATACAAGGATATGTAGCCATTTTCAACACAACATTAACTATCCTGTATTGGTTCTGGTTGATCTGAGAGTTGCTCCCAACATTTCTGCTCTTTTAGTGGATTGAAAAGGATTTTTTTTAAAGACTTAAATATAATTGATACAGTCAAGTCCAGCCACACGTGTGTACCAGAGAAGGCCACAGCGTGACATAGGAGGATATTGGTGACTGGCTAGCAACCGGCAAGTGGGCTGTTGCGTAATGTAGCCCTCAGTCTCTTCTTCTTTCTCATTCATATATCTATTGTGCTACATCATGTTAGGATATCAGTTCAAATAACAAGTCGATATTAAACTTGAGTGGTTCAGCAAAGTATATAAAAGATGGAAGTTAGGCATAATGGTAGACAAATATTTTTACACTGGGTATGTAATTTTTATTAAAATTTTTTTTTTTTTTTTGAAAGATAGTGGGTATATAAAATGAAGTATATAAAAGATGGAAGTTAGGCATAATGGTAGAAAAATGCATGTACGCACCTTATTATTTCTAGTTATCCCCAATGAAGTAGCTTGATACCGTAGGGTCTCACTCCCTGCCATGGAATCCAACTGTTCTGCTGTCTTGTTCTCGGTGTACTGGACATTTGCCATTTGTTGTATCAGCTCCTGTATCACTCTCACTAATTAGAATCCATGAGGGGTCAAATTTTTTATGCAAAAAAATCTAGTAAATAGCATAATTTCTAGCTTCTCAAAATACCTGCAAGAGAACAAGCTCAATTCCTGTCCCCTTCTTCAACTGATTAACAAGATATTGGAAAAGACCTCTTAGGTCCATTGAAGGGTACTTCTTACACCTACAACAGACAACAACTCCAGTGTTAAACGAATCTTCATAACTAATATGCCAAAATTGCTGCTTGTTCCCACCTCCATTAGTTGCATATAAACATTGAGTAATGACCTAGCAAGAAAGTTCAGCCCCATAACGAATCTTAAAAAAATTTATATTTAGAGAGAGAGAGAGGGTAAAAAGGGAATTGAAAAAATAGGTTCAGATTCTCCTTCTTTCAGACATGCATTTGGGCGCAACCTCTACCATGGCTGCATGTATTGGTTGCCTGAAATCACAAAGAACAGACCCTCCAAACATGCCCTGCCATGAAATGCAGAGAATGCATTTCCATAAAATTTTCTTTTCCTTTTTTCCTTTTTTTATTTTTTTTTTAATTTTTAATGAAGCCTGTTTCGGCTTGTAACGGACCATTACGGGGCCATTACAGCCATTACAGGCCATTTTTTTCCATAACACGTAATGGTTACCATCTTTACCAGTACAAACAGCTACTGCGGAGATTATATAACCATTTTTAATACCTTTGCTGAGATGAATGCCCAAATGTGGGCAAGATTGGCTAAATAGAAACCACATCAAAAAAGACAATTATTTGGCATATGAAACAAGAATGAGATATATAAATTTGCATAGACATGCACATAAAAATTTTAATAATCCTAAAAATTTCCATTTCATTCACCAAGTCGTCAGGGTTGCTGATTCCATTGTGTTCAATATAGCTAAGGGGCACTTCACCACTCCTTATGCTCAGGGGTATCCATTCCCCTCCCTTGATTTAATGCAGTTTCAGTTATGTTCCTAAAAAAAAAGGCAGAGAGAGTGAGAGAGGATGACAATTTTTCCCATTATAAACCATTCCAATGCATTCAATTTCTTTGCCATCTTACTCTCATACATATAAAAGGAAAACACAGAGAGAGAACAAAAAAACAATGAGAAAGAAGAAAGATATAAAGAGACAAAACACATCTGTGTATAAACTAAAGATATTTGTACCCCTCTCCACATCACCTTTAGCATACATGCAACATGGCAAATGTGTCCAGCATCTGAGAGGTGCATAAGGCAGCCCCCAACATGAAGATGACAATAGGCAAAAATCAGTCAGGCCACGAGGCGTGAGTATGTTGAATATGGACCACTGGCAATTTTATTTAAACCATGCAAACTTTTCATACATTTGTAGCCCACTAAATGACTAGATCAGCCTCAATTTTGCGCATTATCAATCTACACATCATAGGCCACATAATGCTCAGTTCAGATGTCCCACAAACTTGGCAAATTGCCATGTGTGCTGAGTGGAAAGATGCATGTGAAGAGCTGTGTGGAGCTAATGAACTTGTTAATTACATCATATATTATTTTTTATTAGATAGAGTGAGATGGGCTAGACCAGCTAGCTCCAAAAATGAATTAATCAATCATTTCTTAAAACAATGACATCAATTAAAGCAAACCCAAAACAATAATTCAACTTTCAGTTAAGAAAACAAGTTATTTACCAATCAATCAACTAGATATCAATCAGAAGCATTGTCCATCCCCATACAACATAAAATCTAATTATCAACTCAAATACGAATATATTTATATATAATCGGAAGTGTTGATCTCAGCTATACAGTTTTTGGTTTTGGTTCCATTGAATGTGGCTATTACTGCATTTCTTTTTTGAACTCTCCATCTAGAGCTACCACTAAAGGTCAGAATTTTCGTTCTCGGGAGCTTTTTGGAGTATCCCAACTCCTCAGTCCAGGATGGGACCATCAGATCAACGGTCTCAACAATAGGACCATGCACTCCTACAAACTGAAGACCCAAAGATAGTACAGATATCTTTGGACAGATCATATTGTTCCTCATAGTCCATAATGCATATGGTAGTCTGGTTTGCATTCAAGACTGAACAGATACTGACAAATGAGCATAAAAAAACAGATTTCAAATCATATAAACCTTATGATAATATAAACGACTTCAACCCCATTAAATGAACAGATTTCAGATCATAACAGAACAGAATCACTCGATTTCTACAAGAATAAGCTCAAAACCTTCAAAGCCAAGACTCGAAATGGTAAATCATGCTAAACAGTAGATCGGATGAATAAAATCAATGTATTGCAGTCCAATTCAAAAATCTTCAATCGACTTACTTTAAAAACTTCAAACGTTGAGCAAAAACCTTCAAATCAAGCACCAAAATTTTCTAAATCCACTCACTTCAACTGCATTTCCAACGTTTCGCTGATGAAACTCGATTTTTGCAAGGGAAAGCACTGAAACGCATCAAATCCACCAGATTACTTACATTCTTTCCATACCTAGACAAAAGGATAACTCGTTGTTTCCGAGAAATTATCGAAATTGCCCAAATGAGGAGCTACCAAAGAGAAACGAGATCCACACACGTCACCAATCTCTTTAGACCGAGATTGAGAGAGAGGGTTGAGATCGGGAGAGGGAGATCTAGAGAGAGGGTTAAGATCGAGAGAGGGAGATCGAGAGAGAGGGAGATTGAGAGAGGGAGAGGGAGAGGGAGATGAGAGAGGGAGACGGAGGCGCAGTCTGTGAAATGGAGGTTTTAGGGCTATTAGCGTAAGAAAATAGGTAAAATCCATCGGTATTCTACGGTACATATAGAGCAATGTACCTCTTGGGCCTTGTGGGGTCCTCTTAGAGTTATCTAACTGAATCCATTTCGTCCATCTGTTTTAAAATAAAACAATAAAATAACATCATAAAAACTAAGAATATTCAACCCTTAATTGAGACACACCGACAAAATAGCGAAAGTAACCAAATAAAGTAGCAGTACAGTTCAGAATTGGAGTACAGCTCAGAACCGTTTGCGATCAGAAACGGCTTAACGTCATTTTTGAACCAAAATCGTACGTGTTCCAGTTAACTAATTTTGGTGTAGTGGAAACTTGAATATCTTAAGAATATGACAAGATATTTTAATTGAAGATACTTTAGGAAGTTGAAAATGTATCTAGTATCAGTTCAGTGGTTCGGATTTAACCCGCAAAAGCTCATGAATAGATTATATTTTTCCTCAATTGTTGGCTCTTTCTCCTTAAAACTAGAGCCAATTTTTTTCCGTGCCTTTTCTCTTTCTTTCCTCATACCCTTGTGAAGATAATGTTGTGGGCCGTTGCACAATACCTTAGGATCTAGCCTCCCAAAAACACCAGAATTATGAGATAATAAAGCAATGAAATAAATCAAAGCACAAACCACACAACACAAAAGATTTTTAAATGGAAAACCCTCAAAGAGGTAAAAACCACGGGATCCAGTCCAGAGCAACAATCCACTATGAAGTCGAACATTACAACCGATCACAAGCACACACCGCTTGGATCAAACCTTCTTCACTCACGTAGGAGTGAATAAACAATAAGACAATAAAGAAAAATGGAGAGATCTCACCAATTACGAGGACGTAAAAGCGTTGAGATGTCGAGTGCATAGTAGATCACCTCTACGAGCAGAACCTCCCTTCCACAACCTTCCTCTCTCTCTCTCTCTCACACAGACACACACACACACACACACACACACACACACCCCTTTGATAGCCCTAAACCCTTTAGTAAACCCTTCCAAAGCTTTATGAAACTCTCTTGCATTGGCTAGAACAGCCCTAAGGACTCCTATTTATAGTTTAGGCAACTCCCTTTCCCACCTCTTGTGAAACCGCCTCAAATTTACGCAGTCTGCACAAAACCCGGACATGAATATGCGTAACCTCGACTGGTCGAGCAAGCTCCTCGACTGGTTGAATGGCCCACTCGACTGGTCGAGCACCACGGAGTCCTAAACCAAATTGCTTGCTGGACTTTGAGTCGAGCACCACTCGACTGGTCGAGCACCATCCTCGACCGGTCGAGCAGCCCACTTGACCGGTCGAGCAGCACGGTAAAACGCATCCAATTTACACCATGCTGCCCAATCTCTCCTCTGAACTGAGGAGGAAAAATCCCACCAAATCTCTCCCTTTCCAATTCAGGAGGAATTCACCTTCTTCAAGAAAGCCTAGTTTTTACGAACCTCGAACTTGCCCTTGAGCAAAGCCTTGATCATCATGTCTGACCCGTTATCGTCCATGTGGACCTTCTCAAGCTGTAACACCTTCTGTTCCAAAGTATCCCTAATCCAGTCATACCAAATCTCTATATGCTTTGACTTGGAGTGCTGACTTGGATTCTTGCTCAAGTGTATAGCACTTTAACTATCGCAATAGACCACGTGCTGCTCTTACTTTAAGCTAAGTTCATGTAGGAACCTCTTCATCCAAATCATCTCTTTACATGCCTCTGTGATTGTAATGTACTCAGCTTCTGTCGTCGACAATGTTACGACCTTCTGTAGCTTACTCTGCTAAGAGACCGCTCCCCCTTCAAACGTAAACATGAACCCCGATGTAGATTTCCTAAAATCTATGTTACCTGCCATATCTGCATCTGTGTAGCCCTCTAACACAGGTTTTCCATCACCATTGCATAGGCTCAACCTGGATGAGCCTCTTAAATACTGTAGTATCCATTTCACTGCTGCCCAATGTTCTTTGTTAGGATTGGCAAGATACCGACTGACAACACCAACCGCATATGTTATGTCTGGGCACGTACACATCATAATATATATCAAACTTCATACTGCTGACGCGTAGGGTATCTTCTGCATCTCATCCACCTTTGCCTTCGTCTTGGGACATTGCCTGTCGTTCCATCTGAAGCGACCATCCAGTGGAGTATTGACTGGCTTCGCTGCATTCATATTGAACCGCTCTAGGACTTTCTCAATATACGCTCTTGTGACAGCCAAAGCTTCCTTCTGCTTCTGTCACGGGTTATCTCCATTCCTAGGATTTTCTTAGTTGGGCCCAAGTCTTTCATCGTAAATGACTTGCTCAACTCATGTTTCAGCTTGTTAATCTTTTTGATATCTTTTCCCATGATGAGCATGTCATCAACATATAACAGTAGAACTAAGAAATCACCATCTGAGAACTTGCGCATGAACACACAGTGATCCAACTCTGTTATGTTATATTTATGTTTTAACATGAATGAGTCGAACTTCTCATTCCATTGCCGTGAAGCTTGTTTAAGCCCATACAAGCTCTTCTTTAGCCTACACACCATATGCTCTTTGCCCTTGACTTCGAACCCCTCTGGTTAGTGCATGTAGATCTCTTCTTCCAGGTCACCATGGAGAAAGACAGTTTTAACATTTAACTGCTCTATCTCCAGATCATTGTTAGTCGCCAACCCAAGCAACACCCGTATGGAAGTCATCTTCACCACTGATGAAAATATCTCCTCGAAGTCTATACCTTTCCTCTGACCAAACCCTTTTACCACAAGTCTAACCTTGAACATCGTCTGTGAATTCTTCTGGTCAATATTCTTTCTGAACACCCACTTGTTGCTCAGAGCTTTTCTATCTTTAGTCAATTTCACCATATCATAGGTGTGGTTCTTATACAAGGATTCCATCTCCTCTTGCATAGCTTTCAACTACTCCCCCTTATGCTTGTCGAGTAGGGCCTCATAATAATCTTCTGGCTCTCCCCCATCAGTGAGCATAATGTACTCATGCAATAATACCTCTTGGACGACTATCTATCCCTAAATGACCTCTTCACCTGTGGCTCAATAGGTGGATCAGGTGGGGGCTGCTCCCTCGGTCAATCTTCTATAGGAACTCCCTCGTCATTTGCACCTTGTTGTACTCCCCTGTCATCAAGCACCACGGGAGGAATAACTGGATCTATATCCTCTAGCTCACCTGAACTAGGCTGGTTCTTCTCTAGCTTACTAATGTCTTTTATACATTGATCTTCAAAGAATATCACATCTCTGCTCCTGACAAGCTTCTTCTCAGTCGGATCTCACAGTCTGTAACTGAGCTTTTCATCACCGTACCCTAAGAACACACACTGCCTGATCTTCATATCGAGCTTGGACCTCTCATCCTTTGGTACGTGAACGGATGCCCTGCATCCAAACACACTGAGATGACTGTACGATGGATCTTGTTTAGTCTACACCTTCTCGGGTACTTCTCCATTCAGCAGGGTTGATGGAGACCTGTTTATCAAATACACTGCTGTGTGCATTGCTTCTCCCCAGAATGTCTTGGGCAACTTTGCATGGGATAACATGTATCTGATTCTCTTTACAGTGGTATGATTCATTCGCTCAGCCACACCATTATGCTGGGGGGTCTTAGGAATCGTCTGTTCATGCCGTATACCCAGAGACTTACAATACTCATGAAAGTTACCGATGTATTCACCACCATTGTCAGTGTGGATGCACTTCAATGATCTACCTATCTCTCTCTCGACCATAGCATGAAACAATTTAAACACACCAAAGACCTCGTCCTTGGATTTCAAAGCATAAACCCAAACCCTCCTAGATGCATCATCTATAAAAGTGACAAAATACAATGCCCTACCCAAGGTTTTTGTCCTCATAGGACCACAAACATCAGAATAAACCAAATCTAATGCATGCACTTTATTAACATGAGAAGCAGTTTTAACAAATGAAATTCTATGTTGTTTTCCTGATAAACAATTAATACAGGTTTTGAGAGGTATACCTGTCACATCTGGAAGGAGTCGCTTCCTCGCTAGTAGCTGAAGCCCTTTTTCACTCATGTGTCCTAGACGCCTGTAACACATGTCAATAACTGAATCTTCTACTGCGTTCAACTGACCCTTGAACACACTGACACTTGTCTTGTAAAGGGTACAACATTTCTTTCCTCTGGCTGCGATCAACGAACCCTTAATGAGCTTCTAGCGCCCACTAGTAAACCGGCTTTCGTAGCCATCATCATCCAGCCTTCCCGTCGACATCAAGTTGAGGTGAAGGTCTGGAATGTGCCTCATATCCCTGAGAACTAATGTGCAGCCCACATTGGTCTTCACACAAATATCACCAACTCCTATAATCTTTGATATGTTAGAATTTCCCATCTTCACGTCCCATAGTCACCTGCCTTATAGTTTATGAAGAAGTCTCTGCGTAGAGTTACATGAAACGAGGCTCCCGAGTCTATTACCCAGTCGGTGTCCTGACTCGTAGCCGTGAGATAAACATCATGATCTGCTGAAAGAATAACTACAACATCGCCATCTGAAGTGACTGCAGTGGAATCTGATTCATCTTCCTTCTCCTTTCCTTTTCCTTTCTTGTCGTTCTTCTAATTATGACATTCATGCTTATAGTGGCCCTTCTTGCCACAATTCCAGCATTCAACTTCCTTTCTGGTACTCGACTTACCTCGTAATTTATCTCGGGCCTTCTCGCCCTTTCTGTTCTTTCCTCTCCCACGTTCTTGTATTACAAGGGCTTCTTGCTGATTAGACCCCTGAGACTTCTCCTCATTGAAGAGACAGCTAGTTACTTGTTTCATGGACACCTTTTCGTCTTGCACGGAGTTACTCAGAGACACCACCAATGCCTCCTAACTATCTGGCAATGAGCTAAGCAATAGTAAAGCCTGTAATTCATCATCCAGGACCATCTTCATAGCGGAGAGTTGGTTCAATATATTGCTAACTTCATTCATGTGCTCAGCCATAGAATCACCATCTTTGAACTTGAGATTTACAAGTCATCTTATCAGAAAATTTTTATTGCCGGCTGTCTTCCTCTCATATAGCCCTTGCAGTTTCAGCCATAGGCTAGTGGCTGAGGTCTTTTGTAACACCCCAGATTTTTTTCCAACCTGGAGTTAGACGTCCTTAGGAGATGGGTCGATCCTAACACCTGATTAACTTCTCAAACTCTCAATTCAAAAGTCTCAAATCCCTTTTCAAACCATTTTCTTCAAAACCTCACATTTCCTTAAAAAATGTCACCTTTCACTACCTTATCCTTCAAAATTTTCTAAGTGCTTTCATATTAGACACAAATCATAAAGTTTAGGTGATTTTGATCAATACTTAACCTAAAAATTACTATGAATAGTAAACAAATAAATAAAAGGGGTTTTTAACCATTAACCTTTTGGAATCTCATGAAATAAATAGCCTATTTGGATAGATCAGCTTCTCCTACCCCAAAAACATGTATTGCACGTCAAATAACTCATCTTGGGTTGCAAAATACACCTATTTCGAATACCGGGTGGCAAAATCACCCCAAACAGGACAGCGAGCGGCGAGGCCTTGCCAAAATGCGGGCCAGCGACCCATTTTCAACGGAAAAATTCTGCACTGTTCATCTGACTTGGAAAAATCATATCTCCCTCGTTATAATTCTGATTTAGATGATTCAAAAATCAAATTGAATCTTAATAAGTCTAGTTTCATATAAAAATAATAGAAAAATATAATAAAATTTTTAATATAGTTAAATATAGGTCGTTGTGACAACTGTGCAGAACATATTAGTTTGGACAGTTGCCACTTCTAGGATTTTTAGAATTTTTCTACACTACGAAACCTAATGAAATTTGGTAAAGATGGAGTAGATGTGATGACAAACTACTAAAAAAATAATTAAAATGATATACTACCTAAAAGTGCCAGAAAGGGATGTAGAACTGCCTTAGGATCATATTCTTTCGTGATTAGGGCATAATTTAGTTAAGTATTAAACTGAACAATCAATAGAATTAACTCGAACCACTTTAAATATGATCTGCAAGACCCAAAACTTATAGAATCATCGACACTACATTACCCTATAATCCAGGATCAATCTCATTACCCAGCTGCTCTCGGGAGCACATTGAAACTTCGTATCAGATTTGGACCGCACATCGAAAGTCCGAATAATACGAAGTTATAGAATTAGGACTGCCTTGCTGGACTTGACAACCACGTCGGAAATCAAAACCAGACAGTGTCCTAGTGCTATTCGCTTGAGCCCGGAGTGAGGAGTGTGAGAAAACGAAGATTTCTTTAGAAATGTAATCTAATTTAAGTAATCTGAGACTTGTCACTTGTGGGCCTGATATAAGCAATCAGACCGTCAGAATCTGACCCAAATACACCCTCGAATCAGGGAAAATTTCATACACAGGCTAGTGTACTTGTGACCCTGATTGAGTTTCAGTGACTGTTGAACTAAACTGGTCCGCCACGTGTGATCTGGGAACTCGATTGGAATGAAAACTTAACTCGACCTAGATCCAAGGTCAATGAGCTTAAGTCCAACCTTTGGCTCAAGGGGGGGCTCCAGAAGTACTCTGTTGAGATGGAACAGTTCGTATTTGGACATAACCTAAGTATACCATGACCCTGAGTTTAATTTAGTGAGTTTTAAGCCTATATAAGGACCTTAAACCCTCTCTCATTCAGCCCATACAAATTTGAGAGAAACCCTAGGTGAGAAGAGAGAAAAGAGAGAGAAAGTGTGAGAGAAGTGGGAGAATCTTCCTGCTATTCTACCCTGGTGCTATACGTGTTTAACCATCGCTATCTAATCGCTTTTTCGGTGATTTTGGCTTCGTTCTTAGGTAAGAAACCCTAACCCTAACCTGTTTTAGGGTTTCTATTGGTACAAGTAGCGAAGTAGCTGACTTACCTTGTATTATATGTCGTCGTATCGACGTTGACGAAAGCGTAGAGTTTGTATTAAGTTCGTTACGCTTCTACGGCGTAAGGTGCGGACTTTAGACGTATAGCTTAAGGTTTTCAAAGCTTTCAATGTCAGATAATGATAGATTCATGATTTGCGTGTTATTTCACATGTAAAATGCGATGTTTGTTTTGCGATTCAGTTACGTATGCAAATTATGGCGTATAATGTATTTTGTATGTTTGTAGAAAATACCGTATACGTACAAATTTTGAAAGTGTGTTTGCCATGATAAATTACTGTATGTACATACTATATATGTGTAATACTTACTCGGCGAAAGGATTCGCCCTAATACATGTTTTTGCTACTATACGTTATGTATGTTAAATAAGTGTATTCTGCGTGTTTGTGAAAATGCTTGTAAGAGTAAGTACTTAGATGATTGTGCTTTAGGTAGGTGTTGAGATAGGATTCTCAACTACCTTAGTGATGTGTATGATTTCCTTCATGTAAGTTGTTTAAGTTAATCGCTTACTTATAAAATGAAAGAGTTGTATTTCCTATTTATATTGTGCTTTATAACATGCTTGTTAACATGTTTGAATTACTTTGTTAATTTTGCTTTGACTATTATACATGCTTTCTGGTTACGACTTGAATGTGATTTGGGGCTATGTGATAGTCAAGACAATCGGTAATAGGCTTGAAGTCGTGGCTGAGATTCATTTCGCCACGTAGGATGTGTTTGACGAAACCGAGTCGTACTTCGGTTGGCGACAGTGGTTAGGCCACGCGAAGTGCTTATGCACTTCATGTCATTCAGCTGGTCGTGTGCTCGTGCTAGTCGAGCTCGTCATGTAACCCGATCTGTCTAATGTATGTTCACCATGTTTGGATGCTACTGCTTGAACCAAAGGTACCAAACTTACCAGTGTAACCCCGTTAACCTTAGTACCTTGATCCGCTAAGACTCATGAGCCGGGCATGGTGGTATGGGACATTATGGTCGAGCTGTCGGCCTACACTGGGGCCACGAGCCTCCCCGTAGTGACCAGTGAGCAACCTAGACTCGTGAGCCAAATACGGTGGTATGGGACACTGTATTCGAGTTGTCGACCTACACTGATAAGGTCATGGGGGAGTGGTGTAATGATTGCGTGTAACAGTCCTGGTAGCCCTTTGTAGTGACCTCGAGCATACTCTAAATCTACGGAGAGGCGACGAGCCTTCCCGTAGTAAACAAAGTATAAACTAGGCCTGTATTGATAAGGTGATGGGGGAGCGGTGCAACGAGTGCATGTAACAGCCCTGACAGCCCTTTACTGCAACCTAGAACCATATCATCGTATGAGATTATCTAGGACTAACGACCCTAGAATGGATCATTGTTTGGGAATGATATAAGAAAGGTACCTTAATTTCTCAATATCGTTGTATGAAAAAGGACTAATAACAACTCGGTAATCACGTTCATAACATAGCACTGCATGTGCCTAGCGTTGTGGAGCACTGAGGGATGAACGCATGCCGCGAACGTAAGATGGTGTTGCATGAGGGTGGTTTGGCAAGGGCATGCATCATGACTGCATTCCATACTTGCGTTAATAAGAGTATTTAAGAGTATTTGATTGTACTGCTTTATCATTACTGCTTGACTGAATTGATAACATGTTAACCTATGCTTTATCGTTCCACTAAGTTAGCTACTCACTCCCATGTTACGAGACGGTGTTCTGGACACCCACCAGACTCTGTCTTAGATGCAGGTATCGACGAGATGCAGGAGGCTGAGCCTGATTACTATGATGATCAGGATGAGTTCTCCTACATACAGTTCTCTGGAGGCTTCGCTTAGGTCATTCAGATGACGGGGCTACAGGGTTTACTATTATAGTTGTACCATTTTTTGACATTTTGATCTTGAAACTAATACATGTATATGGTGACTCAGTAAGGTGTTCATACTCTAGAGACCGATTGTGACCATTTCTGGCTTTATATGCATTTATATACATCTTTCAGTCTTCCGCTTGCGTTTTATAACTTGATCTGGAGTATGAATTACTGTTTTGGTATAATCCCACTCATGATTATTGCACTAACACAAATAACATTCAATCATAAGCATTTATGTTGCATAAGTGATGTTTTGGAACTCAGGTGTTGAGTTGTTACTCGATCCGCGATTTTCAGGGCGTTACATCTTTGTAGACACATGGTGGAATACGAAATCATCCAACCATTGTCTAATAAACCCCACCGCCTTCCGGTCCAATTTCTTCCAATCATCATCTGACATATCCTTTGTTTTTGCTGATATGCTTAAGATTGGAGCATATAAGTCCTTGCAATAAAGCAAGTCATCTATCTTAGCCTTCTATATGGTCCAGTTAGAACCATTGAGACTAATCATCCTTGATGAGCCACCTTCCATAATTCAAAACCGATCCCACTCCATTCAACTAACCAGAACTCTCTGATCCACTTTGTTGGGGGCCGTTGCACAATACCTTAAGATCTAGCCTCCCAAAAATACCAAAATTATGGGATAATAAAGCAATGAAATAAATTAAAGCACAAACAACACGACACAAGAGATTTTTACGTGGAAAACTGTAACACCTCGGATTTCCAGGGGTCGTGTAGGAACTCGGCCTTCGAATTCCCGGGTGTTGCTTATATTCTAATTATGGTAATTTATACATAAATCAGTTTAAATGAGCAATAATGAATCAGATGGAACATAAACCATAACCACAACTAATCTACTGAAACAAATACGACTAAGAAATATAAGTCTATAAGAATATCAAACGGGTCGTACAAGGCGTTGCCCAACAAAAATACAAAAATGGTATATCCAAAAGAATGATGCGCTGAGTCCCCTACTCAGCGATCCAAGTCCACCCGCAAACTCTACGGCGAACCGCCCATCAACTGGAAATAGGACAACTCGTCCTCCTCATCTGGGCTCGCGCCGCAAGGCTCCTTGTACTCAGCGTCACCTGCAACTACTGAAGAGTCTGGTTGGTGTTTTAAAACACCGTCCCAGAGTGAGAGTGAGTGATCAACTCAGTGGGAGCTATTAGTCTTAAGTTATACAAACATCAATTATATTATGAATTTAATGAAAGGCAATACATTCATAAAATCCTAACTAATCTTGTTAATGCATGTGCATGTATTATGATATGATGCATGCCCTCGCAACAACACTCCCTCGAGCGACTCCATCTAACGATGGCATATGACTAACCACCCTCATTGGGACCACAATTGCCGAGTCGCCAACCTAACTAGTGTGATGCGGTCATGATCGTGTTAGCCGAGTTTTTAATTAAATTCATTCAAACAGCAGATTGGGGAAACTAGTACACCTCGTGATGTCAATGCCCTAAACTGATTGCGAGGCCAAGGCCCCCCAATGTGTGAGGCCAAGACCACGCAATCCTTGATCTCGTCGGGTTTTCTATCCCGGACTTCAAGCACATGGGGAGTGCTGAGCAGAGGGATCGCTCGCGGTCACTACAAGGAGACTCATCATCCCAGCGTAGGCCGACAACTCGGACACAGTGTCCCATTCTACCATGCCCGGCTCTCGAGTTAGTGAATCGGTTCCAATTAGTTATCAATGTACTTCAATGGTTGAAGGGTGTTCCAAGTTCCATACAGGTGTGAGCAGACTAAGTTAACAAACATGGTTGGTTAGTAAGTGGACTAAACCATGCGAGTTCAGGCGAGTACGTAACTGACGACATCCAGTATAAGCGACCCATGTAGTCCAACTATTGTCGCCCATTCGTACCCACCCAAATCCACGAGTTTAGCCTTAAGATAATCCTACTGACGGGACCACCTTCACTCTCCTCAGTTTCCTGACCAACCTAGGGATTTAATGGTATTCAATAACACTTCAACAATTCATGCTTTATTATCTAAACTTAAATAATGTCATGCACTCATACATCAACAAAGGAATTCAGATTTTTTTTCTATAAATGCAAGTACTAACGATATTACGAAATGAATGTGCAAATGTGTTGTGAGGGGTTAGCGGAGGGATCAAGAGGTATAAATCATTCATAGAACAAACATGCAACAAGGATTAATGCTAGCATAATATACATCGATGACTTATGCAAGCACACATATATAATAAGGATTAATGTAACATACAAGCTATAGGGAATCATCACAAAAGAATCAAGCAATAAATGAACATGCATTCACCAAATTCATGCCCAATCATGTTGAGGAATACAAACATGCCATAATCAATCCATATCGATTGAGAGGTACTAAAATGCAAGGTCTTACTTAGGTTTTCTCTAGATTTTTCAAATACATCATCCAAGCAATCATCATCATTAGATTCATACTAAAATTGGTGCTAGGCCACCTAAGAGTAATAGTCCGCACCTATGGATCGTTGAGATCTTGGGAAACAACCTAGAAACGCTGAACTCGGTGTCGATCGGTTGGAATCCCTGAGGCAAAGCATTTGTATGTTAGAATTCCATGCAAATCTCCTCTCAACAGAAGGGGTTTCCATGAGATGAGGGATTTACCTACCCCATCAGTTGAGAGGGGTCCTTCTGTTCGTGGGTGAAGATTTTTTTGAGGAAGAGTGAGGAGTTGCAAGAATCGAACTCCTTTGGGCCCCACTTGAACTATGGTCCACCTTCACCCTTCTTCACTCTCTCGTTCTCTCTCTCGCTTCTCTCTCTCTTTTTTTTTTCTCCTCTTGCTCTAGGGCATGAAATTGGTATGGGAAGAGGGGATGCCCAAATAAGGCCTTTATATAGTGCTAGATTTGGTGTAAATGGCCCTAAGGGATGGGTTTTTACTATACTAGACTTAAGGGGTATTTTTCTACCATTTTGGGGCTACTACATGGCATAGGAGTCGACATCCAACATTGGATAGTTGGCCTTAGTGATGATCTACCCATAGACACAATCAACTTGTCATTTGGATGCGTCGATCGACGGGTAGGATCATAATTCAGTTCAACAGCCACCGACTATCGATCGGGCCCGCGACTATATGGATTTATGTAGGATATTACTCTAGGTTGTTGTCCCAAATTTGGTTATGATCTAGCCGTCCGAAAGCCACAACTTGGGCAAAGACCGAACGTAGATAAGTGACTTAAGTTCTTGGTTAGTTTCAAGAATATGCGCACAACTCATGCACTGACCTTGTAAGTCCAAGTTGCGCGATCCGAGTCACGATCTTGCGATGGACGTTAAGCCCAGTAAGATGAACATTATTCTATAGTTTTGGAATCGGTGGCCCACCAACGAGCGGTCTAGGGCTTGTTCGGAAAATCGGGGCATTTCTAGAATAAATTAGGTATTGAGATTTCTCATGGGCAATGATTAGAGTTTGGATTAACTACGTTCATAGTGTGGCCTATTTATAACTAGTAAAAGTGTAGATTTGGTCATGATTACTCTAAACCGTCGGTAGGGTAAAAGAGTAACGGGGTTGATTTGGTCTATAAGTCAAGATCCGGGCTTTATTTGACTTGGATTCGGTTAGATCTTTTATTTAGTTATGATTGTCTTGATTAGTTAGCTATGGGTCAGTTAGATTTGGGCTCTATGTGAGTAAATGATGGGACTAAACTTGATGTTCAAGTGATCGGGCGAATTCGTTGGCTTCCTACTGTTGATTAATCGGACTTATGCAGTTCTTTACTGGTTTCACTCGGGTATAAAGTAACATTGAGTGCTAATGGTCAGTAAGTTATGATATAAGTTAATTACATTAAAAATTTTAAGGATTTTTGAAAATCCAAAACATTGAAAAATCTAGGATGTTACAATTTACCCCCTTAAAAATAATTTCGTCCCCGAAATTGCCTAAGGTAATAAGTAAAGATTTTATTATTTCATTTGCCTAAGTTTTATTTATTTTAAGTTTATATGCATGGTAGGGTGTATACTTTCTATACTAGGCTGACTCATTTTAGTCTACCCCTCTTAAAACTTTTTCACCCCGATGGTTTACTACAATTTATTTAATTATCTATTTATTTTCAAAGATTTGGATTCATAACGATGATTTCCCTCTATCTAGAGTAAAATATTTGTTTTCAATGTTCAACCAATATGGAGAGACTGTTGTAGTGGGCTTGAACCCGATACGTCGATAATCTACCCGACCAGGGTAGAAGGCTCATCGTATCCCTTCTTCGTCCTGGTAGATCCAGGTCTTCTGCTCGGTCAAAGCAGTGAGTCCATTGGTAGTCACCTAGGATTGAGAATTGGGTCAAGCCGCGAATGCTTCGCAGATGTATACTTCCATAATTTCGTAGTCCGATCAATCTAAATGTTTAGGGAATGTCCATCATCAAAAAGTTGAAATCTCCTATTTATAAGGTCATCCTTTAGGTCTTGGTCCAAGAGAGTTCTTATTTTAATTCTTGTCTAACTTAGTAATTTAAATCTCCCATAGTGCCTATGGTCAAACGATTATCCTAAGAATACTTCTTATGGCCTGAACATGTTTCTGTATATTGTCATCTTGATCTTATGGGCGTGGGTTATGAGTAAATTACGCTTTGGTTTCGTTGATTTCGAAAAAAAGGAAGAATTAAAAGTTTTAAGATATCTCAGAGATTTTGAGGGCTGATGATGCTAAGAATGATGCAAAAAGGGAAGGAAGAAAAGTTTTAGGAATTCATAATGTTTTAACGAAGTTCGCATCGAATACGAACTTACAAGGTCTTAAGTAATGAAATTCAATCATTATAAGGAGTTGTAATCCAACCATGCTAGAAACTACTTGGAATATAAAAATGTACTAAAATAATTTTATTTAATTATACAGGACGATATTCTTGGCATGATTAGAAGCAATTTCTAAAAAGATACAAAGCTTTAAAACTCTAATATATAAAGGATATGTCCGCTTCACTGGCAATTCGAAGTCGCAGAAAGTTTTGGTTCCAATCCATCTATTGTTCATAACATTTTTGTCATATTTAGTTACTAAATTATTTTTATAATAATTTTTTTATCCATAATTAAGTAAACATTTATCTCACAAAATTTCAGTTCATTTTGAGCTCCAGAAAAATTATAAAAATTCTTGGAAGTAACGGTTGTCCAAAACCAATGAATTTGTATGATTTCAAAATGTCTTTATTTCCTGTAAGGTTTATTTTACTTTTGGTAACTGAATTATTTTTAAAAATTTTAAAATATTTCATAATTAAGTTTTAGGTCATACCACAAAATTTCATATAATTTGGAGTTATAAATAAATTATTAAAATTCTAGAAATAACCATTGTCTGAAACTGATGATTTTTGGACAGTTATCAAGTTATTCTAAATTTAACTATATTATAATTTTTATTTTATTTTTATATGAAACTAGACTTATAAAGCTTCAATCTGGCTTTTGAATCACCTAAATCGGAGTTGTAACGAAGGAGATACGAATTTTTGAAGTTAACCTAAAATTGCAAGAAATTCCAGCGGGGGCAACGCCGAAACTGGCTCCCGGGCAGGGTCATGCGAGCCGAGCGGGGGCTACGCAGGCCTCTGGCTCTCCGGACGGGGACCACATGGGCTGGGTGGGGTCCCGCCGAAATTGGCTCCCCGGGCTGTTGATCTTTCGACGTGTGTATCTCGCAAACCAGAATGAGTTATTCGACGTGCCATATATGAATTTGGGGTAGGAGAAGCTGATCTATCCAAATAACATAGTTATTTTATAAGATTACGTTAGGTTAATGGTCAATAGTCCATTCTACTTATATTTCTACTATTTATAGTAAATTTTTGTTTAATTATAGTTCTTTATCCTTGAACTTTAGGATTTGTGTCTAAAATGAAGGTACATAGAAAAATTAGAAGAATAAAGGGGTGGAAGGTGAGGATTTAAAGGACATAGGTTAAAAGGAGGAGTTTAGACTTAGGGATTGGGTGGACTGGACTACCTAAATTTCCTAGTTAGTCGAATCGGGTCTTGCCGTTAAGTTCCAAAACTCTTGCCCAAGGACGGTTTGAAACGTGTCGTAAGGCTCTCAGATCGAAATCTAATATTGTCATGCTCTCTCTCCATAGTCTAAGCCATTCGTAAGTTAGATTCTTCATCTAAGACTTGTCGATTCGGTACTTGAGGTGAGTCCTATCGTTTCAGTATCACTATTGCGTCCCCTCCTAAGTCAGTGGATGCGTTAGTGAGTTCATGACTCATGACCTAATTGATTCTAAACTATTGCTCTGATACCATCTGTAACACCCCGGATTTCCAAGGGTCGTGTAGGAACTTGGCCTTCGAATTCCCGGGTGTCGCTTATATTCTAATTATGGTAATTTATACATAAATCAGTTTAAATAAGCAATAACGAATAGGCTAGAACATAAATCACAACCACAACTAATCTACTGAAATAAATATGACTAAGAAATATAAGTCTATAAGAATATCAAACGGGTCACACAAGGCGTTGCCCAAAAAAAATACAAAAATGGTATGTCCAAAAGAATGATGCGCTGAGTCCCCTACTCAGCGATCCAAGTCCGCTCGTGAACTCTACGGCGAACCGCCCATCAACTGGAAATAGGACAGCTCGTCCTCCTCATCTAAGCTCGCGCCGCAAGGCTCCTCGTACTCAGCGTCACCTGCAGCTGCTGAAGAGTCTGATTGGTGTTTTAAAACACCATCCTAGAGTGAGAGTGAGTGATCAACTCAGTGGGTGCTATTAGTCTTAAGTTACATAAACATCAATTATATTATGAATTTAATGAAAGACAATACATTCATAAAATCCTAACTAATCATGTTAATGCATGTGCATGTATTATGATATGATGCATACCCTCGCAACAACACTCCCTTGATAGACTCCATCTAACGATCGCGTATGACCAACCACTCTCATTGTGACTTTAACTATCGAGTCACCAACCTAACTAGTGCGATGTAGTCATGATCATGTTAGCTAAGTTTTTAATTAAGTTCATTCAAACAGCAGATTGGGGAAACTAGTACACCTCGTGCTGTCAATGCCCTAAACTAATTGCGAGGCCAAGGCCCCTCAACACGTGAGGCCAAGATCACGCAATCGATCTTTGATCCTGTCGGGTTCCCCATCCCCGACTTCAAGCACATGGGAAGTGCTGAGCAGAGGGATTGCTCGCGGTCACTATGGGGAGACTCGTCACCCCAGCATAGGTCGACAGCTAGGACACAGTGTCCTATTCCACCATGCCCGGCTCTCGAGTCAGTGGATCGGTTCTAATTGGTTATTAATGGACTTTAATGGTTGAAGGGTGTTCCAGGTTCCATACAGGCGTGAGTAGACAGGGTTAACAAACGTGGTTGGTCAGTAAGTGGACTAAACCATGCAAGTCCAAGCGAATATGTGACAGATGACATTGAGTACAAGTGACCCATGTAGTCTAACTACTGTCGCCCATAATGCAATCCCCATTCAGTTATCGATCCAGGCAAAGGGCATTTCTCTGGCATCTAAATGTCTGTGCTGCCATGTCGGATCCGAGGAGGGCCCTGGCACCGAGTCTTTTACTCATCTTGTTCTAAACGGCCAGATTGCAAAAGTTGTTTGGAATTTCTTTACTATTCAGGCGGGGATCACCATCATGCAAGCATTGTCAGTTCATTCCAGAATCCTCGAATGGAGAATGGCCTACACTGACAGCAGAATCCAGGGGAAGCGCCACCTTCTCACCCCTGCTTTCATTTTCTTGGAACTTTGGAAATCTAGGAATGGGTCCTTTTTCGATGACAAGTCAATGAACCACCAGTTGATCATAGCTAAGGTCCTATGGTGGCTGTCTCATGTCAAGGAGGTGGTGAGATTCAGGTTCCTCTAGCGCCCACAATCTGCGATCGGGCTTTACTCGCCTTCAAATTCCTATTGTAGGCAATCAGCTCCAACGGTCATCAGATGGCAGAAACCACCCACTGGTTGGGTTAAAATCAATGTTGACGGCTCTTCTAGAGGTAACTCGGGCCTGGCAGGGGGAGGTGGAGTTTGTAGAAATGACAAGGGAGATTTTATCTTTGGATTTGCAACAGGTTACGGTCTCATGTCTAACATTGGTGTTGAAGTAAGGGCAGTTCATGACGGTCTCCTTTTGTGTTTGGAGAAAGGTTTCTCCCAAATCATTGTGGAATCGGATTCGGATACGGTGATAAAGGTTTTCAATGAGGGGGCCAACATTAGCTAGGCTTGGACAGGTTGGAAATCCATTACTGACAGACTCCGTCTTTTTGCTTTCGTGGATTTTAAACACATTTTTAGGGAGGGCAATGACATGGCAGATGGTCTTGCTTGTGTGGGAAGCGAGTCCTAATCAAGATTAATTTTCTCCTACTCTGCTGATCTTCCACGACATTTGCGGGGGATCCTTTTCCTCGACAAGGTGGGGCTCGGTGTGGTAAGGGAGAGGAAGCCTTAAGCTCTGCCCCCTCCCTGCTTCCTTTTTTCTTTCCCTTTGTTTCCGCCTTACAATAGGTCTTCCTTTGGTCTTTTTTTGAAGGTTGGCCCGAATCTTTGTATTTCTTGTCCAGAATGAATATATCTCAGGTTTCTGTCACGCATTCTCACCAGCCCAAATCCACGGGTTTAGCCTCAGGATTATCTTACCGACTGGACCACCTTCACTCTCCTCAGTTTCCTGACTAACCTAGGGATTTAATGGTATTCAGTAACACTTCAACAAGTCTTACTTTATTATCTAAACTCAAATAATGTCATGCACTCATACATCAACATAGGAATTCAATTATTTTTTCTATAAATGCAAGTACTAACAATATTATGAAATGAATGTGCATGTGTGTTGTGAGGGTTAGCGGAGGGATCAAGAGGTATAAATCATTCATAGCACAAAAATGCAACAAGGATTAATGCTAGCATAATATACATCGAGGACTTATGCAAACACACATATACAACAAGGATTAATGTAACATACAAGCTATAGGGAATCATCACACAAGAATCAAGCAATAAATGAACATGCATTCACCAAATTCATGCCCAATAATGTTGAGGAATAAAAACATGCCATAATCAATCCATGTCGATTGAGAGATACTAAAATGCAAGGTCTTGCTAAGGTTTTCTCTAGATTCTTCAAATACATCATCCAAGCAATCATAATCATTAAATTCATACTAAATTGGTGCTAAGCCACCTAAGAGTAATAGTCCGTACCTATGGATCGTTAAGATCTTAGGAAACGACTTATATGTACCGAACTCGGTGTCGATTGGTTGGAATCCCTGAGGTAAAGCATTTGCATGTTAGAATTTCATGCAAATCTCCTCTCAACACATGGGGTTTCCAAGAGATGAGGGATTTACCTACCCGATCGGTAGAGAGGGGTCCTTCCGGTTGTGGGTGAAGGATTTGTTGAGGAAGAGGTGAAGAGTTATAAGAATCAGACTCTTTTGGGCCCCACTTAAGCTATGGTCCACCTTCACTCTTTTTCACTCTCTCTTTCTCTCTCTCTCCTCTCTCCCTTTTTTTTTTCTCCTCTTTCTTTAGGGAATGAAATTCGTATGGGAGGAGGGGGTGCCCAAATAAGGCCTTTATATAGTGCCAGATTGGTGTAAATGGCCCTAAGGGATGGGTTTTTACTATACTAGCCCTAGGGGGTATTTTTTTTTTTACCATTTTGGGCTACTATGGGGCGTATGAGTTGACACCCACTGTTGGATAGTTGGTCCTAGTGATGATCTACTCATAAACACAATCGGACTGTCATTTGGATGCGTCGATCGACGTGTATGATCAAAATTTAGTTCAACGGTCGCCGACTATTGATGGGGCCAGCGATTATACGGATTTGTGTAGGACATTACTCTAGGTTGTTTCCCCAAATTTGGTCATGATCTAGCGGTCCAAAAGCCACAACTCGGGCAAAGACCGAAGCAGATAAGTGACTTAACTTCTTGGTTAGTTTCAAGAATATTCGCACAACTCATGCACCAACCTTGTAAGTCCAAGTTGCGTGATCTGAGTCACGATCTCGACTGGATGTCTCACGATGGACGTCAAACTCAGTAAGACGGACATTATTCTATAATTTTGGAACCGGTGGCTTATCAACGAGCGGTCTAGAGCTTGTTCGAAAAATTCGGGCATTTCTGTAATGAATTAGGTATTGAGATTTCTTATGGGCAATGATTAGAGTTTGGATTAACTATGCTCATAATGTGGCTTATTTATAATTAGTGAAAGTGATCTAAACCGTCGATTGTAAGCTAAAAGAGTAATGGGGTTGATTTGGTCTATTAGTTAAAATTCGGGCCTTATCTAACTCGGCTTCGGTTAGATCTTTAATTTAGTTATGATTGTCTTGATTAGTTAGTGATGGGTCAGTTAGATTTGGGCCCTATGTGAGTAAATTATGGGGCTAAACTTAATGTTCAAGTGATCGAGCAGATTCGTTGGCTTCCTACAGTTGATTAATCGGACTTATGCGGTTCTTTACTGGTTCCACCCGGGTATAAAGTAACATTGAGTGCTAATGGTCAGTAAGTGATGGTACAAGTTAATTATATTAAAATTTTAAGAATTTTTAAAAATCTAAAACAGTGAAAAATTTGGGATGTTATAAAAACCCTCAAAGAGGTAAAAACCACGGGACCTAGTCTAGAGTAACAATCCACTATGAAGTAGAACGCTACAACCGATCACAAGCACACACTGCTTAGATCAAACCTTCTTCACTCACGCAGGAGTGGATAAACAATAAGAGAATAAAGAAAAATGGAGAGATCTCACTGATTACGAGGTGTAAGAGTGCTAAGATGTCGAGTGCATAATAGATCACCTCTGCGAGCAGAGCCTCCCTTCTGCAAGCTTCCTCTCTCTCTTTCTCTCTCTCTCTCACACCTTTGATATCCCTAAACCCTTTAGCAAACCCTTGTAAAGCTTTAGAAAATTCTCTTGCATTGCCTAAAACAGCCTTATGGATCCCTATTTATAGTTTAGGCAACTCCCTTTCGCACCTGTTGCGAAACCGCCTCAAATTTATGCAGTCCGCACAAAATCCTGACATGAATCTGCGTAGCCTTGACTGGTTGAGTAGGGTCTTCGACCGGTCGAGCGGCCCACTTGATCGGTCGAGCACCACGAAGTCTCGAACCAAATTGCTCGCTGGACTTTGAGTCAAGCACCACTCGACTGGTCGAGCAGCCCACTCGACCGGTCAAGCAGCGCGGTAAAATACATCCGATTTACACTATGCTACCCAATCTCTCCTCTGAACTGAGGAGGAAAAACCCTATCAGATAAGTACATCTTGATTTGTTTTTTCAATTCTTCTTTTTATTTCTTTAGTCTATTGATAGTTCATTTCTTTCGTGGGAGTTATTTGATACTTTGCTTGTATATGATGCATGGTATGCATGCACTTGAAGGATGGTAAAAGTAGTACATATTTTATCTCAAATATGACCAACCAAATTTTGGAATCCAATATTGCAAAGTCATAGTTCAAAATTTGGATGGGCTAACATGTATTAACTACTAAATTGAACACACTTGGTAATTAAAATAGAGATGTGGAAGTATATGAGAGATACTGAGTTATTTTAGTTGTTAAAGTTGTTCAACAAAATTGTAAGATCGAAGAAAATACCAAACAAGTAGAAGAAAAGTAATATGATACCTATTTATAAGAATAAATGAGTCATAAAGCTGCAGAAACTATTGTGTGATTAAACTTATGAGCAAAATATTATGAAACTTTCGGAAAGAGTGATTGAGCAAAGGCTAAGGCATAAGACGAATATACTAAAAAATTATTTTGGTTTCATGTTAAGGAGGTCTACTATTGTAGTTATTTTACTATTTAGACAATTGATGGAGAAATATAGGGAGAAGAGGAAGAATCTACACATGGTCTTTACTAACTTACAGAAAGCTTATGATAGGGTCCCTAAAGAATTAATATGATGAGTGTTAGGAGCGAGAAGATTCAAGAGGATATACTGATATGATTAAAGATACGTATGTGAGAGCAATGATAAATTTGAAGACTATTAGTAGAGAGAAAAGTGAGTTTACAAATAATGTACGCTTAGACTAGGGGATGACATTGAGTTGTTCCTTTTTGCATTGGTTATGGATGAATTCGCGAGGCATTTATAGGAAGAGATCGCTGATGTATGTTGTTTGTAAATGACATATAGTTTTGATTGACTAGACAAGGAATGGTATAAATACAAAGCTAAGTTTATGGAGAGGGGCTTTAAAATGTAAAGGATTTAAAATTTGTTGAACTAAAACAGAATACATGGAGTGCAATTTTAGTAACAATAAAAGTGGAAATGGGAAATTAGTAAAGATTGTTAACTAAGAATTTTTTCAAGATGAAAACTTTTAGTATCTTGGGTCAATACTTCATGAGAGCTAGAGAATAAGAAGGATGTTTCCCATAAAATTCAAGTGGTGTGGAAGAAATGGAGATGTGCCTATGGAGTTTTATATTATTATGTACCACTCAAACTGAAAGAGAAATTTCGTAGGATGGCTATAAGATTGGTGATGCTTTATGGGGCAAAATATTGGGCAATTAAAACAACATGTCCATAAGATGAGTATAGCTAAAATGCGAATGTTGAGATGAATAAGTGGAAAAACAAGTAACGATAGAATTAGAAATAAATACATTCTAGAGAATTTTGGAGTACCACCAATAGATAACAAGATAAGGGAAAATAGACATGGATGGTTTAGTCATGTTTGATGGAGACCAAAGGCCACAATGGTTAGGAGTGAGTTTTTATAAGTTTAAGACTAAAAGGGCAAGAGAAGGCCCAGTATGACTGGGGTGGATGTATAAAGAAAAGACTTAATAACTTATGGTCTAACTGAAGTTATGGCCGTTGATAAGTAGAATGGTAACAAAAGGGTCCATGTAGCTAACCCCAAATGGTTGGGATATGGCTTAGATGATGATGATGTTGATGGATATTTTCATTTTTTACTGTCCAATAAATGTCAACTAGTTTGATCTTTAGGAAATAAAAAAGCTTAATTTTTTGCTTTATGAAACATTTAAATTATTACAAATAATTTGAGTAATTTTAATTAATCATTTCATTTATACTATTTTTGATGAATTTCTAAGTATTTGTGTATTGTTTATTATTCTTTGTTAGAGTATTGAAGTTTTTCCATCTCTTAGGAGCATCGTGACAAATGTTATTCTAGTCAAACTTTTGGACTAGAAATTTCTCGGGAGATTTAAAATTTTGAGGTCTTTTCTCAAGATGTTATTAAGAAAATCTCATTGAAAATAAAATATTTAGAAATATTTGTTGTAAATTTCAATTAGTTTTAAAATTTAAATATATTTATATAAAAATTCATTTAATTTTTTTATTTATAAATTTTAAATTATATTGTAATATTAGCCCAATAAAAATGTGATAAAAGCATGATATTTTAAAAGGGAATGTCACAGGTTCAACTGGTGGCTCCCAAGTTTAGATTCACCTAGTAGATAACTGCCACCCAAGTTATGATTCACCCAATAGATAACTTCCAAACTTAGTAGATAACTGCCACCCAACTTAGGATTCACCCATCAATAACTTCTAAACTGTTAAGCGCATGTGACATTCAATCCTTCTAATAGATGGACCGCATAATAAAATTACCTAATGCAAAAATAAACCTTATATTGGTAGACATTAAAAAAAAAATCATTGGGTATACATTGTTCTTTATATTGTGGACCATCTGATGAGTGGATAAGGTTGATATTTATAAAAGGTGATCCATGATGGGGCGAACCTATTGCACAAGTTGACTGATTTTTACACCATCCTCAATGATTTAGAGTTTGGACTTTTTTCTTTTATTTATTATTATTATTATTATTATTATTATTATTATTATTATTATTATTATTTTACACACACTACAACAATTCAATCTTTTTGCAACAAGTCAACTTGTCGCTAAAAACTCCAAACTCGTCGCTAAAAACTTTTAGCGACGACTGTGTTCGTCGCTACGTTTGATGCAGATACGCCGTCACTAATTCTATTTAGCGATGAAAATAGCAACTCGTCACCAATAACTCAACTATTTGTGATGACTTAATAACTTGTCGCAAAATATAGTTAATTAGCGACGACTTGACATGTTGCCATTGCATATCGTAAAACGTCGTTAAATATGAGAATCGTTGCGAATAAAAACGTGTTGCGACGAGTCTTCGTTGTCGCTAAAAACTTTTAGCGACGACTGTGCTCGTCGCCACGTTTGATGCAGATACGGCGTCACTAATTCTATTTAGCGACAAAAACGGCAACTCGTCACCAATAACTCAACTATTTGCGACGACCTAATAACTTGTCGCAAAATATAGTTAATTAGCGACGAGTTAACACGTCGCCATTGCATATCGTAAAATGTCACTAAATATGAGACTCGTTGCGAATAAAGACGTGTTGCGACGAGTCCTCGTCGTCTTTAAAAACGTTTAGTGACAACTGTGCTCGTCGCCACATTTGATGCAGATATGGCGTCACTAATTATATTTAACGACGAAAACGACAACTCGTCGGCAATAACTCAACTATTTGCGACGACATAATAACTTGTCACGAATATAGTTAATTAGCGACGAGTTGACACATCGCTATTGCATATCGTAAAACGTTGCTAAATATGAGACTCATCGCGAATAAAGATGTGTTGCGACAAGTCATCGTAGTCGCTAATAAACCCAAATTTGTCACAAAAAGTTTTTTGCGACGAGTGTTGTTTGTCGCCAATGTTGTTGTAAATAATAATTATTTGCGACGACTTAATACAGCGTCGCTAAATAAAGCTTATTTGCAACGAGTTTACACGTCGTCATTGCATATAAAGTCATTGCAAATAAAGACGTTTTAGTGACAAATTCTATTTAGTGACAAAAGCAACAAGTCGTCGTTAATGATTTAATTATTTGCCACGACCTAACAACTTGTCACAAAATATTAGCGATGAGTTAACATGTCACCATTAAATATCACAAAATGACATTAATTTTTTTGTTTAAACCAACTTAATCAAACAAAATAACCTGTATTAATCAATATTCATCATCATCCATTGAAATATAAAAAGTAATGAGATCAAACAAAATAATTAAATTTATAATTATCTAAAACATAAAAAAAAAAAGTACACATGTCCAAATTGTCCAATAAAAATAAATAATAATAAAAAGAAATGTGCGTCATCGATAATGTGGTGCGGCATGGGAAGATAACACAAATCTTCAGAAAAATCTGCAAAATTATTAAAATAAAATATTATTAGTGACTATTTTATACTACTTGCATAATTTAAATATGGCATTCAACTTACCACTGAGGATGTGATTGGGGCTGCTGTGACATGAGGGTGTGCAACATTTCCTCCAATTGAATCTGTCGTGTCTTCATATCATTTATCATTTCTCGCAGCTCAGCCGATGTTGCCTCTGCCTGCTCTGCCCTCCTGGTAGCCTTATCCAAATCAACATGGATACGATGGGTCGATACAGGCACCTCCTCATGCCCAAGACCACGGATGTAGCCAGATCTAGAGCCAAGGGCCCTAAAACATGCTTCGTCTGCTGTCAATGGTCCGATTGAGATTTAGTATGGATTTGTAGCATTTCATTCTGTAGTTTTAATAAAACATTATTAGTATGAAATGAATATGTAATAAACAACTTTAAAATAAGTTTAAATGATTCTCACATATAGCTCCCCACAACGTGGAGTCACCCAAGTTCCTGTCATCTTCCTAGTGTGTGTGTTCTTATAAAAAGTAATGAGATCAGGCTCTTGCTGGGTCTCCTGGTCACACTATTCCATTTAAACAAGAAATATCATATTTTCAATGTTAATAAGTAATGTGATAAATAAATTAAATTAATACGTGTAAGATAAATAAAGTAAACTATACCATCTCATTACGAAGTCGGACAAACGGCTTCGAACCAGCCGTGTGATTCACCATAAGCTTGGAGCGATTCTCTGTGTTTGTTTTACTCTTTTTCTTCATTAGAAGTACAAACAAGTTATTGCAATACTTATAACAAAGTTATTGAAAACTAAACATGAATGAAATTTAGATCTCACCGAGAATGCATCAGACTCGAAAATACTGCAAATTTTATCCCAATCTTCTAGGGAGATGCCATCGTAAGGGTGTTGTTGTGTCTTCTCACGACCCCCATTTTTTTTATAATAAGAGACACCGGCTCTTATATTGCCTGAACCGGTTGCCCAAATACATGTTGACCCCCCCTTTTTAACATTACTAAGTTCCATGTCAATGTCAAATTTATCCTGATAAATAATATATTACATAAATCAATAAATTATAAATAAATTTAATGACATAATTATTTAAAAGAAAAAATAAAATAAAATGAAAATTAGTATTCATTTACCAATATTTGATTGTGTATGACTGTCTTGTCAATATCAGGCACGGACTGCCAAGACCCGCAAGTAAGGGGTGCCCACTGTCGACATATCACCCCCACCTCGGTTGCAAAAATAGCTCCCCATGGCCTTATCAGTTTATACTTCCCTGGTGGGAATGTGATAGAGTGTCACTCGCCTGTTATCACCAAATGTTTAGCGAGAGTAAGCCCCCTTGACCGGCCACATCCTTTTCTAGATGTGGTGGAAGTTTCATCTACAAAATGGAAATAATATAATTTAATATATACAAATTGAACATTAACTAAATGTAAGAGACAATGCCTTATAGACGCTTAAGTTTTCGCTGAACTATAGAAAAAACCTACTTTTAAAAGTGCATTTAAAAAAAAAAAATCAACAAAAACTTGAGCATTTGTACGACATTGTCTTTAAATACATAGGAATAAAATATATGTAAATCTTACCTACAACATTTGATGGTAATTGTTGAGCAGAGGAAAGAGGGACAGAAGCCTCGGAGGAGAGAGTTTGGGTGGTGGGAGTCTCATTCAAGCGTAACTGGGGTAAGGAATGTCCTGCAGTAGAAGGCTCACTAGGGGATGACTGAGAGGAGAACAATCTACGTCTCTTAATACCACCGTTATATGTGCAGATAGAGCCAGCTAAGTCCCTATATTACCCTCCATGCCTGTGACATTCTGGTTTTTTTTTTCCCAACCTTTCCAAGATTAGTTGTCATCAAATTAGTTATATATATATATATATATATATATCAGTCATGAAAATTACATGGTTTTCAAGGGGAAGTTGGTGGCAGATATTAGCGAATTTTGAGATCAATTGTTGGTGGAAATGGGCTAGCAGGGGAGTCTGATAGGGGGAGCTTAAAGCTTGCTGCATACCCATCTTGGCTTTGCATCTTGATTAAACATTCCTTACATTTTTTTCGGATATTCCTTTTTTGGTTTACTGAATTCAGTTGCTTGCTCCAAAACAATTATCAACCATGAAAATAGATTTTAATACACAAATCAATAATCAATAAAGCAGTACAAGTGTAAAAGAACATATGATCACAGGGGTTTATATAATGAAGTGAAAGTGAAAGTGAAACTGATGGAAGAGGATACCAGTAAGGCCATATTTTTGTAGAAAGCTTGTTGAGGTAGTAGCATCCCAATCGTACTTGACATAAGACGGCCAAATTTAACATTTTAGAACATTGATGGAAAAAAGAAAGGTAGTACAAAAATCAGCCATGAAACATACTAGTGCTTAGTAGGTTCTTGCGGTTTGGGTTCTATCAGAAGAGTTCCTGAAGGAAAAAATAATAATTAAAATAATAATAATAATAATTCATACTTTGTCAGATTTGAAAATTGTAAAGATGATTAGCAAATATTCGCCAAACAATGCAGGCATCAAAGGAATCAATACAAATTGCCACTAAAAAAATGGAATCACTACAAATTGAAGAAGTCTTTTATCTAATTTTTTGAAAGGTGATGTGTCACTTGTAGAAAAGTAATAAACACTTGGTATAAAGACAAAATCCAAGATGCAAGGCATTCATTACAGTATTCACACTCACCTCCATTACTTTCTTGACTTGTGCTGCAGCATAAGAATGTACACCCATTTCAGAGCTGCCAGCAGAGATGCATCCATTTTGCAATGGTGAATATATATATGTATAAGACCAAATGAAAAATATCCACAATGGTTTAGATTAGCAAATCAGATACCTTGTAGCAGCTTCGTGCAGGTACTGGGGATGCATGAATAGTTAACTTGCATAGCTACAAAGGCGGGGTAACTTCCCCTAACTGAGGACCACAAGGAGAGTGACTTGTGTAGACGTCAATGTTAGTTTTGCACCAATAAAAAATGGCGGTGACTCTTTGAACATACACATGGCATAGTTGGACAGAAATCCAGACTGTCCAAATCTATAATGCAGCTGCGAATAAAGCATAACCAAAAATTGCACTAAGAAAGACAATATTGTTATTCGTTTAAAATTGGACCAGTCATTATTTTACTTCTAACCATCCATTTGGTAGCCATAAAAGGATGGTCAGGATTGATTGGTCAAAGTGATTTTAGATGTATACTCCGTGCGCAATGGAACCCATAATTTGGATGGCGATATGTCAGTGCCATGTCTGAGAGGATGAGTCACCACCACTATCTATGATGCAAAGCTAACACAATTAATATTGTCTAACCCTTCTCCATAAAATTGTACTAGAGATGGACTAGAGATGCAATACAAATAAACAAGTAACTCGGCTTTTGACAGAATTGGACTAGAGATGCAATACAAATAAATTGATAAATAACCAAAATCATAACCAGTATAAACAGCCTAGTTTCATCTATTTTTTCATTTACTTTTGCGAAAGCCAAATGATTCTTTCATTCAGATAGGGTTCATGCTGGAACTCACCAAATGCTATATATGCAAAAACATGTGTATGTAAAAAATTCTTGCAATATTATAAGATAGGAAATCATAATACAAGACATTCTCAAGAAAGAAAGAGCAGTGGATTTACAAAATAACATCAGTACAATCTAGACAACATTACCAAAGCAGAGTGAAGGCCAATTCACAAATGAATGACCCTATCCTTAGAACAGTTCCCATTAGCTACCCACTGGACCATCTATTTGGGTTGCATTAGGCGAGCCCTTAGATAATGAGTCTAAAACTGTTGATCTTTAATGGATGGCATGCACAGTTAAGTATCCTTGGAGAAGTAGCTCCCGAACAATGTGCATTATTCACCATTTAATCTGTACTTATACAAATGCTTATTGTATGATTGCAGACACCATATCAATTTCTGGTTAGTGCCGGTATTGATGTGATTTTGGCTGTTGGTAGCACTGCTGCGATGTCATGAGTCAAACAAGTGATTGAAACAGATGAATATTATCATTTTCTGGTTAGTGCCGGTATTTATGTGGTTGCCTCATTCAATTCCCCATTTCAAATTGAAACTTGCTGCTACTCCGCATAGGAGAAATTCTTGACAGGCACATGGCATTCACCAATTTCCCAGAATGCTGGTTTAAAAGATAAAACTAAGAAATGTATTGAGTTTTATGTCTGAACACAGATGAATATTACCATTAAAGAGTATGAAGGTTTGGTTTCCATTTCATAACGAGGAAAATTGTCCATGATGACTCACATGGTTCCAGCTACAAGAGTGCTGATGTGGATCTTCTCCTCTTCACCAAGCCTTGTAAGACCAAAGTCAGATATCTTTGGTATAAGATCCCAATCGAGCAAGTACATTGGTGGCTTTGATGTCTCTATGAACAATTTTCAGTTTCGATTCTTCATGGAGATAAGCTAGACCTCTTGCTATACCAACACAAATCTTGTGCCTTGTTGGCCAATCAAGCTGCAATTGATAATCTTCTGGGCCTATAAATCATCCAGTTAAGAAAAAATGAGTCATATTACTTCCTATTGCATCCGTACTGCATACACATATTGGTACAAAAACAAATGAGCTCACACATGAATTCCACATATTTTACTAGAAAAGTGCAGTTTATGCATGATTTAGCACACATGAATTTGTATTACAGCTCGTTAGCCGTCCATGCCATCCAGGAATGTCTTATATCACACTGCTTGACTCTTACAAGCTCCCACATTGCTCGGTTAGAAAGACAGGAATTTTTTATTTTTTAAGGAATAGATTCGCAATGAGGCTGACACTCTTGCTAGTCGGAAATCTTAATCTAGAAAAACTAAGGTTCATACTTATCTAAGTCTCTTTAGTAGCTTAAAAAAACACGTAATTATTTAGTCATAGTTGAATTCTACATAGCCAAGCAAAAGTAAACCAATGATTTAAAGACCATCTGTAGCAAATCAAGGAAAGAGGCGGATTTATCACGGAAGTACAAACAAACAATAACATTCTCATGGTCATTGATAAAGAAATACCCACTGCTCCGAGATTCCCAAATACATCCAATAACAGATTTCAAAAATCAAAGAGCAATGAAGTACATGAATAAAAATCAATGGTCAATGTTCAAATCAGATGGACCACAAGATGGAGAGTCCTCGTAACTAGAAATGACGTACTATGAAGAGGCATAGAACTATGCAGATACCTGCATTAGCATTCCTTAAAATCATGGTGCCATGCCAAAAGGGTAGAATAAAGGGCTTAAACATACAAATTCAAGTGGTGGGGCTCACCTAATGCATCAGCCTCAAACAGCCACAACACCTACAACTTGACAAAGGGAAGACCCGGTAGCCAACGTAGAGATTCACCATAGCAGCCAGATCTTGAAACAGAGCGAGCTACTGATCGACCGCAACCAGAATTCGAACCCCATTAATCAGGCTAGAGACAGTCACATCTACCAACCTACTGTGGCTAATGCAATCACTACACTTGCAGCATGACAGGCATATGGATGTATCAAAACAAACCCTTGGCCACCAAACAGATAATCATTTCTAGGATTTTGAAGAAAAAAAAAACCTTGAATTTGCTTCAATTGATCCCAGATGTGCAACAAACAACCACTAGTCTACTCACCTGCTAGACGTGTAGAAGACCTGCACACCACGCTAAAAGTTCAATTCTATTCTGATATTTTAGTCATGATACTACAAAGAGATCTCTAGCATAAACATGAGCCAACCTTAGATTAATATGTATACAAATAGAGAGAAAACTAGAGAAACATGGGTCAAGAAGCAAAGAACTGAACACAATTGATGGTTCTTTTAAGCACTTCATACATAAAAACTTCGGAGAGTGATTTCCCCAACTTGTCACTAAAGAATGAGAAAAAAAGGTTTTCCACTGCAATTTTGATCGCATCCAAGTAACTCTACATAAGATAACTAACTCTACCAAGCGTAAAAACATATATAAAAAATAATTGATTTGAACCGCATCCCCAAATTAGGCCGAAGGAGGACCAAATTAATGGAATGACACTCAATTCAGATTCACCAAAAGTCTGATTTCTAGGATCTGCACACTGGCGGGACATCTGCATTGTTGCATAGCTGGTCCCTATCCAAGCGAAATGCCACACATAAGGAATCAGAATCGCTAAAAGTAGGCCTATTCGAATTACAATATGACACGCACATCTTGGCGGGACATTGAATATTTGGTCCTTTATGTGGACAATGGATGGTGTGGCTATATACAATTATATTTATAGAATTTATACGCTTTACAAGAAATGCATTCCCAATAAAAACTAATTGCAGATAACATAAAGTTCACACATTAATTCTGTGTTGTTTGACCTCTGTTCAGTCCCGGGTTCACACATTAACATTCGTTCTCATTTGAAGAAGAGATGCGCACAAGTTGAAGAAATATGCATGAGTTCAAATATGTAGCTGACCTCTAAAACTTACACCATATACATCTGCTCAGCTACATCCACACAAAACATTCTTTGTTGGGCCATTTCATCAAACAGTTAACATGCATAAAATACAGGAGGTATACACAAGGGGTTTTTTAGTTTTTATGAATGGGGCCATTGTAGTGACCTAAAATGATGATATTATGGTCCATGCACCAAAAGTCTGAAAGGGGGCTAAAAAATCCCTCTGCTTAGTTACATCCACACAAAACATTGCTTGTTGACCCATTTCATCGCATGCATGAAATACAAGAGGTATTACACAAGGGGCTTTTTAGTTTTCACAAGCGTGGCCATTTTTAAGTGACCTAAAATGATGGTATTACACAAGGGGCTTTTATCTCATTTCCCTCGTCTCAAAAAAAAAAAAACGTGGCTAATTCCTTACCATCCATTCATGACCATTGGTCGAATTCAATCGACGACCGTACAATCTGACTCAACATACAGAAGCTGCCTACATGTCGAGTGGATCGTCCTAACATGCATTAAGGATATTATTCATCACATCATGTCCGACATTTTTCACGGCTCGGATCCTACGTGCTTGGACGTATCAAACTGGACTAGACCATTGTCCATGTCGAGATTCGTGAAATGGGTCCCATCTGGATCAGGAAATCTAACTCTCCCAATCACAACAATGGGTATCGCCAGCCAGAGAAAACAATAAAATTTTGGTATGAAAAGCCAAACCACCGACACTTTTCTCTATCACAAGTATCAACTTCAGACGATAAAATACCTCTTTTAATCTCAACAATCATAACAATCAAATAAAGGAGCTTGGTCCCTCTGCCTACCTCTCTCCCTACAAAGCGTTTGGAACGTTCATCCTGGTAGTGGGGGTCAGTGCAATGGCCGTCTCCAAGTGCCACTCGAAGGAAGAAGAAACCGTGCCACTCGAAGGAAGAAGACACCTCGCCGCTCGAAGGAAGAAGTAAAATGTGAAAAGAGAGGATCGCCGCTCGAAGGAAAAAGTGAAAATGTGAGAAGAGAGGAAGGCGCTCGGTTATTTTACAAATCCTTTTCTGAATATTATAAAATTTTGAAATACGAAATAGTGTGCGTTTACCACTGTTTATAACAAAAACTCCGTTAACAATCGTACATGCACAGGACCATTTTGTATTATGTAAGAAAATTATAAATATTAAACATCTACAAATAGACGGATTATTTTAATGGTCTGGATAACGTTACATCATTGCCACTATTTTTATGAACAAGTCACCACTATTTTACATTATGTACAGAACTCACAGCTTTTTTACTTAAAAATAAAACGGTAAACAAAGCTTTGGAAAGCGGAGGGCTGTATAGGCCCCACCATGATGGATATGTTTCATCCAATCCATCCATCCATCCATTTCTCCACTTTGTGATCCACTTAAGACATGGAGTTGTCCCATTTTTTGGCTAATACCTTAAAATGATATGACAAATGCGATTAATGGCATGGATAAAACACTTACATGACTATGAGCCCCATAGAGCCCTGCTCCGTCCAGGTGGGGTACTACGCAATCTGCGTCTAGGGAATACCAGGGAGACGCGGATTTCCTGCGAAGGCGTTTCGCAGGAAGTTCCTGCGCTGGGAACCTAGGTGGGGTCCATTGCGATGTTTATGAGAAATCCACCCCGTTCATCCATTTTTTATGTTAATTTTAGGATATTAGGGAAAAAAGGAACCGGATCCATTGGTTAAGTGGGCCGATGACGTAAGAATTGAACGTCCACAGTTGAAATATTCATGGGGCCATAGAAGTTTTGAATCATGTTAATATTTGTGTTTTCAGTTAATCCCAGTAGGAATGAGGCTATGAACGGTATAGATCATGGTGGGCTCCACCTCAGTTTCCAGTTCAGGAACTTCCTACCAAAGCCTTTAGAAGGAAATCCTCCATATCACGGGAAGGAAATTTGATTTCGTACTGAGTTACAGTATGGTGTTATCATACTGAGTAAACTCTGTTGGGCCCCCTGTGAATTTATGTGGTTTATCCACACCGTCCATCCGTTTTTCCATATCATTTTAGGAGTTGATCCCAAAATTAAAGATTATCCAAAGATCAAGTGGATCATACCATAGGAAACAGTGGAAATAATGATTTCCACCGTTAAAACCATTCTGGGCCCCACAGTGATGTTTATTTGTCATCTAAACTTCTAATAAGATCAAAAAAACATGGATGAATGAAAAAACAAAAATAAGATTGATCCAAAACTTCTATGGCCCCTGAGAAATTTTCAACGGTAGACATTCAATTCATACTATTTCCTATGGTGTGGTCCATTTTAGCTCTATATATGCTTCAGTTTTGGGATAAGGCCCTAGAGCTGGGCACAAACCGACCCGATCCAGCAGATCCGACCCGATCTAAACCGATCCGAAGGCCTAGATCGATGTTGTTCGAGTTGGATTTGTCAGATCCGACTGTTCATCGAATCGAGTTCGGATCGTGGTTAATCTGGACCGATCTGAACTGAATGGATCCGATCTGGACCGATCCGAGATCCGATCCAGAGTTATTCTTATGAATATTTATCACATATATTTATCTTATGAACATGTTGGATGAAAAATAAACATCACTGGGGCTTTATAAATATATCAGGGGTGAAAATCAATACTACTACTTTTTCCTGTGGTATAGTCCACTTGAGCTTTGGATATGCATCAATTTTAGGTTCAACCACTAAAATGATCCGGTAAAACGAATGGACAACACGGATAAACCACATGCATTCACGGTAGGCCTCAACAGAGTTTATTCAGTACGATAAGAGCCCACTGAGAAATTTTGTGATGTGCACGTCAAGTCGTCAACACAGCTCAGCAGCTTGGATATGAATTGCGTAGTGAGCAACTCACTACACTTAGCGTACGGAGTGAAGTCTGTGAGGTCCATCCATTCATCTCATACAATCATCCAAACATCCATCAATCCATTTATCCAACCATTCCATCCATCTATATATCCAGTCATCCAAACATCCAACCATACATCCATCCATCCAACCATACTATCCATCCATCCAACATCTGACCATCTCATTCATACATCTGATCATCCATACCATCTATCCATCAAACATGGTTGATCTTGTGATTGTCGGTGATGTGCAACATTCGATTGTTGATTGAAGACTTAATGAAGTGATGCACGATGATTTCCACCATCCGATAAAGGATTGGAGGTTGATCGGATGGTCAACAACACTTTCTATATATTGTTCGATTGTTGATTGGAGGTCGATCAAGCGATTGTCGATGTGCACCATTCTATCGTCAATAGGGAAATTGATAACAAGATTTATGTCGATTTGTATCGTTCAATCATTAATTGGAGGTTCAGTTTGCGATGATTTACAATTTCGTTGCAAATACTCTAACATTTTGCAATGAAATTACGTTCATCGCAAAAGGTTTCAGTTTGTATTTGTCTCAACGAGTGAACCTGATCGTTGCTAAAACAGACTATTTGCAGCGACTTGCGTGTGGTGGCAAAAAATAATCTTTTGCAACAACACTCAATTCGTCGCATAAAGTGGACATTAGCGATGACCATAAAAACGCGTGGCGAAACGACTTTCCCGCCATGCAATTTTCCCGGGAGAAATTGGTGGGAAACGTTTTAGCGACGATAATTATAGCTCGTTGCAAAAATATTGACTATTTGCGATGATTTACAATGTTGTTGCAAATACTCTAACATTTTGCAATGAAATTACGTTCGTCACAAAAGGTTTCAGTTTGTATTTGTCGCAACGAGTGAACCTAGTCGTCGCTAAAATAGATTATTTACAGCGACTTGCATGTGATGGCAAAAAATAATCTTTTGCAACGACACTCAATTTGTCGCATAAAGTGGACATTAGCGATGACCATAGAAACACGTGGCGAAATGACTTTCCCGCTATGAAATTTTCCCGGGAGAAATTGGTGGGAAACGTTTTAGCGACGATAATTATAGTTTGTTGTAAAAACGTCGACTATTTGCAATGATTTACAATGTTGTTGCAAATACTCTAATATTTTGCAATGAAACTACGTTCGTCGCAAAATGTTTCAATTTGTATTTGTCGCAACGAGTTAACCTAGTCGTCGCTAAAACAGACTATTTGCAGCGACTTCCGTGTCGTGGCAAAAAATAATGTTTTGCCAGGACACTCAATTCGTCACATAAAGTGGTCATTAGTGATGACCATAGAAACGCGTGGCAAAATGTCTTTCCCGCCATGTAATTTTCCTGGGAGAAATTGGTGGGAAACATTTTAGCGACGATACTTATATCTCGTCGCAAAAACGTCGACTAATTGCGATGATTTACAATGTTGTTGCAAATACTCTACATTTTGCAATGAAACTACATTCATTACAAAAGGTTTCAGTTTATATTTGTCGCAACGAGTTAATCTGGTCATCGCTAAAACAGACTATTTGCAACAACTTTCGTGTCGTGGTAAAAAATATTGTTTTGCCACAACACTCAATTCGTCGCATAAAGTGGACATTAGCGATGACTATAGAAACGCGTGGCGAAATGTCTTTCCCGCCATGTAATTTTTTCGGGAGAAATTGGTGGGAAACGTTTTAGCGATGATAATTATAGCTCGTTGCAAACATGTTGACTATTTGCGATGATTTACAATGTTGTTGCAAATACTCTAATATTTCGCAATGAAACTACGATCATCGCAAAAAGTATAATTATGTATTTTTTGCAATGGGTTGAACTAGTCGTTGCAAAAGCTACTATTTGTGACAACTTTTTTGTCGTTGTAAAAATTTTTTTTTTACGACACCTAATTTGTCACAAAAAGTGGCTATTAGCGACGACTGGTTAAGATCGTTGTAAAAAATTCATACGAAAACTTTTTGCGACAAGTTTTGCGACGATAATTGAAGCTCGTCGCAAAAAAGTTAATTATTAGTGACGATTTAAACTGTCATCGTAAATAATCTATTTTTTTGCAATGACTTGAAATGTTGTTGTAAAAAATTGCATTTCGCAATGAAATTAGACTCGTCGCTAAAAAAAATCGTTGGCAAAAGTCTAATTTGTTGTAGTGATGTACATGCACCTACCCACATGCGGCCCACACTCACCTACCTGCATGCGGCCCACACACACATGGGCACTCGAACACATGACTTCAGTATTGAAATGTAGTGCATTTAAGTAACATCCCAGATTTCAAAACTCAAGTTTAATACTCATTTTCTGAAATCTCGAGTGTTAACCTTTGAAGATAGCACACATTTCAACATGTAATTTTTTTTCTTTTATAAGTGAGCACTGCAGCAAAAGAGTAACAAATTAAGCATAAAAGAAAAGTCTGAATATATATTCAAAATATACAAGTGACTGCCCATGGGACTTATACAAACCAATGTCTCTTCACTAACAAATATAGGAAATAAACAATTTAACATATGAAAGAAAATAAAATATAGCTAGACTTGAGTTGCAAGATCGCACTACTTCTCTTGGGGCAGATACGGATATACATCCCTGATATCTGTATCCTACTCCTCATCAGTCTGAACATAAGCATTATTCAGATCACCTATATCATTTATACGATTGCATATTTCAAAGCATGAGTGGTCAGCTCAGTGAGAAATTTCCTCAAGATTACACACCATCACATTATCCAAATATAGTTTTAAACAAGAAAACATATAAAACAATTCACGATGCAATCTTATTTAAATACATGGATGAGTGAATGCACATCAGTGTGGGGATGCTCATCTAGCTGGCTTTTTGGTAAAACCCATGAGTGGGGCGAAATCCACATGTAATCTTAAGTAGCCAGTCACCAATGAAAGTACAACAAGTACATGCTTAAATGACAACTCTCACAAAATTAAACATTCGTACAATGCACTAGTTTTTCCAAATAGTCGACTAGGCACCCGATAATACCCAGATGTCATGAAATGCATCATGATTAATTCAACCATTATTAGTCCAATTACAAACAACCATTTAAAAAAATTTTAAAGGTCACTATGGGGGGCTCATCACTCATCATAGGTTGACAACTCGGGCATAGTGTCCCATACTACTACTCTCGGCTCATGAGACTCCAACAACTAGGATATTTAATGGTATAACCTCTTCACCTAGTTGCCAATCATAATTCAATAAGTGGAATTTTCCATTGTAAGGTTATACAAAAATAGTCCATCAAAACCACATAGGGCAAATAGTCTATCAAAGGATGTGATAAAAATTGATTATGCCCAAAAGCCTCATAGGCACAAATGATCCACAAGATGATAAGTCCACAACAAAATTCTATTTAATCCATTAGAAAAAATGGCTACTAGTTTGAGAGACCATTGTTAATCACAATCATTCAAGTTTACATCACAATTCTGTATATACATATATAAGTGGAGTTTTCCACTAATTGATGTGGTAATTCAAGCTTCACAAATAATCCACACATATGAGAAGATATTCATGTATAACATTTTTATTTTTATTTTACTAGCTTGTTAGTACACACCTGTTGTCAGTACACACTCCATTGTTAGCCACCCCTATTAGAGAATCGACATCAAGAGCTCAATGTTGAAACGAGGTATCTTCACTCAGTCTACCACTTGAGCTATGGATCAGGGTGTTATTCATGTACAACATGTAAGTATTTATACTAAATAAATGTTGAGCATATGATATGATGGTCTATTCCAATAACTAACACAAGTAATAATGAAATAAAACTATCAATTATCAGTTAACATTAAAAGGGAAACTATCACTTAAACTAACATGAAAGCGGAAAGCCTAAGGGAAAAGGTTATCACCTTACAAATTGAATCATTTACTAGTGCCGCTAGGAGGTGCATGCGCCTTTAGGATCAAATCCTATCATGAATTATGAAATTGTACGATTAGATACAAGTTCTAGACCATATTTATAATTAAGATCATAATTTAAGGTTTGGATTACTTACATTTAGGGTTTCATCCTGAAATCTAGGTCTAGGCTTAGATTTTAGGCTTTAAACTCTAATTGATGTACAATTAATCATAATGTTAATAATATTAATAATTACAAAATAATAATAATAATATATTATTATTATTATTAGTATTAATAATATTAAAAATAATAACAATAATTAATATTAACTAACATGATAATAATAATAACAGTAATTAATAATCATTATAATAACAATGATGGTAATAAATAACGTAATCTAATATTAATAATAATATTTAAGAACGATAAATAAAAAATTAATATCTAATAATTATAATTGTTTATAATAATTAATATTATCATAAATAATCTACTAATGGCCAATCATATCTAATAATAATAATAGTGGTAACAATGATAATAGTAAATCAAAAAAAATATAGTTTGAGAAGAAATGTTGACTCACCTATTCATTGAGTCGACTTAGCTCAACCGGATCCATATTGATCTTGAATCGAGATTGACTCAGAATGAGAAACGACCCTCCTAACAAAGCTTCTGAGGAAGTGGATAGATGTGATGCCTATCTCCCCTAAACTGGACTCAGTGGATTTCACTGAGTCAACTCCGCAGTTTATTTTATTTTATTTTATTTTATTTTTATTTTGAGTCAACTCCATAGTTACTCATGCAAGGCAGCAGTGAATCGGATTAACACAACTTCGACTCAAACTGAGTTTCCATGAAGTTGGTTGAGATTGCAGTAGTTACTGGACCAGGCTCCAATCACCACTCAGCCCGCTGAACCGAAAATGCCCCCAAAACGATTCAGATTCAGGTTGAACTCGGATTGACTTGCCAAGTCGACTCAGCGACTCACTCTCCTTCCTTCTTCATTCTTTTCCTATCTTCTTTCTTTATGGACTTCTCCATTCAAACACACATAAGAGAAATGCTCACATCATAAAATGTCACCACATGTTATAAGATTTATATTGGATTGGACCGGCTATAAAGTTGGTATTTCTGCTCACATCCAACTTGCCTACTGGAGAAATTACCATTTGCTTGCGGATAACTGCCAACCTATCATATGCATGAGATATCCACTCCGTCCAATATGTTGGCCCCACTATGAGGATTAACTTTTGCAAATATCAGCCCCATCAGCTCATAAGGTGGGCCACACAAAATAAATAATGATATTTGCAAAAGGCGAACCTCATGGTGGGACCAACCTATTAGACAGGTTAAATATTGCACGCCTATGACATGTTGGAAGTTTTCGGACCAGTTCGATTTTATCATTTCTTCTAATATAAATTTGCTACTAAAACATTACAAAATCATAACATGACATCAGAAAGTTATCACCTACAACTAGCTGTAGGTTAACTTCACCTGCGACCCATTTTTACAAACATCCTACTTTAAATATATGGTACTTTTGAGGGCAAACATTGAAATATGAAAATTCCAGAGGCATAAGCATCTGTCCTGAAATGTCTCCTTATGTTTTGTTTGGCCACGTGAAGCCTGATCATCATATATGTATTGTTCACCCCGCTAGCACTTTTACAAGTTAGCTTCGTACTAAGCTCGTTGGGGTCACAATATATTGGGGTCCGGGAGCATAGCCTCATGAAAGATAATTTTGTAATTTCACATGCTGTTTTATGTAAATCTTAATTTACTTGGAGTCGTATATATTCCATCATGAGAGAGGGAGAGCACTATGATTGTACTGAGAAGTGCTTTATTTTTTTATTGCGTTTTGGGAAGATGGGCCTTTGGGTGTATTTGGTATGATTTCAATCTCCAAAAATATATTGAATTTGCTAACTCACATCAATTAGCACGGATTATGCTCCCAAACGGTCAGTCTGGTGGCCCAGCCAAATGTATTTCCTATATATATATATATATATATATATATATATATATATATATATATATATATATATATATATATATATATTATCTACATCCGTGGAGATGTACATTCAACATCAAGTGGGTTGGATATTTCAACACTGAAATCATGTGATCAAGTGCCCACGTGGTGTGTGTATGGTGTGGGTGTGTGTAAAAAAAATAAAATAAAAATCCAACATCAATTTTGAAGATCACTCCAAAATCATACACGTTTGGTAGTTAGTTATGCTGTTTCTATCAACCTTACGCCACCATCAAAAGATCGTATCTGTCGATGATCTTCACCATATGAGTAACAGGAAAATAGATGGTTAAGATCGAAGATAGTGAACAGTTATATTCAACAGAAAAACTTTATTGATTACAGTATCCAAAAAGCATGATATTTGGACCATGCCCTATCCACAGTGGGGTCCACCGATTGGACGTTTCAGATCATTCAACTATCCTAAAATGTGGGCTCCATCCAGCAACGAATGGTGGAAGAGTAGGATCTGCTAAAAAAAAATGGCATCTATTTAGTGTACCAAATAACATTATATGCCTGAGCATCAAGTGGGTGGCGAGAAAGAGATTGTCTGGAAAGTGCTGGTCTATGGATGGCCCATCCATGAGCACTGAATTCTAAGGATCAATCCCTAAATCTGGACCTTAGATTTTCCATCGGTCTCAATCAATAAGAGTCAAAAGGTGGTTTATCCATTGCTTTCATGGAATTACACAAGTGGGCTCTTTATCTCATCTTTAAGTCATTTGAGTGGTCCAGTCTCATGGCTGAGGAATATTGGAATGGATTAGGTGTTGCCCGTGGTAACACGCTAGTAGGTGTTTTCCTGATAGTGGGGCCACGTTAATGAATGTGTTGTACATCCACACCGTCCATCAGTTTTTTCGGCTAATTTTTGGTTATGATCAAGAAAATGAAGCAGATCAAAATCTTAAGTGGACCACACAGGAGGGATTAAATGCCCACCATCATAAGTTTCTTGGGGGCTACAAAAGTTTTGGATAAATGTGTTTTCCCTTCATCCAGTCTGTGTGAGCTTATCAACAGGTTGGATGGTAAATAAACATTACGATGGACCTAGGAAGCTTTTAATGGTGGGCTTTTAATGACCACTATTTCTTGTGGTGTGGTCCACTTGAGATTTAGATCTAATCATTTTTTGGATCATGCCCTAGAACTATCTGGAAAAATTCAAGGTATTAGATGTGTATGCTATGGTTGTAAATTCGCCTCATCAAGCCTGTCCATGTTCATATGCAATCAGCATGGATCAGATATAGATACAATGTGCTTTTGTTTGCGGTCCACTAAATTGAAACTCATCCATCCATCACCTGGAATGCATAGATGCCAATCTGGACCGCCCAATTTGTGGGACCATTGTAGATAAAGTCATCACATTGATATGATGATCTTAAAAATCAAACCGGTGGACGGTCGAAACGAAAATTATATTCTCCAAATTAAATGGGTAATTCAAACTATTAAGATAATCTACACCATCTGATTTTGGGTCACTGATGTTTAAGATAATCTACACCATCTGATTTTGGGTCACTGATGTTTAAGATAATCTACACCATCTGATTTTGGGTCACTGATGTTCATCCAAAATTGGCATGTATCTTGGCTGACTAGGTGATTTCGTAGGAGATCTGAGACACATAGCAGGTGGGACTCGTCAGAAGAGTCATGCTCACCTACGCACGCATCTACACACATATGCACCTTTGCACATGTGTCATGGCCGTCTGATCAAAATGGTACGGAATCTCATGAAAGCCAAAGAGACAAATTTTCACCTTGATATAAAATTTTAGTGGGCCATAGAAAGAGAAATGCAAATCAAGGGAGGAAACTGTTTTCATTTTTCATGTCCCACTAAATTTCGGATCAAAGTAAAAATTGGGACAGGAGGTTTCATGAGGTGCTGCTTCACGCAGACCATTCAGATTTTGGAGTCACATCATGTGCTATGACTTTAAAAAAAATAAAATTTCACGAGTTTCGTACGCAGCTGAGCATTCGTGTGTTTGTATATATATATATATATATATATATATATTGTAAACCTCCTTGATTGATCTTTTTTCACTTGTTGTTGCTTAAGCTACCCCACGTTGGACCTTGTGATGATGGGTTATTTGTACGGTTCCCATGAAATGACTGTGTTTTATATATATATATATATATATATATATATATATATATATATATATATATGTAAACCTCCTTGATTGATCTTCAGACGAGCCACCTTGCTTTTTCACTTGTTGTTGCTTAAGCTACCCCACGTTGGACCTTATGATGATGGGTTATTTGTACGGTTCCCATGAAATGACTGTGTTACTGAGATAAAGATATTTCAACTAGCTAGTAACTTTAGAATAATCTGAGATAGAATTCTAAGTCAACATAGGATCAAGTAAATGGTCCTTTTCAATGTCTCAGAACTCTAATTAAGAGCTATCAATGCTCAACCATGGGTTGGCTAATGTATACCATACATACTATGTCGGGCCTTGTACAGCTAATTAATCATGGACGTTAGTTTGATTGCTGACGCTTCACTGGAAAAAAGATGAACTAATGGCAAGGAGAACATACATACATGCATGCATATGTACGCACATGTATGTACATATATACACACGCGTGTAAAAATATATATTCATATACCTTAAAAAAAATTTTTAATTTTCTGTGTAGGGAATTGGGTTCTTGTTTAATTCTTAGTATTTCACTATCTTTACTTAAATTTTCGTATTAAAGTCTTACGATAAGAATAGTTGAGATTTCCTCTAATACATCTTGAAGAGATATTGCAATATGTGTAGGGAGGTGATGAAAGCAAACCCCATTACGATTCACACAATGATAAAATAAGAGTAAACAAAGCATGTACAAGTATACACGATTTTTACATGTAAAACTCTTGGAGGAAAAGACTACGACACAAAGTGATAATGATTCACTATGAAAATGAAAATATAAGAAATAAATGCACTTACTCTTATGAGAACTCCTTCGAATCTCTCCAAAATCATAGATTTTCCTCTCTAAAACCCTTAATGACACCTTGTCATACCCTAATCTTGATTACACCCGATATATATAGTGTTACAATTGAAATAAGAAATATATTGCATACTTATGTAGAACCGTGTGTGCCGTCGATCTATACATAAATTGAGCAGTCCATGTTCGATCAATCTAGTATGTTTGATCGATCAAACACGCACGAAAGTGTCCACATAGTTAATTGGATTTTTCCAAATTCTGTTGATCGATCGACCCGATAGTTTAATCGATTAGGATTGTCCAAAAATGTCAAGAGACCAATCTGTATAATTCGAGGTTCAGTTGATTGATCAATCAGGGTGGTCGATTGATTAAACCCATGTTCCATATACAGATTGAAGATAGATCACAATAATCTCCACCATGGATTCAATCTTCATGATCCACAACTTCACGTTAACATCACCATCTCTAATTGCCTCCATCATAGCTTCACTATTGCCGTCGCTTTTCCTGCACACTTCATTTTCATCCACCTTTCACTAGACTCCAAGAAGTCGAACAAAATCAAAACTTCTTTGTGGGAACCACCATTGTAAGTATATCCGCCGAATTTATGATCATGTGGATCTTCTTGAGAGTAACACCGTCTTCCTCAAGTACTTGCTGGATAAAATGATGACAAACATCAATATGATTGGTTTTAGAATGGTAAATTGAATTCTTTATCAAATTGATTGTACTTTTGCTATCACAATTAATTGACACAACTTACTGCTGAAGCTCAAGTTCGTTCATCATTCCTCCCAACAAACACCTTCCTTGAATGCTTCTGTCATCACCATATACTCAGCGAATGTTGTGTAAAGAGAACTACAAATTAAAACTTTAACATTCAACTGATCGCTTCACCCACAAATATAAATGAGTAACTGGAAGTTGACCTTCTGTAGTCCACATTCCCTATGTAGTTCGAATCAACTTAACCTATAAGCTTTCCCTATGATTTCTGAAATATCAAGACATAGTCCTCTATACCTCGTAGAGAACGAAGTAGCCATTTCACTACCTCTCAATATGCTTGTCAGGGTTTAACATATATTTGCTCATAATATGGACTGCATATGAAATATCTGATCTCATAGAGACCATGATATACATCAAATTTCCAACCGTGCTTGCATAGGGCACACAAGACATATCTAGTTTTTTTTTTTTCCCCATCTGTAATGGGACATTGATATGAATAAGGCTTAAAGTGAGTAGCATGGGTATACTAATTGGCTTAGCCTTGTCCATCCCAAACTTTACCAATATCTTTTCAAGGTACTCTGTTTGAGATAATTATAACCTACTCCTCTCCTTATATCTATGTATGTATATGCCGAGAATCTTCCTCACAACCCCTAGATCTTTTATTTCAAATGTCACTGATAGCTAAGTCTTCAATATATTGATTTTTTTTTTTTTTTTGATATATTGATCTCAGACATGCTTTGATTGGCGATAAGCATGTCATCAATATATAATACCAATAAAATGAATCTTCTATCACTTATTGTCTTAAAATAGATATAATGATCATATTCACTCCTAGTAAACTAATGACTCACCATGAAAGTATTAAGTAACTGTTTCAAGTCGTACAACAAACTTGTTAATGTGCAAATCTTATTTTATAACCCATTTTCTTCGAACTCCTCTGATTGCTTCATGTATATCTGTTCTTACAATTTCCCATGTAGGAAAGTAGTTGTAACATCCATCTATTCTAGTTCCAGATTGTATTGGAAAACCAGTATCAACACAAATATGATAGATACCTACTTGACCATAACTGCAAAAATCTTGCCGAAGTTGACACACTCCTATGCATAACCTTTTACAACCAATCTTGTCTTGTACCTATCATGCACTACGCCAAAACAGCGAAAAAAGGACAGTCCAAAACCGTCTCAAATGACCAAAAAGGACGGTCATGGACCGTCGCAAGGGCAGTCAAATTTTGACGTGTCGTATTACTTAAAGGACGGTTGAAAACCTTCATTTTTATTGACGAAAAAAGGAAAGTTATGGACCGTCCTTAAAAAGGACTATCATGGACCGTCTCTTATGAGCATGGCCGTCCTTAAAAAGGACTGTCATGGACCGTCTCTTATGAACCTTCAAAGGACGGCCATGGACCGTCCTTAAAAAGGACTGTCACAAACCGTCTCTTATGAGCCTTCAAAGGATGGTTAAAGCGTCTCTTATGAGCCTTCAAAGGATGGTTAAAGACTGTCCTTTAAAAGAACGGTCATCGACCGTCCTTAAAAAAGACTACTATGAACCGTCTCTTATGAGCCTTCAAAGGACAGTTATGGACCGTCCTTAAAAGGACTGCTATTGGCCGTCCCTTGTGACCCTTAAAAGGACATTTTCAAATTTGACCTGTTACAATATATTTCATCATATTCTTCCTGATATACACCTGTTATACAATATATTTCATCATATTCTTCCTGATATACACCTGTTATACAATATATTTCATCATATTCACATTTACATCCATCTAAACCCAAATTACACAAATCCATCCAAACATAAACTACATCCATACAAATACAAATAATCTTATCCACATTACATTCATCCACGTATAATACATAAAGTTTAACATCATAAGTTAAAAAAAAAGAAGAAAAAAATCAGCAATAATTTCTTTTTGTCTTTCATTTAATAAAAAAATATTCAACTAACAAAACATTATAATTCAGAATCATGAAGAATTGTAGAAACTTCTTCCCAAAAAGTGGGCACTTTTTAAAAATAAAACAGATCATTAAAATAAAACTAATACAAGCAAATAATGCAAAAAAGTGTTTCAATTAATAGAAACAACAATAAAAATTAAGCTTTGTAAAAAGGGGCATCTGTTAAAAGGGATACATTCTTGTTTGTTGCCATGTGAATGTGATTGGGCTACATTATTACAGCAATTGGGTTCGGGATCAGGTTTAGGTTTAAGTTTTCAAGTTTAGGTTTAGGTTAGAGAGTTGAGATTAGGATTAGGTGTAGGTCTAAGTATAACGATTTGAGAATACATTTAGGTTTTAGGTTTAGGTTTAGGTTATAGGTTATAGGTTATAGGTTTAGGTTTAGGTTTTAGGTTTAGGTTAAGGTTTAGGTTATAGGTTTTGGTTTAGGTTTAGGTTATGGTTAAGGTTTAGGTTTAGGTTTAGGTTATAGGTTTAGGTTAAGGTTTAGGTTTAGGTTATAGGTTATGGTATATAGGTTATAGCTTTAGGGAATTGAGAATAGGTTAAGGTTAAGGTTTAGGTTTAGGAAATCGGGTTCGGGTTCGGGATTGGGTTTAGGTTTGAGTTTTCAAGTTTAGGTTTAAGTTTAAGTTAGGGAGTTGAGATTAGGATTAGGTGTAGGTTTAGGTTTAGGGATTTGAGAATACATTTAGTTTATAGGTTTAGGTTTAGGTTATAGGTTAAGGTTTAGGTTATAAGCTATAGGTTTAGGGAATTGAGAATAGGTTAAGGTTTAGGTTTAGGAAATCGGGTTCGGGTTCGAGATCGGGTTTAGGTTTGGGTTTTCAAGTTTAAGTTTAGGTTTAGATTAGGGAGTTGAGATTAGGATTAGGTGTAGGTTTAGGTTTAGGGATTTGAGAATACATTTAGGTTATAGGTTTAGGTTAAGGTTTAGGTTTAGGTTATAAGCTATAAGTTTAGGGAATTGAGAATAGGTTAAGGTTTAGGTTTAAGAAATTGGGTTCGGGTTCGGGATCGGGTTTAGGTTTGGGTTTTCAAGTTTAGGTTTAGGTTTAGGTTAGGGAGTTGAGATTAGGATTAAGTGTAGGTTTAGGTTTAGGGATTTGAGAATACATTTAGGTTTTAGGTTTAGGTTTAAGTTATAGGTTATAGGTTATAGGTTTAGGTTTAGGTTTAGGTTTAGGTTTAGATTAAGGTTTAGGTTTATGTTATAAGCTATAGGTTTAGGGAATTGAGAATAGGTTAAGGTTTAGGTTTAGGAAATCGGGTTTGGGTTTGGGATCGGGTTTAGGTTTGGGTTTTCAAGTTTAGGTATAGGTTAGGGAGTTGAGATTAAGATTAGGTATAGGTTTAGGTTTAGGGATTTGAGAATACATTTAGGTTTTAGGTTTAGGTTTAGGTTTAGGTTATAAGATATAGGTTTAGGGAATTAAGAATAAGTTAAGGTTTAGGTTTAGGAAATTGGGTTCGGGTTTGGGATCGGGTTTAGGTTTGGGTTTTCAAGTTTAGGTTTAGGTTTAGGTTTAGGTTTAGATTAGGTGTAGGTTTAGGTTTATGGATTTGAGAATATCATTTAGGTTTTAGGTTTAGGTTTAGGTTAAGGTTAGGTTATAATAGGTTTAGGTTTAGGTTTAGGTTAAGGTTTAGGTTTAGGTTATAATAAGCTATAGGTTTAGGGAATTGAGAATAGGTTAAGGTTTAGGTTTAGGAAATCGGGTTCGGGTTTGGGATTAGGTTTAGGTTTAGGTTTTCAAGTTTAGGTTTAGGTTTAGGTTAGGGAGTTGAGATTAGGATTAGGTGTAGGTTTAGGTTTAGGGATTGAGAATACATTTAGGTTTTAGGTTTAGGTTTAGGTTTAGGTTTAGGTTAAGTTTTAGGTTTAGGTTATAAGTATAGGTTTAGGGAATTAGAGAATAGGTTAAGGTTTAGGTTTAGGAAATCGGGTTCGGGTTCGGGATCGGGTTTAGGTTTGGATTTTCAAGTTTAGGTTTAGGTTTAGGTTAGGAAGTTGAGATTAGGATTAGGTGTAGGTTTAGGTTTAGGTATTTGAGAATACATCTAGGTTTTAGGTTATAGGTTAGGGTTTAGGTTTAGGTTTAAGTTTTAGGTTTAGGTTAAGGTTAGGTTATAGGTTATAAGTTTAGGTTTAGGTTATAGGTTAAGGTTTTAGGTCATAGGTTTTGGTTTAGGTTAAGGTTATAGGTTTAGGTTTAGGTTTAGGTTATAAGCTATAGGTTTAGGGAATTGAGAATAGGTTAAGGTTTAGGTTTAGGAAATCGGGTTCGGGTTTGGGATCGGGTTTAGGTTTAGGTTAAGGAGTTGAGATTAGGATTAGGTGTAGGTTTAGGGATTTGAGAATACATTTAGGTTTAGGTTTAGGATTAGGTTTAGGTTTAGGTTTAGGTTATAAGCTATAGGTTTAGGTTTAGGTTAGTGAGAATGGGTTAGGGAATGAGTTTAGGTTTAGGAAATTGGGTTCGGGTTCGGGATCGGGTTTAGGTTTGGGTTTTCAAGTTAAGGTTTAGGTTTAGGTTAGGGAGTTGAGATTAAGATTAAGTGTAGGTTTAGGTTTAGGGATTTGAGAATACATTTAGGTTTTTGGGTTATAGGTTATAGGTTTAGGTTTAGTTTAGGTTAAGGTTTAGTTTAGGTTTAGGTTTAGGTTATAAGCTATAGGTTTGGGAATTGAGAATAGGTTAAAGTTTAGGTTTAGGAAATAGGGTTCGGGTTAGGGTTGGGTTTAGGTTTGGGTTTTCAAGTTTAGGTTTAGGTTTAGGTTAGGGAGTTGAGATTAGGATTAGGTGTAGGTTTAGGTTTTGGGATTTGAGAATAGGTTTAGGTTATAAGTATAGGTTTAGGTTGAGTTTAGGTTATAAGTTATAGGTTTCGGATTTGAGAGAATAGGTTTAGGTTATAAGTATAGGTTTAGGTTAGGTTATAGGTTAAGGTTTCGGATTTGAGTTTAGGTTATAGGTTATAGTTATAAGTTTAGGTTTAGGTTTAGGTTTAGGTTATAGGTTTTGGGAATTGAGAATAGGTTTAGGTTTAGGTTAGGTTAGGTTATAGGTAAAGGTTTATTGGTTTAGGTTTAGGTTTAGGTTATAGGTTTTGGGATTTGAGAATAGGTTTAGGTTTAGGTTAGGTTATAGGTAAAGGTTTAGGGAATTGAGTTTAGTTTATAGGTTTAGGTTTAGGTTATATAGGTTTAGGTTTAGGTTTTAGGTTTTAGGTTTAGGTATAGGCTTAGGTTAAGGGTTATATGTTTAGATTTAGGTTTAGGAATTCGGGTTTGGGTTCGTGTTTGGGTTCGGGTTTAGGTTATAGGTTTAGGTTGAGGTTTAGGTTTATGTTAATGTTGTAAGTTATAGGTTATAAGTATAGGTTATAGGTTTAGGTTAAGTTTAGGTTAAGGTTATAATTATAGGTTATAGGTTTAGGTTAAGGTTAAGGTTTAGGTTTAGGTTATAAGTATAGGTTTTGGGATTTGAGAATAGGTTTAGGTTATAAATATAAGTTTAGGTTAGGGAATTGTAGGTTAAAGTTTAGGTTGAGTTTAGGTTATAGGTTTAGGTTTAGGGAATTGAGAATAGGTTAAGGTTTAGGTTTTGGAAATCGGGTTCGAGTTTGGGATCGGGTTTAGGTTTAGGTTTTCAAGTTTAGGTTTAGGTTATAGGTCAAGGAGTTGAGATTAGGATTAGGTGTAGGTTTAGGTTTAGGGATTTGAGAATACATTTAGATTTTAGGTTTAGGTATAGGTATAGGTTTATGTTTAGGTTTAGTTAAGGTTTAGGTTTAGGCTATAAGCTATAGGTTTTAGGATTTGAGAATAGGTTTAGGTTATATGTTAAGGGTGTGGTCCCTGCAAATACAAATATAAACACGGCCTGCTCCAATTGGCCAGGCCCTTCCAATGTTGTCCATAGGAAATGGACAGCTTCATCATGGTCATAACAGCGGTTCCCACCTTTCAGGGACCCCCGCTCAACATCCGGATAGCTCCGACGCACATTTGGGTTTACTCCATTAATTTCAAGCAAATACATAAACACGGCCTGTCCAAATGGCCAGGCCCCTCCAATGGTCATAACAGTGGTTCCCACCTTCCAGGGACCCCCGCTCAACATCTAGATAGCTCCGATGCACATCCAGATATATAAATGGGTACAGTTTCAAATAACATTATTAGCAATGTTTCAAATGCATACCTCCTTTAGAAAGTCCTTCAGTTGATCCTTATGAAAGTCCTGATCTGTAAGAACCTTAACGGCAACATCCTGCATTCCATGATTGAATAAATAAGAAGATGTATCACCTTTACTTTCAAGTCAAACAAAAATGGGACAGAGAAACATGTAAGAAACACGAAGAAAAATGTGGATTTTTTTGAATATGATAGAGAGATTGGTCTAGGAACTGAACCGCAAATTACTCTCATCAGGTTAGTTATCAGAATAACATTTCTAGAGAAGTTCCCTGCATTAAACGCTTGCCTATGTAATTCAATTATCTTCAGTAAAATCAAATTACCATCTTAAAATAAATGCATGCCACACATGCGAAATGTCATTTTCAAACCAAACTACACTCCCTATTTTCAAATCTCACGCGGCCACTTCATTCCCCCACTATCTCCCTCGATTTCCTCACTCTTACCTCTCCGTCTCTCTCTCTTGAAGCAAAAAAGAAGAAGACGAAAAAAAAACTTTTATGTTTTTTCAATCCATCTTCCATTTTCTTCTTAATAAGAAAATTCATATTTACTAATATTTCCATTTTTCTATTTTTCAAAAGAATGAATTCGGACTCCGAAAGCATCAGCTCCAACTTAGTATATACACATGGATGGTGCCGGATGGCTTCTTTTTTGTCACTTGTAGTTCTTCTTCTTATTCTTCTTATTTTTTGGTATTTCCTAATCTTATTTTCATTTATCATCCTACAAGGCACCCCATGACATTACTAGGAAGTATGGGGCTGTTAAACAGGTTGATGATTCTTCTACAAAGGCATGGCTTGAAAAGATGCGGACACTGTTTATCAGGAAGGCATCAGGGTTCTCTTCTCGTAGTGTGATTATTGGGGATGCATATAAAGGGATTCATGAAATTGGTTTACCATTAGAAATTGCTCAAAAGGACATACATATTTGAAAGTTGGTTAAATCATAAACAGGCGTATTATGGACGGAGATATTGTTTTCATTAATAGGTCGCCTAGTACTCATAAACATTCATTGCAAGCATTTTCTGTCTATGTGCATGATGACCATATTGTTAAGATCAATCCTCTTATTTGGGCTCCCTAGGTGCGGATTTTGATGGGGATTGCGTTCATATGCTACTTCATAGATCATATTCCGAGATAAAAGGTGTCAATTATATATATATATATATATATATAATTATAGTTCAAAAGTAGACAATAAAGAGCACAAATTCTGATTATAAAGGTGATATTTAGAGTTAAGCTTACCGTCATTGTCATGTTGAAACCGTTCCTTGAATATGAGGACGTCCCTTATTGATCTAAAACAGTTAAAGAGAATTACAATTAAAAGAAAGAAAGAAAAAAGAAAAGAAAAGAAGGCAAGCAGGTAATTCGACACTCAAATGCTACTCAAATGCTACTAAAAAAATATATAAACTTATCTTGTTAACTCCCCCTAAAGTGACACCTACACCAACTTGCAACAACGGAAACCAGATCAGTCCCAAATGTGTACGTAGCAATCAAGGAAGAAATGGGTTATACTGAAATTGTTATTAAATAGAAAGAAATATATTATAACACAAACAATCAGAAACCAAAAATCACTAAAGTGGAATGGAACTCCCAATACACAAAGATGATCATATATAACATGAGCATGAACAAAAGAAACCTAGGGTGTGTTTGGATGTACAACTCAGCAACCTAGACGGAAACTAGAGAAATGACCAAATTGTAATCAATTTTCTGAGCTAGCTTCATGTTGGATGCATTGGAATTCCAATTTGGAAAGAACACATCTCTTGGCCATCATTTTTTATTAGACAAATTGCTGAAGTGCATGTATGAATGGATGTTCCATTTGAAATGGATTGCAAGAATTGAAGATAGAGAGTTGCAATTTGAGCATCTAAAGGACAGACCATGTAGAAAATTATTCAGCCATGCATGTATGAATGGATGATCTGAATTGCATTAGTTATTGTGGTAAAGTGAAAATTACCAATTTGTAATTATAGTATGGATGGTATGGGTTTGGGACTTTGGCTCTTAAGTGCAATCGTTATACTTTGAAGATGGACTTGAAATAACTGGAGTTGAAATTTGTAAATTGTCCAAAATTCAATTCCAAGAAATGAACAGCTTAATTTTGCTAATTTTGGTTGGTCAGATTGATCAGCTAGCTACTCAGGAACAAGGTTTAAAGTATCTTCCAGAACCAGTACGTATTGATACATACCAGTATCGTCCATAAAAGATATGGCTGTATCGACCCGAAACAGCCCAATACAGGGCAATACAGAGCTGTATCGGTGGTGAACGATGCAATAACTGGTACACTGATTTTAAACCTTGCTGATCTTCTCTGTGGTCTGTCCATCAGAATTCAATTTGTCACTATCAAAATGGCATCACCTTGCTGACTTCTCTTGTTTGGCTGCAATAGGAGACTAAAACAGGGAAAAAAAAACTATAAAAATAAGTCTGAAATGAACAGCCAAACATAGCCTCACCTTTCCCCTCAAAAAATAAAAATAAAAAATCACACACATTCTTAAACAACAGACTTCTTAGACAACCCAATGCTTCATGTTGAGGTGTCTCTAGAAATGCATGGAATTCCATACTTTGCCAATACGTTTGCTAGAAATAAGTCTGCATTTGTATGCAAAAATGAATTGAATTATAATCATTCAGTTTAATGACAATGTGAACAAAGTCAATAGGTCCTAGTATTCATAATAGGGAAGCAGCCATTAAATTGCACTTATGTCCCACCAAGTCCAACTAGAAAGTAATGCAATCACAACTTGAACCCCGGACACTGCATGTGAATGCTAATGAAACTATGATTTGGATATTTCCACTTTATTGGATATTTGATAGTCATCCGCTCTCGAATGCACGACACCTGTTGGCTCATCTTTTGAGTAAAGAAAGTTAGAATTAGACTACTAAAGTTTAGCAACATTTTGAAAATGGTAGCGGCTCTTCACATGTGAACAGATGTACAGCTGTCTAGACCATCCAAAATTTGGGGCCCATCTTGGATGGAGCATATTTCTAATATCACACCAACCAAGCAATCCTAATCATCCAAGTAATGACTATCAAATGGATGGTTACTAGAAAAATAGTGGGTGATCCAAATTCAACGGGGAAAGTAAGATGGTTAATATTACTTTTCACAGTGTAAAGTTTCAGTTATGTCTCTTCTTTATCTTCATCTCCAACCCTGTACTATTTGGAGTTCATTTCAGATTCTACGTAAGTCTAACAATGTAAATTCTTTTTTAATAGGTAATGAGAAAATAAGTCTGACAGATACTTACATATTAATATCGTATTTTTTTGGAACTAACAAAATCAAGTTAAAACCATTGAAGTATTTATATTTGGTTAAATATAATACTTCAATGTTCATGTATGTGTTCATATAGGAGCTTGCTAGTTGATAGACCCTTCCACTTCCTGACATTATTAGAACAGATGTTTCCCAAACCTTCACAGAATTTGAACGAAACCATGGCAAGAACCAAGGAAGTTATATGTTCACACAGTCTACTGGCCAGAGAGTCAAAGAATCAATAAGCTCACATATATCCACTATATCAACATTGTGGTTGGATAGGATTCCCTGGACATTTCATCACAAGATCTTGCTATTAGGGGTATGTCTCTGAAGTCCAAACTGGTAAGAGTAGGCTTGGTTCAATTTCCCTTGACAGATTGATCCCTTCTTTAGTCTATGGATGTGGCTTCTATATTCATTATCCAAAATTCTACATGAAAACTGGTATATGATCATAATTTTGTCTCGCTTGTTGGAAGGGGATTCAACCACAACAGTAGAAACTGTAAAGAACTAAAGAGTATTGCAACAAACGACGTGCAGAAATACATTTACCATTGACAGCTTAAGTATCAGAAACATTGGTCAAATTTTGAATGGAGAATGAAAAATTATAAATTAAACCATGGTTAATTTAATAACAAATGGCAGCCAGTCACCTGTAAATAGGACTTGTCACTTGTAGATTTAATAACAAATGGTGACCACCAGAATAAAGAGATTGCTTCCTTAATGTTATTGGGGCAATCCCTGAAATGACAAATTGGAAAACATACATCAGATGATACAACTTGCTGAACAAGCCATTCTTTCCTTTTATGCATCATATCAGTGTTGAAAGATGCATGTATTGCTTAACCAATGCTTGGAAAATAGGCATATACGTAGTATAGCATACAAGTACATGAAGTGGAAAATGGGCTAAAATGACTGAAGCTCGAACCAAGCACATGAGCCAAGAAAGTAAAAAAGGGTAAAAGGAAAAACGACATGAACTAGCAATCAGTTTAGCCAAAAAAGTAAATGGATAATTGCCCACTGCATCAATTTTAACAACAAATGAAGAACATAGACACACATCAAAGGTTTAAGTGTAAAATCCACCTCATCTAATGAAGACTTAGACATACGATTGATGCACAACTTCAATTATCACAGCAAGGCATATATGTTGTGAGCAGGAATGTAACTGGAAGAAGTAAATATTCTAAAACAATGCACAATATCCAAATCATGGTTCAAAACATAAGCTGACACATCATATTTTAAAACTGGCATGATGCATTATATATATATATATATATATATATATATATATATATATATATATATATATATATATATATATATATATATATATAACAGATCCATTCCATGATTTAAATTAGTCAAAATTCATGATGCATTTTTTTAAATGGATCTCCAATCCACAATTAAATCAATCAAAATTCTTGGTGAAATGGGAGAGACTCAAAAGTGATTTTGTTAGCAACAACGCAAAACATAGATAGACAACACCACAAAACAGTCAATCAACATAAAGGGACTAAAGTCCAAAACACTGTCGATCAAGCATTTTGCCAACTGAGCAAAGTTTGAAAAATGATTTTCTAAATATAGCAAGTTTTTGGACAACTAGGGAAACCTGCATTCCTAATTTAAAAAGGCTATCAGGTTGTCGGAAATATAACATGTAAGAAACATTCCCAAAGGAAATACCATTTACTGTGTATCTCCTATTAGATTGAAGAACATGCAGTTATCTTAAAACCGTGAGACTAGAACTTGACTTAATTCAATATCGAAAATGGAATGTGAATTCATGAATGTATATTATAATCTAAAAAAGAACCAAGTAAAGATATTATGTGATTACATTGACAACGAAGTTGAGGCAAAAAACTGTAACTAACAACAAATAGAAATAAGAATGTAAGGTTTACCAGTAACACTCCGAAAATTAAAGTCAGAAAGTCCTTTTCCCACTGAATTTTGCCAAATTGCTTCTAAAGCTCGAATAATTGGAGATACATCTGTTCCACTAGCAAGGAAACCAAGCCTCTTGAAATCATTTTTCATCTCAACATAGTCCTCATTTACCGTATGGACAACAGCATCGATTAAAATTTGTTTATTTCGCTGGCACCAGAAAAGAAAAAGTTACCATTGGATACTCTGAATATATCTCATGAGATGCAATTGTAGCAAAAGATTATCTAAGGAAATGCAACCTTGGATAATCTGAATATCTACTGACAGCATTAATCACACCTTTTCAGCTCACCTAAAGATTGGACCATCTTGATTTTCAGGCCATGACACATGATCGGAGGGGATCTCCCCACAAATGGTCAAGATCTTGCACACGTGTACTAAACTGGACCTCAACATGAATGAGCAGTACAATGCAAACATAAAACCAATCTGACACATGGCAAGTTTGGTCAAGTCACACCTTATCCCAAGAGAAATACAATTTTCTTAGTTTTTTGGGTTGTTGAGTTGGGCCCTTGGTTCAATGATACAAACAACAACACTATATGGATGGTGGCCCATGAACAAAAAATCCTCCACATAAGGATAACCTGAGCCTTCAACTGGTGGCCAGCAGATAGATGATTGAGGATGAGAATACAGCTATAAGCAAGATAAGAGGCAAATACCCGAATACATATATCTGCATACATCTAACCTTGGTGGCTTGCATTACCCATTTCCATTAAAAACAACAAAATTAACGCAACTTCGCTCTAAACGGAGATGGAAGTTCAGACAGTGGTTCCATATCATCAATGTTCAAACAGTAGTTCTAAATCATCATCAGAAAATTAAAAAATAAAAAGAAATTAACGAATAACAGGAAAAATGGAAAGATTAATAAAGATAATTAGAGTAAAGACCACTTCTTTGTGTAGGAAGAGTAAAACCAGACCATTCATCAGGTGCGCTCAACCATTCGTGTGCTAGAGCCCGAAGATCAGGCCCTCCTTCACGTTGCTCTGATTGGTGGAAGGATTGGAAGGACTGAGGGCAGCTAGGGATGATTGCCCCAGTGAAGTCGGAGAGAAAGAGAGAGAGAGAGAGAGAGAGAGAGAGAGATGAAATCTAAGGGGCCGTTTGAATGACGCTCGATGGAGGATTTGTCGATGGAAGATGTAGGGAAAAGAGGAAAAGAGGGAAAAGAGGCGCCCGATGGATTTGGGAATCCTCTTTCAAATAAGATAACATCTTCAAATCTGTATGGTGTGAGTTTTCCACTAAATAATATCACAAAATCTATTAATAGTCGTACATGCATGGGACCGGTTTCTAGATGGTTAAGATTGTATTATATAATAAAAATGTATAAATATTTACCATTTACAACTAGACTGATTATTTAGATGGTCTGGATAACTCTATATCTTAGCCAATATTATTATAAACTAGTCACCACTATTTTACATTAAATACAAAACTCACAGTGAAAACCAGAAACAAAAAACGTTAAATTCAACTTTGGACCTTGTATGGCTCTATGGGCCCCACCACGATCGATTTGATACATCCACGCCGTCCATCCATTTCTATACATCATTTTGTCATCGATCCCAAAAATCGAGCCTGAAATAAATCTTGGGTGGACCACATGATGAGAAAACAATAGTGCTTAGAACATTTCAAAAATTAGAGGGATATAAATCTCAAGTGGTCCACGCCACATGATAACAATAGTGATTGAGTATCCAACATTAAAAATTTCTTGTGATTAAGCCAAAGTATAAGGCAGATTCAAAGTTCGAGTGGACCCCATCATCCGTATACGAAAATCATGTGGGTCATACCATCTAAAACTATGTGAAGACATTCTAAAAAATATAAAAGCACTTGGTGGGACCCAAATGAGTTTTGGATGCGGCTGAAACTTAGTCTAACCCCTCATCCAAGTGGGACACACATAATGAATGGGCTGGATCTGAAGTTATTTACTCTTCAATCTGAACTGATTAAATTGTCCAAAAAGAGTTGATTAAAGGTTCAATTAGTGGATGTCCCTAATAATTTAGTAATTTTATTTTTCACAGATAAATTTCGATTTCCATTTAAAAATAACATTTTTTTCAAAATGTATATTTTTTTACTCTTTTAACTAAATATCATTTTTATTATAAAATATTTCAAAAAAAATTAAAATACAAATTTTGAATTTTTATTTTTAAAATCTCAAAAAATTTCTCATATTTTAATTGTTTCTCAAAATTTTCAAAATTTCAATTTTTTTCTTCAAAAGCATCATTTTGTTCTCAAAATTTTTCTTAAACATAGTTAAAATTTCTAAACTTTTTAATATTCTTTTTCATATAATATTTTAAATCATTTAAATATTACCTTTTAATTATATATTTATATATAAATATTTAGATATTTTAAATCATTTAAATATTACCTTTTAATTATATATAAAATATTACCTTTTTAATGCTAATTTTAGGGGTTGATCCCAAAATTGAAGTAGATCCAAAGCTCAATTGGACCATTACATAGGAAACAGTGTGGAATAGTGATTTCCACTGTTGAAACCTTCCTAGGGTCTAAAGTAATTTTTATTTGTCATCCAACTTGTTAATATGATGACAAAGACATGGATGAAGAGAAAGCACAAACATCAACTTGATCGAAAACTTCTTTGGCCTCCAAAAAAATTTCAATGGTAGATGTTCAATAAAACTGTTTCCTGTGTTGTGGTCCACTTGAGATTTTAATTTTCTTCATTTTTGGGATCACGCCCTAAATTTATCCGTTAACATAGATTAACAGAGTGGATAAAATAAATAAATAACAGGTTCTCACGAGGTCAATAAGTTGGGTCACAATTTTGACCAGAATATTTGGCCCATTTTACATGTCTGGCCCATTCACTCTATTTTACTGATCATTACCCTCAAATTGACTAGTTACTCGCCTCGATCATGCTACATATGAGAGAGATATTGGGCAAACAAGATTGATCAACAATTTGAGTGAATTTTGATTTAAACATCTGAAGTTATTTACTTTTTAATCTGGACTAATTAGATTGTCCAAAAATGGTTAAAGGTTGTTCATAATATCAAAAATATATGAATGAATAGAAAACACAAACATCAGCTTAATCCAAAACTTCTATGGCCTCCAAGAAATTTTAAATGGTAGAGGTTCAATCACACTAGCTATTTCCTGTGGTATGGTCCACTTGAGCTTTGATATGCTTCCTTTTTGTTCTTTAGACCTCAAATTATTTGTTAACATGGATGGATGGAGTGGATAAAATAAATAAATAACAGTGGACCCCACAGAGTTACTCTGGTAAAAGTAATGAGTAACTCACCTAAATGTAGTAGAGAAGGGTTTCCTTAAAACATTCATAATCATATATTGGGCCTGCCAGAATGTGATTCACATATCCAACCCACTCATTATGTGTGTCCCACTTAGATGAGGGATATCAGACCAAGTTTCAACCATATCCATGTCTGTATTAACTTATAAACAGATTGGATTTCAAAAAAACATCGTGGTGGGCCCTAAGAAGGTTTCAATAGTGGGCGTCACTATCCCACTCTTTTCTATGGTGAGTCCACTTGAACTTTGGATCTACCTCGTCAATCAGATGCACCATTCCATGGTGGGCCACGAGCTTAAAAATAAAGTCAATCCATGACTTGGGTGGGCCACACCACATACTATAGTTGAGAGGGTTACCCTCCCATTAAAACATTCATAATCTTTTATTGGGCCTACCTAGATGTGGTTCATAGATCCAACACATTCATTATGTGTGTCCCACTTGGATGAGGAGTCAGACCAAGTTTCATACACATCCAAAACTCATGTTGGCTCCACCAAATGCTTTTATATATTTAGGGATGTCTTCACATAGTTTTAGATGCTATGGCCCACCTGAGTTTTGTATATGACTGATTTTTGGACTTAAAGGGGACACATCAAATGCATGGTGTTGATGTTCTACACACATCATGGTGGGGCGCACACAGATTAAACTCATGGGAAGTTCTCATGAGGTGACCTTATATTACAATTTCACTATTTTAGGTAACTCCTTCATGGGTGTTACTCTAACCGTGTAGGGCCCACCTTGATATATTTTATGTATATCGACACCGTCCATATATTTTTTCATCATATTTTAGGATGTGATTTTAAATCATAAGAACTAAATAATCTTAGGTGGGCCATACCAATCAAAATAATATGATGAATAACCATTAAAAACCTTTTGAAGGCCACAAAAGTTTTGGATCAATTTGATCTTTGTAGTTTACATTCTTCTAGATCTTCTTTACATTATTAACAAGTTGGATTGCAAATAAACATTACTAAAACCTTACAATGGGCTCTTTATAATTTTTAATGGAAAAGTACTATATTATCATTCTTCCCAGTGGTGCGGTCCACTTAAGATTTAAATCTACACAATTTTTTTATACCCGGCCAAAAAATGGGTTGGAAAAACGTATGGGCGGCATGGATATACAACACATCATCAAAATCTCACTTTTGTTATATAACTTTTCAATTTTTCTTGTCAAAATAGAAAATCTAGTTTTCTTTTTTTAAAAATATATTTTTTTACAATTTGACAATTTTTTCACAAATTTGTTTATTTTTTAAAATTTTCTTTTTCAAAATATCATTTTTTTATCGAAATCTCACTTTTGTTATCTAACTTTTCAATTTTTCTTGTCAAAATACAAAATCTAGTTTTCTTTTTTAATATATATATATATATATATATATATATATATATATATATATATTACAATTTGTCAATTTTTTCACAAATTTGTTTTATTTCTTAAATTTTCTTTTTTAAAATATCATTATTTTATTCACTTCTGTTATATATAACTTTTCAATTTTTCTTGTCAAAATAAAAAATCTAGTTTTCTTTTTTTAAAAAAAAATATATTTTTTTTCAATTTGTCAAAATTTTCACAAATTTGTTTAATTTTTTAATTTTTCTTTTTCAAAATATCATTTTTTTATCAAAATCTTTTTTTTTTTTCAAAATTATCAACAGTTTTTTTTTTTTTCAAAATTTAAATTTTTCTTAAACATTGTTAATTAATTTTCTAAGCTTCTTAGAAAAATAATTTTTTTAAAAAAAATTTGATAATTTTTTCGAGTGGCTTAATTGAGCATTAGAGACGGTCTTTGGCAGGGCTATAAGACGGTTTAGGACCATTTCTAATAGAGACGGTCCTTGACACTCATTAACGTCTCTAATAGAGACGGTCTAGGGTCGTCTCTAATAGAGACGGTCTTTGAAAGGGCTGTAAGACGGTTAAGGACCGTCTTTAATAGAGACGGTCTTTGACAGTCTTGGATTGCAAGTAAAAGATGGCCAATGACCGTCTCTAATGCGGACGGCCAATGACTGTCTCAGATGACCGCATATAAGACGGTCAAGGACCGTCTCTAATGTGGACGGCCAATGACCGTCTTAGATGACCTATATAAGACGGTCAACGACCGTCTTAAATGATTTGTGGACATTCAAATTTTTAAGACAATATTAAGGATGTTCAGGGGCCGTCTAAAATTTTAGAGACGGTTTATGGCCGTCTCTAAAGCGTCTTTAAACCAAGCAATTTTTGAGACGGTCCAGAACCGTCTCTAAATTTGTCCTTTTTTTTTTTTTTTTTCCATTTTTCACGTAGTGATGTTTCTTCCAATAAATCCACATGGACCCAATTGCTTTATGCCCAACGAGAAGCTTCTACATCTCATTCTTGTGCAGAGAGTTCACCTCGTCTTGTATCGCCGTTATTCACTTCTTAGCATTTGAGTCATCCAATGTTTCTTGGAAGGTAGATGGATCCCCTTTACCCATAATAAGGGTGAATGCAACATTTGAGTCATTTCTGTATCTCATAGTTAATCTGCAATCCCTATGTAGATTTCTCATCATAGGTGGCTTTTCCACCTGTTCATATACCTCTTGTTGTAGCTCAGTTTCTTTCTGTGTTTCACTCTTGTTAATTTCAACATCGATCACTGGTGATTTTTCTTATTAGTTGTGTTCATCCTTACGGAACAAAGAATGTTCATCAAACTTAATGTCACAGTTAATCATGATCTTCTGTGTGACCCTATCATACAACTCATATCCCTTCACACCATCACCATAGCCAACAAAGATACATTTCTTCACCCTTTGGTCTAACTTATCTCTCTCAACAGATGACACATGAGATTAAACATCACAACCAAGTACTCGTAGCCCTGAGTAAACAACTTCATGATTACTCTATGCTTCTTTTGAAATTTTCTACACTTCTTCTGAAAATTTACAACTGATCGGCAGAGACAGAGACTAATTTACTAAGTAAAAAAGTCATGTTAACGGCCTTAATCCATAACTCGTTGCCTAACCCAGCGTTGCTTAACATGCTTCGGTCTCTGTTTAAGAGAGTAAAATTGTCACGCCCTGAAATCTAGTACCCGGGTATATCCGATCCCAATTCCGTATCCAAAGGCATGACTTATATTTTGTATATTTACATTTCATAATCCACGCATATATTGACAAAATGATTCTCATTTATAAAATATAATAATCTAAAAATTAAATAATCAAATATTTATTTAAAGAAGAATAAAATGTCCATGTTCCGACCATTCAAGATTATTATCAAACACATTTCATCGTCATGTTATCATACTATACTTAATGTTCACTTATTTAGAAAATGGTATAGAAACAAAAATAAATAAAAGAAAATCTCTTTAAACTCCTTCATGAGATCTCGATCCTGAAATTTTAAAATCCCAACAGGATAAGCTGCAAAGCCTAGTGAGTAATCTCAACATAGGTTTCAAAATAACCTCATATAACATGAATAAAAATATATTAAAAGATACAATACATATTTAGGTAAAATAACAAATGAGGAGATTTAATAAATAAGATTTTTCAATGTAAATTCAAAGAAAATAAATGGATGAAATCAACATATGCTGTATAGTCCATATAACATGTGCGAATTATTCTTTTTAACACCAGGGCCAGTTTACACCGGTTGGCCAACACCCGCACTAATACAACACCTAGCCTGGCAATGAGAACCTCTTGCATGACATGCTCACCCATCCAAAGGGCACTTGGTGAGGGACCCATTTGTACGTTAGCTGGTTAGACTACTACCCTACCAAACCTGACAGTGGGAACCTTTTGCAATCCTGACATGCTCACCCACTCAAAGGGTACGGCAGAGGTTCCAAAAGGTACCAATTGGGTTTCTGGGACTTTCAACCCAAGGGTCTTGATCGCCCCACCTATTTACGCTTTAGGAATTTTTAACCCAAAAGACTTGATCGCCCCACCTATTTTTAGGTGTTCCAAAAACTGTTCGTAGGATATATAATTTTAATATTTCATGAGCAAAATATTTCTAAGGACAAATTATTGTTAATCATTGTATACTATTCATACATGATTTAAAGTTCTACGTAAAAATATATTTATGCAAGCAATCCATCAGATCTGATCCGATAGTTTAGAAAAGTATATTGAACTTTAAGTTTCTAAGAAGATGCTCTAAATTCTTATTACAAAATAATAATAATAATAAAAGAATTATTAATGCATGGGTAAACAATAATCTAAATTTAAAGTTGATTTAAGGCTTGCTAATTAAAATAAAGAGAACTATAAGAAAAAAAAATCATGTTAAATAAACACAACAACTATGAATCAAATGAATAAATCAATAAGAGAAAAACGCACCATTATTGAATTATTTGCATAATAATAAAAATGAAAGGAAACAAAGTGAAATTTATTATAAAATAAATAAATAAATAAAATATCAAGTGAGAGAAACTCACGTTTCTTAAAAAAATATTTTCTATTCTTTTCTTCCTCTCTCTTCCTTTTTCTCTCTCCTCCTTTTCCTTTTTTCCTTTTTCTCTCCTCTCTCCCTCTTTCCAACATAAATAACCAGCAACTCTTTTCTTCCTCTCTCTTCCTTTTTCTCTCTTCTCTCTCTCTCTTCCCTCTCTCTCCTCTCTCTCCTCACTCTTCTCACGTCACAACACATCCCACTTCTCTTCGAGCACAACATCACGTGTGCTATTAATAAATGTACTTTTAAAATTTCAGTTTTCTTTCGTTTTTAATCTTTTTACGTCACGTTTTTTTTTCTATCTTTCTTTTGATTTACACCATGTGCACAAGTATAAACACTTCACATGAATTTATGCTTCCATTTTGCATTTCTTTTCATCACTTTTTTTTTTTTTTGCAACGTGGGCTGGTTAAATGCACACATGCACCATGCATCTCATGTGCACCGCATGCATGTGCCACATGTATGTGTATGCCACACATGTGATTGGTGTGCATGTGCCACATGCATGTGTAAGCTATGATGTATGCATTAACCTACGGTTGTGATGTAGTCAATAGTACATAAATGGATGATGTAGATGGATGGACAAATCGATGGATACATAGATGGACGGATAAATGTACGGTTGGATGAGTTCATATGTGATCGGGGAATGGACTTCGTGATGTACTTGTGGATTGGTGGTGAGATGGATGGGTAGAATTGTAAGTGGCCACATGACAAGCGAGATGGACTATTAGTTTAGATGGATGGACAAGTATTCCGATGATTTCAGTTTATGGACGGTTCGATGGTTGTATTGTTGGATAGATGGTTAAATATATATACATACATACATATATATATATATATATATATATATATATATATATATATGGTTGGATTTATTAGTTAATGAACAATTGAATTAGATATGTCCAAATCAATGGTTGAGATTGAACTAAATGATCTTGTAGATCGACGATTATATCGGACTAATTGGGTACGTCGATCAATGGTTAAAATTGGACGGTAAAGATTTATTTGGGTTATTACAATGATTCATCCGTTTTGTTATACCATTTTACTTTGGTGTATGCTTTTGTAATGCCTCGGTTTTTCAGAACCTAAGTATACGACACGTTTTTTGAAAACCTGAGTGTTAGCCTTTAAAGATAATCAAATTCCACTTATATTTTTAAATTTTTTAATTCTTTTTATTTTCTTTTCCCAGAGTTAGCAGCTTAGAGGAAGATTAACAAATCAAGCATAAAGAAAATTTGCATGCACATTTAAAATGTACGAGCGGTTTCTCAAATGAATTATGCAAACCAATGTCCCAATACTTGCAATTACAAAATGAAATAATATAGCATGTGAAACAAAGTAAATTGCAACTAGTCTTGATCTGTAAAATCATGCAGCTTCTCTTGACAAACATAACCATGCATTCCCGACAATTGTACATGCCCTGCTCCTCATCAACCTGATCATGAATATCTTTTAAGCCACCTGCACTACTTGTATGGTTATATATTCGATGAATGAGTGGCCAACTCAGTGTGAATTCTCCTCAAGATTACACACTGCCGGATTAGTCAAGCGTAATTTTAAACAATAAGGCAATACATGATGTCGTCTTATTTAAATGCATAAATGCGTGAGTGCACATCAACCTGGGGATGCTCATCTAGTTGAACTTTGGGCGAAGCCCATGCATATGGCTAGTCACCAGCGAAAGTACATCACGTATGTTCATATGACCAAGCTCAAAGTACATCACATACAAGCTCAAATATATCACGTATGTGGGTCGATAGTCGATGGTCTGAGAGCTAGTGAAACGATACCACACTTCAAGTTAGCTAACTGTCACGCCCATATGCTATGAATGCATGATTAGCCCAACCGTTATTATTCCGATTACAACAAGCTAATTTAAGAAAGCTTAAAGGTCACTATGGGAGGCTCATCACCCAACATAGGCTGACAGCTCGGGCATAATATCCCATACAACCATCCCCGGTTCGTGAGACTCCAACATTAGGATGTTTAATGGTAACCTCCTCAACTAGTGGCCAATTATAGAGCGACAAGTGGAACTTACCATCGCATAGTTATGAAAAAATAATTCATCAAGCCACTTAGGGCAAATGTTAAATGGAAACCACATGGGGAAAATATATCAAATCAAAGCCACAAAAGGTACAATGATTTGCAAGATGGTAAGTTAATGTTTTATTTAAACCAATCTGATTTAAATGATTTTAAACTCGCAAGTATACGAATCAGATGTAGATATGGTATGTATTATGAGATCATTCCCATGAGGACTGGTTGTCACAATTCAAATTTTATGATTCTTTCTTAACTAATCCGACAAATAGTTCAGTTAGGTAGTAAGCAAACTAACAAAAATCAATGGAAAATAATTGAGAACAAGAAGGAAAATTTCACTTAAGGAGAACACTAGGACTTTTGAATCCACTCCTAATTATCCTAACTCTTGTTTTACTTGTTGATTCACCCTAATTCAGATTGATATAAATTTAATAAATAAAGCATACTCTATGTCCTTAGTCGGGCACACAGAATGTATAATCCCTTAAAGCATAAGGATCACATCTTTCCATCCATGGTCAGGCATAAAGAGATGTAATTCTTATTTCTTTCTCTATAAAGAACCTGTTCATGGTCAGACATAAGCACCTAGAATAAGATTGCTCACCACATCCACATCTAGACTTTGTTTAAGCTCATAGAATGGAGAAGTACGGAGTTTTCAGTTAAGCACACTAGAGAAAGAAACAAATCAATCAAATTACAAATAAAATCAACATTAAACAAGAGCCATTCAAATTAGGGGCTTCATCTCGGCCCTAGCTAAGGGGTTTAGCCTAGTAAAGACATGATTAAGCTAAACCTCTTCAAAGAAATAATAACAAGAAGCATTAAAATCTAAGAAATCTGTGATATTCTCTCTCCCTGCTCCACGTCTACCAATAGTTTGGAATAAAACCTTTGTGATCAGCTCCTCAATGCTCCACGTCCCGCCTTTTTTGCTCTCCTAGGACGTTTTGATAACTGCTAGGGGTGGTGGAGAAGTTGTCACAGGAGTTGCGCATGCGCAGCGAAAGCCTTTTTGCAGCAAAATTCAGTGCCTTCAAACTCACCACTTTCCTCACTCAATTTCTAAAGAAACACTGTCTCTTAGAACGTTTTTGAGTGCTCTACATGATGGACGGTTCATATCTGCCATATGATCAACGATGGTGGCCACAACCGCCTGGAAGTCCGGATTTCGTGGATGTGCATAAACTTTCGCACGTCTAGCGCTGTCGTGATTGGTGGGCCCCACAGAGGTGTTTTCAGGAAAATCCACCCCGTCCATTAGATTCAGGATGAAATTTTGGTCAAACATGATTGGTTTTAAACGTCCATTGACGCATCCCAGAGAAGAAATCACACTAAAATCAATTTGAAACGTTGCAGGGTAGCCTGTTTGTGGCCTCTGTACTGCACATGTGTGTACGCATGGGTGAAAAGTATTAACATGGTTTTGAAGTTTTCAATCCCCTATATAAGATGGACGGGTTGGATTAGCCGTACAGGCAATGATGGTGGCCCACTAGCTTCCACAAAATGGACCATCGGTCGGCTATGCATGAATGAAAAATGGAAATTTCCATTTTTAAGAAGTCAGTCGCGGGTCAGCGCCTACTGACAGCCTTATCGGTCCGGTGTAATGAGAGTGAACATGTGCTTTATGCACACGGTATTCATATGGGGTCCACTAAGATGTTTCTAAGAAATCGAATCCATCCATTCATTTTTTCTCCCCATTTAAGAGATTGAGACCAAAGTTGAGGCATATCCAGATTGTAGGTGGGCCCAGAATTAACGGTTTATGGGCTGATCTATCAGTTAGGGCACTTCCATAGTGATCCGAGGGCTAAATTTTGATATGTACGGTTAAGTTATGGCCATCATCCCATGTATGAAGTTTCGAGCCAATCGGATGGCGGGAACCATGTGATCTTGCATTTTGTGCCAATTTCGGGCCTCGTTAACGTGAATAGTTTGATTTCCTCAGATCCCTGGTATGTAAATTCTTCAATATTGGTCCTCTAGAGTCCGTCCCTTACTCTGATGACTTCAGAATATCAAATTCACGCTTTTAATACTCTTTTTCAATCCACACTCCTAATTACATCCTACAACAAAAACACAATTAAAATACGACATTAAGCATTATCACGTACTTAAAATCAAGCAATAATCAGGGTCTGATATGTAATATTTGACCCTCATCACAACCCCCAACCAGCATTTTACTAGTCCCGAGCAAAATATGCGAAAAATAATTTCAGAAATAAAAGGGCAATTCCTGTAAACCCAAGGGACTTGTGAACAAATAGTCGAGATGTGAGAATTTTAAGATTCATGAATGGTGAGTAGAATTTTCTCCTGGAATGAATCTTATAGTAAACTTCATAATCAAGTTCAAAATATTAATCCATTAATTAGAACAATTCTAAACATTGAGTTCCATGAGTGTATAGTGTAATCTCGGCTTACAATCATTAAAAGATCTAATTGTCAATTTCATGATATCATTGGTAATTAACAACGGAATTCATGACAACCAAACTTGAAACCAACACTTGCCTTACATATTAACTTTTCATTCTACCAACATTTGATTTTCCTTATGAATAGTAATGCCAAGGAGGGGAATCAAATACTCACCTATAGGGAGCAAACCTATATATGGTGAAAACTTGTCGCCTAAATTTTTCTAAATGTCAACCATGGGAGATCGAATTTATACCTATAGGGAGCAAACCTATGGCGAAGATTATGCGACTTACCCTTTCAATTCTTTTTTTTAAACTAATGCTAAAAATTTTGTTTTTCAGGCTGGTTCCTTTCATGCTTAGTGATTACCAAGTTAATCATTCAATTTTCAAACTGGAACCTTAATGTGTAAGTGAGATGTGATATACGAAATCATGACTTAATCAATGTTTAAAGCTTCTAATCATGGGTTAACAATTCAAACTTAACTATGAAATCTAACAGACAACTGAATCCCAGAGTCATAAAGTACCAACATTCTGTATCTTGTAATGTTAAAATCACAACTATCCTTCAACATCACTTTGACTTCATAAGAAATTCCAAAAAAAAAAAAAAAAAATCACAATTGTTTGCTCAAGACCAAGAAAATACTGATTAGGTACCCTAATCTCCCACCCCTAACTTAAAATCTACATTGTCCTCAATGTAAAAGAAATAAGCCTGCAATGCACATGAGACAATGAAAATAAAAGAGGAGTGATGGAGAGATAATACCTGGACGGAGAATTAAGAGGCTTTCCCAAAAACTATCAACGTAAAAGCGAGTCAGCAAAAGAGAGAAATCAACAAAAGAAAAATAACAAAAATAAAAGCACAAAAAGAAGATCCTACCTATACCACTTTCGCAGGTGCTCTCGATTGCATTTAACGCATGCAACAAGCCTTTAAACCCCTAGGTTGCCCTTAGTGGACGAGTTGTAGTCTCGTGAGAGTTTGCAGCAATGTTACCCACAAACATTGAACTAACTAATTAGGAAAATGAAATGGAATGAAAAGCTGAGTTGCCTTCCAGGAGCGCTAAGTTTAACGTCTTCAGCCAGACAAGAATGGACCATGAATCAATCAATTTTGACAACCTGGGTCCGCCAAATAAATTTCCTCAACACCTTGATTAACCAATCCCAGACTTATTGGGACCAACTTGAACTGGGCTGACCCACGTGCTATTTGAAATGGGGTAAATGATACCATCATCTAATAATTTTAGCACCTCCATTCAAACATCCTCTTTTGGGTTAAGCCTCCTTCTCATTTCACGCTACGTTTCCGCATTTTCTTCAAGATCAGTATGATGCATACACATAGTGGGGCTTACTCCCTTCATGTCCGCTGTCGTCCATCCAATAGCTGCCTTATATTCTCTAAGAACATTAAGTAACTTGCTCTCCTGTTCTTTCTCGAGGTTAGAAGCTATGATGACAGGCAGGGTCTCAGAAGGACCTAAAAATGCATACTCAAGATTTTTAGGTAATTGTTTAAGGTCAAGTTCGGGTGGTTTCTCAATAGACGGGACCAGTTTAGACTCAGATGGTGGAAGAAGTTCTACTTTAGCTTTCCATTTTGTAGTATCCATCATAGGATTAGAGTCAAACAATACATTAACTTCTTGGATGGAACTTCCTATGTCAAAATCCATGCCAAAATGTGCTAAACAAGCCTCAAGAGTGTCTTCGAAAGATTTAAGGAAAGAGTTATGCACTAGACTCTCAATCATGTTCACTTTAAATATATCATCCGAATTTGACGGTTGTTGTCTAGCATTAAAAACATTGAGTTTAATTTTCATGTTACCAAAAGACAATTTCATAACTCCATTCCTGCAATTTATGATAACATTAGATGTGGCTAAGAATGGACATCCCAGGATAATCGGGATTTGACTAGTAGGATTCTGGACAGGTTGAGTATCTAGAACGATGAAATCCACTGGAAAATAAAACTTATCAACTTGAATAAGAACATCCTCAATAATACCACGGGGCACCTTGACAGGTCTATTAGCTAGTTATAGTGTTATTTTAGTTGGTTTCAGCTCACCAAGTCCTAGTTGCTCATATACAGAATATGGTAACAAATTAATGCTCGCCCCTAAATCAAGCAATGCCTTTTCAATCTTATGCTCTCCTATGATGCAAGAAATGGTAGGAGCTCTAGATCCCTAAATTTAGGAGGGGTGTTGTGTTGAATCATGGAGCTGAGTTGCTCTGCAAGGAAGACCTTTTTGTGAACATTCAGCTTACGCTTCTGAGTGCATAATTCCTTAAGAAACTTAGCGTAAGCAAGGAACTGCTTGATAGCATCAAGCAACGGAATGTTGATTTGCACTTTCTTAAACATGTCCAATATTTCATTAAAATTATTTCCTTTCTTAACTGGTGCCAAATGTTGAGGAAAAGGTGCTTTAGACACATAAGATGACACATGAGTGGTTCCTAAAGAGTCAGAGTGCTTTTGAACTTTGGATGCACTAGTATGTCTCTCCACTTCATTTTGGTCCTCCGGTTTGGAATTTGATTCTTCCCTAGGCATCTCTACTTTGTTCTCGATTTGTTTATCGGACCTAAGGGTAATGATTGATTTGGCTTGCTCATGATATTGTTCTTGATTTGAGTTAGTGCCAATCTCATACTATCCTTTTGGATTTGCCACAGGTTGACTAGGGAACTTACCCTTCTCTCTCTCACTCAATGCGGTAGCAAGTTGACTCAACTGTACTTCCAGCTTGGCAATAGATTGCGCATTTGCATGTAAGCTTTGCTGGTTAGCTAGTAAAGTTTGTTGGGTGTCTTTTTGAAATTGAAGTGAACTCTGCATAAAAAGATTGAGTGTATCCTCAAGAGATGGTTTCCGTGATTGTGAAGGAAGTTGTTGATATTGCGGAAACTATTGATGTTGTTGACTACCAACTTGGGGGTAAGATTGCATAGGAGGATTTCTGGATGATCCTCCTTGTTGTGGTCCTTTTGCCTAAGAAAAATTTGGATGTCTAGCCCACCCTCGGTTGTAGGTATTTGAGTAAGGATCATTCCCAGGTCTCCGAAAGGTGTTCATAGCATGCACTTGTTCAAAGAGAAATTCAAGAAATGCTACACTAGATGGACAAGACTGCGTAGGATGGGTGGGACTGGAACATATGGCACATGACTCGATTTGAGTTGTATTTGGAGGTCCATTATTTAACATCAAAGCATCAACATTTTGTGTCAGGCTATCAATTTTGGCATAAAGATCTGACATAAATCCTATCTCATATATACCACCTTTCTTCGGTAGTTGGGGACTTCTTTCACCTCTATTTGAGTAGTCCCATTGTTGGGAGTTTTCACACAGGGTTTCAAAGAAATTCCAAGCTTCGACATCACTTTTAGTCATGAATGACCCTCCACTGGTGGCATCAACTATGCGACGATTTTGGGGTGTCAAACCGTCATAGAAGTATTGAACCTGTTGCCACTTCTCAAAATCATAGTGTGGACATTTAAGAAGCAAGTCCTTCCATCTTTCCCAACATTCATGAAAGTGCTCACCCTCTTTTTATGTAAAATTAATAATTTCTCTATGGAGAGCATTAGTTTTATGAACAAGGAAGAACTTGTTTAAGAACTTCTTAGATAGTTGATCCCATGTAGTGATAGACCCAACTCCTAGAGAATTCAACCATGCTTTTTCCTTATCCTTCAAAGAAAAAGGAAAAAGGCACAAACGGATCGAATCATCTGAAAAGTTTTGAAACCTAAAGGTAGAGTAAATGTCTAGGAATTCTTTCACATGATGATATGGATCCTCCTTGTCTAAACCATAGAAAGAAGGCAACAATTGTATGACCCCAGGTTTAAGTTCAAGGTGTGCTGCCGTGGTGGCTGACAACATTATGAATGAAGGCGCATTAAATTGGACAGGAGCTGAATAATCTCTAAGAGCTTTAATTTCATTCTCGTCCACCATTTCAAATAGGATGTTTTTAAATCTTCTACGAAAGGTTCTTTTTATTTGAGGATCAAAAGGTGCTAGTTCTATGTTCAGAAATCTACGTCCTAGCATAAACTATGTTATTGCAATATAAAAAAGAAAAATAAACTAAGATAATATGCAACTTAAGAGAAATAAGACTAGAGCTAAAAATTATGAATTCCTAAAAACAAGATAAAACTATGTAAACAAGAAATGGAAGAAAGAACCCCAAAAAAGAGATGATCGATGACCGAAGATTTGGGAGCTCCTCCTTCACTTTGAAGACAATGTTCTTTTCAGCTTCCTTCCTTTATTCCTGTAAACAAAATAAAAATAAAAATAAATTAAATTTCCTAAAATAATGCTAGAAAAATCCTAAGCAACGGTTAGTTTCTAAAAAAAGAAAGTTTCTAATCTTAAAAATAAAAAGCTAAGTTAGTTTCTAAAAAGCGATAAATTTCTAAACCTAGAAAATAGAAAGTTACTTGAAAGAAGAATCTAAATCTAAAATTAGAAAATAGAAGATTTCTAAAAAAGAAAGCCTAGATTTAGAAAATCTCTAAAAAATAAAACCCTAATTCTAAAAATAGAAATTAGAAAAAGTAGTGAATTTAGAAAGGGATTACTGAATTAGAAGTTCATGTCCGGACCCTACAAAACAGGAAATAGGTTAGTTTCTAGAATAAAATAAAAAAAAAACTTTAACCTAAAGTTAGTAAAATCCTAAGACTATGAATTATGATAAGAGAGAATCCTAAATCCAATTGGACCGAAACAGTCTCCGGCAACGGCGCCAAAAACTTGATGTTTTATTTAAACCAATCTGATTTAAATGATTTTAAACTCGCAAGTATATGAATCAGATGTAGATATGGTACGTATTACGAGATCGTTCCCACGAGGACTGGTTGTCACAATTCGAATTTTATGATTCTTTCTTAATTAATCCGACAAATAGTTCAGTTAGGTAGTAAGCAAACTAACAAAAATTAATGTAAAATAATTGAGAACAAGAAGAAAAATTTTACTTAAGGAGAACACTAAGACTTTTAAATCCACCCCTAATTATCCTAACCCTTATTTTACCTGTTGATTCACCCTAATTCAGATTAATATAAATTTAATAAATAAAGCACACTTTATGTCCTTGGTCGGGCACACAATGTATAATCCCTTAAAGCATAAGGATCACATCTTTCCATCCATGGTCAGGCATGAAGAGATGTAATTCCTATTTCTTTCTCTATAAGGAACCTGTTCATGGTCAGACACAAGCACCTAGAATAAGATTCCTCACCACATCCACACTAGACTTTGGTTAAGCTCATAGAATGGAAAAGTACGGAGTTTTCAGTTAAGCACACTAGAGAAAGAAACAAATCAATTAAATTACGAATGGAATCAACATTAAATAAGAGTCATTCAAATTAGGGGCTTCATCTCGGCCCTAGCTAAGGGTTTTAGCCTAGCAAAGACATGATTAAGCTAAACCTCTTCAAAGAAATAATAACAAGAAGCATTAAAATCTAAGAAATCTGTGATATTCTCTCTCCTTGCTCCACATCTACAACCAATCTGGAATAAATCTTCTGTGATCAGCTTCTCAATGCTCCACGTCCCGCCTTTTTTGCTCTCCTAGGATGTTTTTATTACTGCTAGGGGTGGTGGAGAAGTTGTCGCAGTAGCTGCGCATGCGCAGCGAAAGCCTTTTTGCAGCAAAATTCAGTGCCTTCAAACTCACCACTTTTCTCACTCAATTTCTAAAGAAACACTGTCTCTTAGGACGTTTTTGAGTACTCTACATGATGGACGGTTCAGATCTACCATATGATCAACGATGGTGGGCCAAAGCTGCCTGGAAGTCCAGATTTCGCAGACTTGCATAAGCTTTCGCACGTCTAGCGTTGTCTTGATCGGTGGGCCCCACAGAGGTGTTTTTGGGAAAATCCACCCCGTCCATTAGATTCAGGATGAAATTTTGGTCAAACATGATTAGTTTTGAATGTCCATTGACGCGTCTCAGAGAAGAAATCACACTAAAATCAATTTGGAACGTTGTAGGGCAGCCTGTTTGTGGCCTCTGTACCGCATACATGTGTACGTATGGGTGAAAAGTATTAGCATAGTTTTGAAGTTTTCAAGCCCCTCTATAAGATGGACGGGTTAGATTAGCCATACAGGCCATGATGGTGTCCCACTAGTTTTCGCAAAACAGAATATCACTTGGCTACACACGAATGAAAAATGGAAATTTCCATTTTTAAGAAGTCGGTCGCAGGTTAGCGCCTGCTAACCGCCTTAGCCGATCCGGTGCAATGTGAGTGAACATGTTCTTTATGCACACGCTGTACATATGGGGTCCACTAAGATGTTTCTAAGAAATCCAATCCATCCATTCATTTTGTCTCCCCATTTAAGGGGTTGAGACCAAAGTTGAGGCATATCCAGATTGTAGGTGGGCCCAGAATTAATGGTTTATAGTCTGATCTGTCAGTTGGGGCACTTCCATAGTGATCCGAGAGCTAAAATTTGATATGTACAGTTAAGTTATGGCCCTCATCCCATGTATGAAGTCTCGAGCCAATCGGATGGCAGAAACCATGTGATCTTGCATTTTGCACCAATTTCAGGCCTCTTTAACATGAACGACTTGATTTCCTCGGATCCCTGGTGTGTAAATTCTTCAATATTGGTCCTCTAGAGTCCGTCCCTTGCTCTGATGACTTTAGAACGTCAAATCCACACTTTTAATACTCTTTTTCAATCCACGCTCCTGATTACATCCTACAATAATTAAAATACGACATTAAGCATTATCATGTACTTAAAATCGAGTAATAATCGGGGTCTGATATGCAATATTCGACTCTCATCACAAGTCCACAAAAAACTTTAAGTAAAATGGCCACTAGGTTGAGGCCCATTATACTCACAGTCAATCAAGTTACATCCTAAAATTGGATGCACATATATAAGTGGGGTTTTCCACTAATAGATGTACTAATTCAAATTTCACATGCAATATATAAGTAATCCACAAGCATGAGAAGATATACAAGTGAAACATATAAATGTTTATTCTGGATAAATATTGAGCATATAATTTAGAAATCAATTCCAACAACTAGCCCTAGTAATCAAGAAATAGAGATATTAATTATCTGTTGAAACTAAAATTGAACTAAAACATAAGATAATAGGGAAAATGGAAAGCTCAAGGGGAAGAAATCATCACCTTATAAGTCAGATCATCAACTAATGTCGGTAGGAAGTACACGTGCCCTTAGAATCGGATCCTCTTGCCTCGAGATGTGAGGAGTTAACTAGGTTCGACTAGACATTTAATTGAAATTAACTTGGCCCTAATCTCAGATTCAAGAGTGGCGATTGATGATTGGAATTCGCTACATTTCAATTAGGGAAATAACATGAAATCATTAAAATAGATTTTAAGGTTCTAAAGCTCTGACGTCTGAAATTTACCTTATTCAACCAAGTTGACTCAACTCGATATCGACCAAACATAACCTGAATCGGCCGAGATATCAACCTGCTAAGGTGGCAACCTTAACGGGGTTGGGACATTTCTTAACCCTAACCTAAGGAAAACTCGGCCCCAACTGGCCAGTTCAATGAGTCGCCTTAGTTGAGTCAACATGGTCATGGCCAATTAGTAACATAGTCGCATTGCTCCTCTTCTCTGCTTCCTCTCTTTCTTCTTCCATTTTCTATCTCTTGTTTCCCTCTTGCACAACCAGATGGTGTCTAGTCTTGACTAGACCCATCCGACTCGAGCTAGGACTTGGCCAAACTCGGGCGAGAGTGTGGCAGTGACCCACCCTCTCTCTTCTTTTATCTTCTTCTTCTTCATCTTCTTTCATTCTTCTCTCTTCTGCCTTTCTTTCATCTGTTGAAGGTCCAAGGAGACCACTGGATGACCAAGTTTGACCCGAATCAAACACGTCAACTCGATGTGGCATAAGCCACCACAGGCACACGTTCTCCCTGCTTCTATTCTCTTTCCTTTCTTCTCTCTTTCTTTGGTTAATTCCCTTTAATTACAGAGGAATCGGACCTAGGAGGATTGTAACCCAACTTGTCACGGCTACAAACAGCGTCGGGGAAGGAGATTGTGCTCTAATGGTGGATTACCAACCAATGAATTTTTCTCTGAACACTTCGTATTGGTCCACAGGAGCTTTTGGAGCCCAGAAAACAACGGTTGGAGATGACTTCTCCAATGGGTTCAAGCTTGGAGGACGACAACATTTTTTCTTGGGTTGTCGCAAGGAGAGGAGGAGAACTCCTTACTTTTGCTTCCTTACTCTCTTTATAAGTAACCTTAACTCACCTTGCTCCATTGGATGACACTAAACGGTTGATATTCGATCCGCTTGCAACTGCCTCCAAATATGGTCGGTAATACAAAACTGGCTGTGGTTTTAGCTCTTCTATGAATGGAAGCCCTAAACTAGGGTGGAACAGATGGTTGAGATTTATTTAAATGGATTGCTAGGATGAACGAACATAAAAAGGATGTAGATTGCAGCCTGTCGAATGGAATAATTTCCATTTTCAGCAATTCTCGACTACACAATTCCACTGCGTCCATTCTTGTACGCATGCACGTGTGCATGAACTCGCACAGACGGTGTGGTTTTGATTAAATGGGGGCACTCTATCAGATGGACGGTTTGGATTTTCAAGATGGGCATCAATGGTGGGCCATAATTCAAAACGATGAACGATCATTCATCGCTAATGGAAAACAAAAGAGAGGGAGATTACTTCCTCTTTGAGTGTGGTCGAATCAAACCCAACTTGACCGGTCCCCGATTTTGGTGTGGCGTAGAAGTACACAGGCCATGTACTCGCGACCCCTAAAGTGAGGCCCACTGAAATGGTTTTGATGGATCCACTCCGACCATTTAATCCCTTGATATGTATAGAGCCATGAGTCCAAGAATGAGGCTAATCTAACATTTAGGTGGGCCCTATAACTCGGTCTTTGGACTTCAATCACTAATATACATCGATCAGACAGTTAGACTGCTTCTTAAACTATCATTAATGCTCTAAATCTCCTTCCTAGTCTAGATGAAAATTACTAGTAGATGGAATGACCAAATGGCTTGATTGTAGTGGTCGAGTGATGGATTTCCAAATTGAGTGATGTGGCCTGATAAACGGTGGATCTGATGATTTAGGGTTTAATGTTGACAATGGATGGTTTAATTTGTCTATTAAAGCGATTGGTCTATTGGGGTAGTTAGAATCCTAAAAAATAGAGTTACTTGGTGATGTAGTGGTCCATCTCTAAAATTAACGGATGAATGGCCTAATTATAAATATAAATTACTTTCAACGGTCAGATTTAGACTAGAATGAACGTGAATGTTCACTTAAGCTAGGTTACACAGTAACACTCGAGTACTGAAAAGTACGGGGTGTTACAGTATAACTGTGTTATGCTGTATGACCCCTCATATTTACAAAACTGGTTAAATTCCATCAGAATTCACCTCCATTGTTTGTCCTCGAAATTTTCAACTTTTGTCCCGACTGTTTTTCCACCATTGCCTTCCACATTTTGAAGGTGGCGAAAATATCGGATTTTTACTTCATAAAGTGCACCTAAACCCTTCTAGAGTAGTCATCTATGAACGAAATGAAAAACGATGACCCCTCTAGAAAACCAATGAACCCAACTGATCACTTAAACATCAAGTTTATCCCCTTAATATGTTCACATAGGGCCCAAATCTAACTGACCTGCCACTGATTAAAAACAGCCCTTGGACTGCAGTACATGCACCATACTTAACTTAGAGATGAAACAAATACATTTAGGGGGACCCAGGGGGTCTCACGGAGCAAAACCACAAACCCCAGCAGGGCGGCCACCGCCGAAGGCTCTAGAGGAACGCGGCGGCACCGCCACGACGACAGTGCGTCGCCGCCGGCCCGACCATGTGGATCCCTCACACATGTAGGGGCCCCCTCTATACGACCATACAACCCTTAAAACCCCCCCTTTTACCCATTTCAAACTCAATTTCACCCCCCATAAACCCTCCTTCACTCTCGGATCTACCCGAAGCCGAGTCAGATAAGGCCCGGATCTTGACTAATAAACCAAATCAACCCGTTACTCTTCTAGCCTAAAACCGATGGTTTAAAGTAATCATGACCAAATCTCAACTTTCACTAATTATAAATAGGCCACACTATGAACATAGTTAATCCAAACCCTAATCATTGCCTATGAGAAATCTCGATACCTAATTCATTCCAAAAATGCCCCGATTTTTCGAACAAGCTCTAAACCACTCGTTAGTGGACCAGTAGTTCTGAAACTATAGAAAAATGTCCGTCTCACTGGGCTTGACGCCCATCGCAGGTGACGAACCAAGAAAGTGCCTAGAACAGCTCAACTTGGGCTGGAAGCTTAGTGTTTGCAACGGCGAATCCCCTAGGCCGAAATCTGAAACTTAAGTGAATTAGACCTTTCGCTCTTTCATGAAGTTGTGGTTTTCCGACCGTTAGATCACTACCAAACTCGAGGCATGAGTTAATAATATTTCTCTGCTCATATCCATATAATCATGGCCCCAATTGACTATCGGTGACTGTTAAACAGACTTCTAATCATATCCGTTGATTGACACATCCAAATGGTGGGCTGATCATATCCATACATAGATCATCATTAGAGCTAACTATCCTACAATGTATGTCAATATGTACACCCCATAGTGGGCCCTAGATATTAGAAAAATCCTCCCATCACTACGTGAAAATGGAAAAAAATTACGGATTTAGAGACGGTTCTAAACCGTCTCTAAAATTGCTTGGTTTAAAGACGCTTTAGAGACGGTCGTAAACCGTCTCTGAAATTTTAGACTGCCCATGACCGTCCTTAATATTGTCTTAAAACTTTAAACGTCCACAAATCATTTAAGACGGTCGTTGACCGTCTTATATGGGTCATCTGAGACGGTCATTGACCGTCCGCATTAGAGACGGTCCTTGACCGTCTTATATGCCGTCATCTGAGATGGTCATTGGCCGTCTACATTAAAGATGGTCATTGGTCGTCTTGTACTTGTAATCTGAGACTGTTAAAGACTGTCTCTATTAGAGACGGTCCTTAGCGTCTTCTGGCGTTGTTTAGTAGACACGGTAGAACGACCCTAAAGTCTCTTATAGCCTTGTTAAAGAGAGAATCATTCAAAGACTGTCTCTATTAGAGACTGTCATACTCCATTTTCATGCTCAGGTCAAAAATGAAAAAGCTCAAAAATTTTATGAATTTCGAAAAAAAAAATAGTTGAGAAGCTTAGAAAAATAATTAACAATGTTTAAGAAAAATTTAAATTTTGAAAAAAAAAAAACTGTAATTTTATAAAAATCTAGAGTTTGAAAAAAAAAATTAAGAACTTTCAATAATGTTGATAATTTTGAAATAAAAAATTTCGATAAAAATATGATATTTTGAAAAAAAAAATTTAAAAAATTAAACAAAATTGTGAAAAAATTGATAAAATGTAAAAAAATATATTTTTTTTAAAAAAAAAAGAAAACCAGATTTTATATTTTGACAACAAAAATTGAAAAGTTACGTAACAAAAGTGAGATTAAAAAAATGATATTTTGAAAAAGAAAATTTAAGAAATCAAACAAAATTATGAAAAAATTGACAAATTGTAAAAAATATATATATTTTTTAAAAAAAGAAAAGTAGATTTTGTATTTTGACAAAAAAAAATTGAAAAGTTAGATAACAAAAGTGAGATTTTGATGATATGTTGTATATCCTTGCCGCCCATACGTTTCTCCACCCCATTTTTGGGCTGGGTATAAAAATTTGTGTAGATTTAAATCTTAAGTGGACCACACCATTGGAAAGAATGATAATATAGTACCTCGCCATTAAAAATTATAAAGAGCCCATCGTAAGGTTTTAGTAATGTTTATTTGCAATCTAACTTGTTGATAATGTAAAGGAGATCTAGATGAAGGTAAACTACAAAGATCAAATTGATCCAAAACTTTTATGGCCTTCAAAAGGTTTTTAATGGTTATTTATCATTGTTTTGAATGGTATGGCCCACCTGAGATTATTGAGTTCTTGTGATTTGAAATCACATCCTAAAATATGATGGACAAATATATGGATGGTGTCGATATACATAAAATATATCAAGGTGGGCCCTACACGGTTAGAGCAACACCCATGAAGGAGTTACCTAAATAGTGAAATGGTACTATAAGGTCACCTCATGGGAACTTCCAATGAGGTTAATCTGTGTGCGCCCCACCATGATGTGTGTAGAACATCAACACTATGCATTTGATGTGTCCCCTTCAAGTCCAAAAATCACTCGTATACAAAACTCAGGTGGGCCATTGCATCTAAAACTATGTGAAGACATCCTTAAAACATATAAAAGCATTTAATTGGTGGGGCCCACATGAGTTTTGAATGTGTATGAAACTTGGGCCTACTCCTCATCTAAGTGGGACACACATAATGAATGGCCTAGATCTATGAACCACATCTAGGTGGGCCCAATAAATGATTATGAATGTTTTAATGGGAGGGTAACCCTCTCAACTATATATAGTATGTGGTGTGGCCCACACAAGTAATGGATTGACTTTATTTTTAAGCTCGTAGCCCACCATGGAATGGTGCGCATCTGACTAACAGGGCAGATCCAAATTAAGTTCAAGTGGACCCACCATAGAAAAGAGTGGGATAGTGATACCCAGAAAATGTTTTTTGGTTATATCACTCGTTCAGTCTAAATATTTTTCAAGGTAGCCCAGAAAATGTGTTCTGAACTTAATAGACAGTTGAGATCAACCGATTGGACCTTCTAAGTGTCTAAATACAACCAGAAGCACTATAAGTTATAGTGCCCTGATACTACTCCCATTACACCAGTCAATGACTGGTGGTCGGTGCTCTGTGGCCCCCACCATGATGTCTGTGTTTCATCCATGCTGTCCCTATATTTTTACATATAATTTTACAATATGAGATAAAAAATGAGATATATCCAAATCTAAAGTGGACCACATTACAGGAAACAGTGTTGAATGAGCGTCAACCATTAAAAACATTTTAGTAGCCATAAAAGTTTTGGATCAAGCTAATTTTTTTTCCCTTCATCTGGTACTGTATGACCAAATCAACAGATTGGATGTCAAATAAACAGTACAGTGGGCCTTAGGAGAATTTTAATGGTGGATATCCAATCACTATTGTTCTCATGTGGTGTGGACCACCAGAGATTTATATCCCTCTAATTTTTTACACAAAGCTCTAAAATGATCTTTAAAAATGGATGAATTGAATGGATGAAACACATACATCATGGTGGGGCCCACATGAGTTTTGGATGTGTATGAAACTTGGTCTGACTCCTCATCCAAGTGGGACACACATAATGAATGGGTTAGATCTATGAACCACATATAGGTGGGCCCAATAAATGATTATGAATGTTTTAATGGGAGGGTAACCCTCTCAACTATAGTATGTGGTGTGGCCCACCCAAGTCATGGATTGACTTTATTTTTAACCTCGTGGCCCACCACGGAATGGTGCATTTGATTGATGGGGTAGATCCAAATTTCAAGCGGACCCACCATAGAAAAGAGTGGGATAGTGACACCCACTATTGAAACCTTCTTAGGGCTCGCCACGATGTTTATTTGAGATCCAATCTGTTTATAAGTTAATACAGACATGGATGCGGTTGAAACTTGGTCTGATATCCCTCATCCAAGTGGGACACATAATGACTGGGTTGGATATGTGAATCACATTCAGGCAGGCCCAATATTGATTATGAATGTTTTAAGGAAACCCTTCTCTAATACATTTAGGTGAGTTACTCGTTACTTTTACCAGAGTAAACTCTATGGGGTCCATTGTTATTTATTTATTTTATCCACTCCATTCATCCATGTTAATGGATAATTTGAGGTCTAAAGAACAAAAAGGAAGCATATCCAAAGCTCAAGTGGACCACACCACAGGAAATAGTGTGATTGAACCTCTACCATTTAAAATTTCTTGGAGGCCATAGAAGTTCTGGATCAAGCTGATGTTTGTGTTTTCTATTCATTCATATATTTTTGATATTATGAACAACCTTTAACCATTTTTGGACAATCTGATCAGTCCAGATTGAAAAGTAAATAACTTCAGATGTTTAAATCAAAATTCACTCAAATTGTTGATCAATCTTGTTTGCCCAATATCTTTGTCATATGTAGCATGATCAGGGCGAGCAACTAATTAAATTGAGGGTAATGATTAGTAAATAGAGTGAATGGACCAGACATGTAAAATGGGCCAAATATTTTAGTCAAAATTGTGACCCAACTTATTGACTCGCCAGAACCTGAGAATTAATGTTAGTAAGTTTTGTGGGCCCCATCATGATGTGTGTCGAACATCAACACCGTGCATTTGATGTGTCCCCTTTAGATTATTAGATATCTCAAAAATCATCCGTATACGAAACTCAAGTGGGCCATACCATTTAAAACCATGTGAAGACATCCTGAAAAATATAAAAGCACTTGGTGGGGCCCACATGAGTTTTGGATGCGGCTAGAACTTGGTCTAACCCCTCATCTAAGTGGGACACACATAATGAGTGGTTTGGATATGTGAATCACATTTAGGCAAGCCCAATATATGATTATGAATGTTTTAAGAAAACCCCTCTCCACTCCATTTAGGTGAATTACTAATTGCCCTTATTATACTGAGTAAACTCTGTGGGGTCTACCATTATTTATTTATTTTATCTACTCTGTTCATCCATGTTAACATATAATTTGAAGTCTAAAGAACAAAAAAGAAGCATATCCAAAGCTCAAGTGGACCACACCACAAGAAATAGTGTGATTGAACCTTTACCATTGAAAAATTCTTGGAGGCTATAAAAGTTTTGGATCAAGCCGATGTTTGTGTTTTCTCTTCATTTATATCGTTTTGATATTATGAACTGGTTGGATGGCAAATAAACATTACTGTGGGCCCAAGGAAGGTATCAACAGTGGAAATCATTATTTCACACTGTTTCATGTGGCATATATGGTCCACTTGAGCTTTGGATTTACCAAAATTTTGGGATCGACCCACACCGTTCATCCATTTTTCGAGATCATTTTAGAGAATTATCCAAAAATTGAATCATATCTAAAGATCAAATGGACCACACCACAAATACCAGCAGAGATGGGGAACGGATTGGCTAGTACTCCCCCCCACCCAAATTTCAAACCCCACCATGATGTATGTATTTCATCCATTTTTACAGATCATTTTAGGGCTTGATAAAAAAAATGATAGGGATATAAATCTAAGGTGGACCACATCATAGGAAAACAATATTGATTGGATATCCACCATTAAAATCCCCCTAAGGCCCACTGTACTGTTTATTTGCATCCAAACTGTTGATTAGATCATACAGGCCATGATGAAGGGAAAAAATAAAGATCATCTTGATCCAAAGCTTTTATGGCCCCCAAAAGGTTTTTAATGGTTGACGCTCATTCGACACTGTTTCCTGTAATGTGGTACATTCGATTTTGGGATATACCTCATTTTTGGTATCATACCATAAAATGATCTGGAAAAATAGATGGACGACATGGATGAAACGCATACGTCATGGTAGGGCCCACAGAGCACCGACCACCAGCCAAGCCAATCCGTTTCCGCCTCTCTTTTTCTCATTTCCCCCTCTTACGAAAAAAAACACCTAGCTCTCCCTCCCTGTTTTTTCATTTCCCACTCAAAAACAAAAACCTAGGTCGGCCCCTTCTTATCTCCTCCTCTCTCTCTCTCTCTCTCTCTCATACAGGGAGATCGTTGACGACAAAGAGGCCCTCTCGAGAGATTGCCGACCTACGATCGTGTCTCCAAAGGGATCTTCTGCAGTGCCAGCGGAGATTCCTCCGAAGCTGATATAGTCGGCCACAAGCCTCTCCCCAACAGGACCAGCGGGGATGAGGGCCGACTCCTTCATCAGATCTAGATCGTTGGTTAGTGGGCCGCATTGTAGATGCTCATCCACCCAACGGTTTCTCTTTTCCTTTATTTTCCTTTATTTATTATTATTATTTTTTTCTTTGGGTCCATCTTATCTTTTCAGTTTGTGGCATACACTATGAGGTCCACAATTTCACATTTAGTTGAAAAAAATTGCTGAATGCTGGTGGATAGATACCAAGAGTCTGTACAACTAAATCATGAGACCTACTTATACAAGCTGAGAACCTGACGTAGAGGGGTATCCTGGCCAAAATCATTGGGTTGGGGAGAAAATGAAAAAAGTAAAAAAGTTCCCTGCTGTAGTTCACTTGTGTAGGATTATGTACATGGGATGTGTACTGGATGTTTGACGAAATGAGATTTGAGGCTTTTGAATTGTGATGCGTACCAGATGTTCAATGAAATGCCAAAAGGAGATATGCATACCAAATGTTTGATATAATAACTAATAGAAACTTGGTTTTTTCTTGTTGTTTGTGCTCCATGTGATTCCAACTCCATACCAAAGAAAGAATAATTAGCATGTTCTTTTTTAGCAGTATTGGACATTTTAATTGCGACCTTGCTTTGCATCCTCTAATGCTTTTATTTACTATTTAGTGCAGGGATATGTGTGCTCAACGTGGCAAAGTAGGCATCTTCAAGAATGATGGGAAAAGCGATGCAGGCTAATGCGGGGGTTCGGCATAGTTGATGTAAGCTGAAGCAGGGGGTTCTGGCGTAGGATGAGAATTGGATGGTAGGAAATTCTCTTATATATTTTTTTCTTAAAAATCTGTTTGAATTTTCTGTTCATGGGATTTTTTCTACTTGAAAGAAAGGGAGTTTGGAATTTAAGTTGCCAGAAGTGCCCTTATGAAGGGTTTAATGCCTTTTCAGTAACTATTTAATGCCCGTCTCACTTAAATGATATTGAATAAAGAAAATCAGAGCTACTTTCTCAGGCATTCCACAAGGACCTATCGTGCATATTGGAGCCACCGTGCAGTATTTTGCTCCTAGTGGGATTAAGTAAAGTTTCTTTCATCGTGTCAGCTTAAGGCCTGTAGCTTACACACCATGGACCAGTAGAAACATTGCTTTTGAAATTAAAATTGTGTTATCTTGTTGAGATGACCAATGTTAGCCTGTTAAGGCTTAGAACTTTTGAGTTGGGCTATTGATACTCTATATCCCTACTCCTAACACCAAGACAAATGAGTGGGGTATAAGGTTGCTGATTGGATACTTTGGCTTGTAATTGGTAGGTGGTAAATGTTTTTTTTTTTTTTTTTTTTTTTTTTTTTTTTTTTGGGGGGAAACCCGTCACGGCTCATGACTGGGGGCTACACATGCAACTACACTTGGTGTAAGTGGCTACAAGTTTTGCTTGATAACCATGCTACTTTCATTTTTTTTTGAAATGTTTTCTTGAGCACAAAATCCAAAGGTATGTTGCAGGAAATTCATTGAAGTTATGGTGGCTAGGCACCCCACAATTTCTGCATGCTCATTTCAGTTATGCCCAAAAGATGTGGGCCACATTTCTAGGCAAATTCAACATCAAATGGGTTTCTCAGGTGGACCACACCATGAGAAACAGTGATGATGGAGAATTTTGTTATGGACCACACCATAAGAAATTTCTTAGATACATAATGTCAAAATGTTGTGTTTGATGGAGAAGTGTTTTTACATGTTTTGGTCCAATCAAGAGCATATGATCCACTTAGAGTAGTGAACTTATTTTAACTAGATTGGGACTTTGATTTCCAACTGCTCTATGCTTCTCAGTTCTTCAGTTTGTTTGCCACTTATGAGACATCTAAATCACCATCATCTAAGCCTTATCCCGACTAATTGGTGTTGGCTTCTGAGACATCTAAATAAACAGTGAAAATTACATATGTGCTACACCAAGGCTTTAGAACTTGCCAAAACCAAGTGGACTTGGTTTCATTAAGGAAAAAATTGATAGGTCCCTTTGAAATATTTATGTTTCGGGATGAGTTCTTTGTGTGATTGTGTGGTGATTTTAACTAGAGTGCAAACTTACATATTCCTAACTACCTAAGTCTCCCATCTCAGTTGATGTGCTAGGTTCACAACGTTACACTACATGCATGTTTTAACTCATACTCAATCTTCCTTTAGTCTTTATGTTTCCCTTAGTAGATGCTCTCTAATACTGTTTGGTTGCATATATTGCTTGGAACTACAGGTAAAGAGAGATGCTGATGAGATTTACACCCAAGCGACTCTTCAGCCGGTGAACTCTGTAAGTAGAATTTGTTGTTAATGTTGACTGAATTATGTCTCCCCTTGCTATCTTTGATCTTTAAAGCGCACAACAATTTTCATTTGTGTAATGCTCGTGCCCTTGTTGGAAAACAATTCTCTGCACAGGGGTCATGAAATTCCCCTTGGATGGGAAGCAAATTTTACTTGTTTATGATTCTTTTTCATGTGTTGGCTTCTTTACACACCCAACCAAGACTTGATGAGTTTGGCATCCCTGATTCAGTGGTTTGTACAAGATTTCATATAGGTATTTAGCAAATTTGAGTTGACTCAACATGTTTTCAATTGTGCTTGGGTCAGGAAGCTATTAGATTCTTTATGAATTTCTTGTGGTTTTCTAACTAGGGATTGGGTACAGGACTGGCTATTGGCTTGTATTCCGGCATCATAGTAACAAGGACCAATAATTGTCAAAATCTCTAAGATATTTGTGTTTGGATTGGTGAGAAAAATATTTGAAAGATCTTTCTAAAAAAGAAATAAGATCATGTATAAGACTTTCTACAAACTGGTAGAAGTTTAATGCCAAAGAAATCTGTGTAAGTGCATTTAGTTTTGATGTGCATTGGTTGTCTTCTTAGTCTTATAGAAGATTTTAAAGGAGCATGGGGCTCATGACCCCAAAAGAAGATTTGGCCATTTTAGGCATTTTTCTAAAATCAGGTCCTTAATCAAATTAGCCATCCATTGGATTTTGTATGGTGGGATACTTGGAGACAACATGTCTTTTGTCTCAAGAAGTTGGTTCTGAAATTGCCATTTCTTTCTTTCACCTAATGTTCAATCTTAAAATCACAATGTTTCTAGGAAAAAACTCCTTTGTTAGCTACATTGTACTTAGTGATCTTTGCCTCCCTATATAAAGCAAACGTTGTAATTTCTCCATTTCTCTATGTGCTATCTTCACTATAACTTAGCTGCACTGGTCCTTTACAATACTATTGTTTGGTTTCTGGCTTTTTGCTAATCCTTTGCTTTTGAGATGACTCAACATTGGGGAGATAAATGGACCCTCCTTAAAACCATAATGATAATTTTGTTTAAAAATCTTAACCATTTATTTTTATAAGCTGGTTTATTGTCATTTGGTCATGTTTCTATTCTTAATAACTTCTCTAAACTTTGATTAGGTACACTAATCCTTGACTTCAGGTCCTTCTCATGCTATTGACATAACAAGGGAGGTACACATTTTCCTTAAAAATATGATACATGAGCCTAGTTCATTTTTATCAAATTCCATATATGATAGTGATGTTAATTTTTTTATTTTTGTGTTACCATTTAGGAAGGCCCAATATATAACCTAAACCTATTCTCAAATCCCAAAACCTATAACCTAAACCTAAACTTGAACCCGAACCTGATTTCCTAAACCTAAATCTACACCTATTCTCAATTCCCTATAGTTGACTGCAAGTCATTAGATTTTCTTAGATTTATTTAATCTTTAGCATCCTTTTTATTAATTATGGCTTGTTATCATTTCTTTTTTATTAACCAAGTCACTAAAGTATTTCAATTTCAAATGTAACAGAAGTATTGACAGAACGTTGTCTCTTGTTATAGTATGAGATGTAACAAGAATATACATTGATTGTGCACCAAATTATTTTTTAAAATGCACCAACCAGGACGATTTGAGACGACGTTCAATGATACTTTGTTAAATATGAAATTTATGACCTTTAGTAACTTGGTTAATTAAAAAGAACTACGTAGTGGCTTGATCCCAATCTGACTTTTTGGGTACGTAGGCAGTCGTTCGTAATGTACTAGAATATCAGTGCAACCATAAATCTTTTTTCTCCTTTGAATTGTAACAGATTGTATCGGTTGCATTTTTCTCTATCATACAGGTTGTGGTTATCAAAGATATAATATCACCTCCTTATAGGGAAACATTTAATGATGTGTACAGGTAAATTTATTTTTTCTTATTCCTTATATTGTTTCCCAGTTATATTTGTGTTGGTTTCAGAGTACAGGTAACGATAGAAATTGTTGGTCAATTGTGGCTTGTAGACAAAGGGATGAGTAACCAATAATATAAATATGGGAGGCCTTCCCCAGGTATCCAGATGCTTTTAGATATATTTATGTATTTGCTTGAAATTAATGGAGCAGATCCGGATGTGTGTTAGAGCTATCCGGATGAGCGGGGGTCCCTGGAAGGTGGGAACCGCTGTTATAACCATGATGAAGCTGTCCATTTCCTATGGACAACATTAGAGGGGCCTGACCATTTGAACAGGCCCTGTTTATGTATTTGCTCAAAATTAATGGAGTAGACCCGGATGTGCGTCGGAGCTATCTGGATGAGCGGGGGTCCGTGGAAGGTGGGAATCGCTGTTATGACCATGATGAAACTGTCAATTTCTAATGGACGACATTGGAAGGGCCTGTCCATTTGGACAAGCAGTGTTTATATTTGTATTTGCAGGGACCACACCCTTAACCTAAACCATACCCTAAACCTATAACCTAAACCTGTTCTCAATTATCTAAACTTATAACCTAAAACCTAAACCCAAAACCTATAACCTAAACTTATTATCAAATCCCAAAAGTTATACTTATAACCTTAACCTAAACTTATAACCTTAACCTAAACCTATTCTCAAATCCCAAAACATATACTTATAACCCAAACCTATACTTATAACCTTAACCTAAACTTATAACCCTAACCTAAACCTATTCTCAAATCCCAAATCCTAACCCTTAACCTAAAACCTAAAACCTAAACCTAAACCTAAAACATAAATGTATTCTCAAATCCCTAAACCTACACCTAATCCTAATCTCAACTCCCTAACCTAAACCTAAACCTAAACTTTAAAACCCAAACCTAAACCCGATCCCAAACCCGAACCCGATTTCAAAACCTAAACCTTAACATATTCTCAATTCCCTAAACCTATAGCTTATAGCCTAAACCTAAACCTTAACCTATAACCTATAACCTTAAACCTAAAACCTAAATGTATTCTCAAATCCCTAAACTATACCTACACCTAATCCTAATCTCAACACCCTAACCTAAACTAAGCCTAAAACTTAAACTTGAAAACCCAAACCTTAACTCCGATCCCGAACCCGAACCCGATTTCCTAAACCTAAACCTTAACCTATTCTCAATTCCCAAAACCTATAGCTTAAAACCTAAACCTAAACCTCAACCTTAACCTAAACCTATAACCTTAACCTAAACCAAAACCTATGACCTAAAACCTAAATGTATTCTCAAATCTTTAAACCTAATCCTAATCTCAACTCCCTAACCTAAACCTAAACTTAAAATTGAAAACTCAAACCTAAACCCAATCCCGAACCCGAACTCGAATTCTTAAACCTAAACCTTAACCTATTTTCAAATCCCTAAACCTAAACCTACACCTAATCCTCATCTTAACTCCCTAACCTAAACCTAAACCTAAACTTGAAAACCCAAACCTAAACCCGATCTCGAACTCGAACCCAATTTCTAAACCTAAACCTTAACCTATTCTCAATTCCCTAAACCTATAGCTTATAACCTAAACCTAAACATTAACCTTAACCTAAACTTAAACTCGAACCTATAACCTAAACCTAAAACCTAAATATATTCTCAAATCCCTTAACCTACACCTACACCTAATCCTAATCTCAACTCACTAACCTAAACCTAAACCTAAACTTGAAAACTCAAACCTAAACCGATCCGAACCCAAACCCGGTTTCTAAACCTAAACCTTAAACTTGAAAACCCAAACCTAAACCGATCCACGAAGCTTATAACCTAAACCAAAACCTAAACCTATTAACCATAACCTAAAATAAAAACCTATAACCTAAACCAAAAAACCTAAAACCTAAATGTATTCTCAAATCTCTAAACCTACACCTACACCTAATCCTAATCTCAACTCCTCCCTAAACATAAACCTAAACTTGAAAACCCAAACCTAAAACTTGGATCTTGAACCCGAACCCGATTTCCTAAACCTAAACCTTAACCTATTCTCCAATCCCAAAACCTAAACCTACACCTATTCCTAATCTAAACTCCCTAACCTAAACCTAAACCTAAATTTGAAAACCCAAACCTAAACCCGATCACAACCCGAACCCGGTTTCTTAAACCTAAACCTTAACCTATTCTCAAATCCCTAAACCTAAACCTACACCTAATCCTAATCTCAACTCCCTAACCTAAACCTAAACCTAAACTTGAAAGCCCAAACCTAAACCCAATCTCGAACCCGAACCCGAATTCTTAAACCTAAACCTTAACCTATTTTCAAATCCCTAAACCTAAATCTACACCTAATCCTAATCTCAACTCCCTAACCTAAACCTAAACCTAAACTTGAAAACCCAAACCTAAACCAGGACCCGAACCGAACCCGATTTCTAAACCTAAACCTTAACCTATTCTCAATTCCCTAAATCTATAGCTTATAACCTAAACCTTAACCTTGACCTAAACCTAAACTTGAACCTATAAACTAAACCTATAACCTAAATATATTCTCAAATCCCTTAACCGACACCTACACCTAATCCTATTCTCAATTCTCTAACCTAAACCTAAACCTAAACTTGAAAATCCAAACCTAAACAAGATCCTGAACCCAAACCCGATTTCCTAAACCTAAACCTTAACCTATTCTCAATTCCCTAAACCTATAGCTTATAACCTAAACCTAAACCTTAACCTATTCTCAAATTCCTAAACCTACACCTAAACCTAATCCTAATCTAAACTCCTAACCTAAACCTAAACCTAAACTTGAAAACCCAAAGCTAAACCCGATCCCGAACCCGAACCCGATTTCTAAACCTAAACCTTAACCTATTCTCAAATCCCTAAACCTAAACTTACACCTAATCCTAATCTAAACTCCCTAACCTAAACCTAAACATAAACTTGAAAACCCAAACCTAAACCCGATCCGAACCCGAACCCGGTTTCTAAACCTAAACCTAAACCTAAACTTGAAAACCAATACCTAAACCCGATCCTCGAACCGGAACCCAATTCCTAAACCTAAACCTAACCTATTCTCAATTCCCTAAACCTATAGCTTATAACCTAAACCCGAACCTAAACCTAAACCTTAACCTAAACCTATACTATAACCTAAACCGAACCTAAACCTAAACCTTAACCTAAACCTATAACCTTAACCGAAACCAAAACCTATGACCTAAAACCTAAATGTATTCTCAAATCTCTAATCCTAAACCTACACCTAATCCTAATCTCAACTCCTCCCTAAACCTAAACCTAAACTTGAAAACCCAAACCTAAAAACCCGGAACCCGATTTCCTAAACCTAAACCTTAACCTATTCTCAAATCCCTAAACCTAAACCTACACCTAATCCTAATCTAAACTCCCTAACCTAAACCTAAACCTAAACTTGAAAACTCAAACCTAAACCCGATCCGAACCTAAACTTAAGGTTTCTAAACTTAAACCTTAACCTATTCTCAAATCCTTAAACCTAAACCTACACCTAATCTTAATCTCAACTCCCTAACCTAAACCTAAACCTAAACTTGAAAACCCAAACCTAAACCCGATCCCGAACCCGATCCCGATTTCTAAACCTAAACCTTAACCTATTCTCATTCCCTAAACCTATAGCTTATAACCTAAACCTAAACCTAAACCTTAACCTTAACCTAAACCTAAATCGAACCTATAACCTAAACCTAAAACCTAAATATATTCTCAAATCCCTTAACCTACACCTACACCTAATCCTAATCTCAACTCTCTAACCTAAACCTAAACCTAAACTTGAAAACCCAAACCTAAACCCGATCCCAAACCCAAACCCGATTTCCTAAACCTAAACCTTAACCTATTCTCAATTCCCTAAACCTATAGCTTATAATAAACCTAAACCTTAAACCTATTCTCAAATTCTAAACCTACACCTACACCTAATCCTAATCTAAACTCCCTAACCTAAACCTAAACTAAACTTGAAAACCTAAAGCTAAACCCGATCCCGAACCCAAACCCGATTTCCTAAACCTAAACCTTAACCTATTCTCAAATCCCTAAACCTAAACCTACACCTAATCCTAATCTAAACTCCCTAACCTAAACCTAAACCTAAACTTGAAAACCCAAACCTAAACCCGATTCGAACACGAACCCGAACCCGGTTTCCTAAACCTAAACCTAAACCTAAACTTGAAAATCCAAACCTAAATCCCGATCCTCGAACTCAAACCCAATTCCCTAAACCTAAACCTTAACCTATTCTCAATTCCCTAAACCTATAGCTTATAGCCTAATCCTAAACCTAAACCTTAACCTAAACCTATAACCTTAACCTAAACCAAAACCTATGACCTAAAACCTAAATGTATTCTCAAATCTCTAAACCTAAACCTCCACCTAATCCTAATCTCAACTCCCTCCCTAAACCTAAACATAAACTTGAAAACCCAAACCTAAACCCGATCCGCGAACCCGAACCCGATTTCCTAAACCTAAACCTTAACCTATTCTCAAATCCCTAAACCTAAACCTACACCTAATCCTAATCTAAACTCCCTAACCTAAACCTAAACTTAAACTTGAAAACCCAAACCTAAACCCGATCCCGAACCCGAACCCGGTTTCTAAACCTAAACCTTAACCTATTCTCAAATCCCTAAACCTAAACCTACACCTAATCCTAATCTAAACTTTCTAACCTAAACCTAAACCTAAACTTGAAAACCTAAACCTAAACCCAATCCCGAACCCGAACCCGAACCCGAATTCTTAAACCTTAACCTTAACCTATTTTCAAATCCCTAAACCTAAACCTACACCTAATCCTAATCTCAACTCCCTAACCTAAACCTAAACCTAAACTTGAAAACCCAAACCTAAACCCGATCCGAATCCGAACCCGATTTCCTAAACTTAAACCTTAACCTATTCTCAATTCCCTAAACCTATAACTTATAACCTAAACCTAAACCTTAACCTTAACCTAAACCTGAACCTATAACCTAAATCTAAAACCTAAATATATTCTCAAGTCCCCTAACCTACACCTACACCTAATCCTAATCTAAACTCCTAATCTAAACCTAAACCTAAACTTGAAAACCCAAACCTAAACCCAATCCCGAACCCAAACCCGATTCTTAAACCTAAACCTTTACCTATTTTCAAATCCCTAAACCTAAACATACACCTAATCCTAATCTCAACTCCTAACCTAAACCTAAACCTAAACTTGAAAACGCAAACCTAAACCCGATCCCAAACCCAAACTCGATTTCCTAAACCTAAACCTTAACCTATTCTCAATTCCCTAAACCTATGGTTTATAACCTAAACCTAAACCTTAACCTTAACCTAAACCTAAACCTAAACCTATAACCTAAATCTAAAACCTAAATATATTCTCAAATCCCTTAACCTACACCTACACCTAATCCTAATCTAAACTCCCTAACCTAAACTAAACCTAAACTTGAAAACCCAAACCTAAACCCAATCCCAAACCCGAACCCGATTCTTAAACCTAAACCTTAACCTATTTTCAAATCCCTAAACCTAAACCTACACCTAATCCTAATCTCAACTCCCTAACCTAAACCTAAACCTAAACTTGAAAACCCAAACCTAAACCCGATCCCGAACCCGATTTCCTAAACTCCGAACCTTAACCTATTCTCAATTTCCCTAAACCTATAGCTTATAACCTAAACCTAAACCTTAACCTTAACCTAAACCTAAACCGAACCTATAACCTATAACCTACATATATTCTCAAATCCCTAAACCTACATCTACACCTAATCCTAATCTCAACTCCCTAACCTAAACCTAAACCTAAACTTGAAAACCCAAACCCAAACCTAAACCTAACCCGATCCCGAACCCGAACCCGATTTCCTAAACCTAAACCTTAACCTATTCTCAAATCCCTAAACCTAAACCTACACCTACACCTAATCCTAATCTAAACTCCTAACCTAAACCTAAACCTAAACTTGAAAACCCAAACCTAAACCCAATCCCGAACCCGAATTCTTAAACCTAAACCTTAACATATTCTCAAATCCCTAAACCTACACCTACACCTAATCCTAATATAAACTCCCTAACCTAAACCTAAATCTAAACTTGAAAAGCCAAACCTAAACCCGATCCCGAACCTGAACTCGATTTCCTAAACCTTAAACCTTAACCTATTCTTAATTCCCTAAACCTATAGCTTATAACCTAACCTAAACCTAAACTTATTTATATGTATTATACGTGGATGAATGTAATGTGGATAAGATTATTTGTGTTTGGATGGATTTACGTAGTTTAGGTTTAGATGGATGTGAATGAGATGAAATGTGGATAAGATTGTTTTTTTACTTATGAAGTTAAAACTTATATGTATTTATGTGTGGATGAATGTAATGTGGGATTGTTTGTGTTTGGATGGATTTACGTAGTTTGGGTTTAGATGGATGTGAATGTGAATGTGATAAATATATTATATACAGTGTATATCGGAAGAATATCATAAATGTGGTCAAATTTGAAAATGTCCTTGGGGTCATAGAGACGATGGCCCATAGCAGTCCTTTTAAAGGACGGTCCATGACCGTCCTTCTAAAGGACGGTCTATAACCATCCTTTGAAGGCTCATACAGGATGGTCCATGACAGTCCTTTTTAAGGACGATCCATGACCGTCCGTTTAAAGGATGGTCTATGGTCGTCCTTTGAAAGCTCATACGAGATGGTCCATCACAGTCCTTTTTAAGGATGGTCCATGACCGTCCTTAAACGGACGGTCTATGGCTGTCCTTCGAAGGCTTATAAGAGACGGGTCCTTTTAAGGATGGTCCTGATTTTTTTAAAGGACGGTCCATAATGGCGTCCTTTTGGGCTCATAAGAGATGGTCCATCCACGTCCATGACCATCTTTTTTTCATCAATAAGAATGACGGTTTTCAACCGTCCTTTAAGTAATAGGACACATCAAAATTTGACTGCCTATTCGACAGTCCATGACCGTCCTTTTTGGTCATTCGAGATGGTTTTGGACCGTCCTTTTTTCGCTGTTTTGGTGTAATGCATAGGGTTAGTATAGTAAAAACTCAGCCATTGGGGCCATTTACACCAAACCTGGTGCTATAAAAACATGAATCTACAAGCTTCACCTCTTAGCCCTAGCTAAGAGCTTTACCCAACCATGATTGGGCTAATTCTCAAAAATCATAAGATGGTAAAAAAACATTAAACAAAGCAAATAAAAAAAAAAACTAAAAGTATTCTCTTTCTCTCTCTGGTTCTTTGACTCACTAACGTCCCAAGCAATTGGATGCCCTTTTCTTTCTTCTCTCTTATCTCTTTATAGCTATGAAAGGGCGGTGGCGAGGTGCAGATGGTGTTGTTTTATGCAAAGCACAGTTGAAGTCGGTGCGGGAGATTTACGCACTCTCTGTGTGTAATGAACCCTTCTGGCGTACCTGGAATCATCATAGAAATGATCCTGTTGTGGGATCTGAGCCATTTATCTCCTTGGTGATGGACGGCCGGCCCATGGGAAGATTTTGGATGGTCCAAATGGATGGTCCGATCACCTCTATGATTGTGCAAAGGACGGAAGTCCAATCTTCTCTTGGGCACGTGTATCTTAATGCAGGGAGCTACGCTGATGTTTGGTGGGGCCCACTTGTAAGACCCATATCCTAGACCGTACTGTTCCATAGGCTTCCACGGTCTTCCCGGTCGAATTTCAGTAACCTTCGACCCTTAACTGGTATTCGCGCGTGACCCGAATTCACACGCCGTCAACCCGAGTAGACTCAACTCGAGACTTGTACCAGTGCGACTGCGCCATCGCCGCGGTTCCGATGCTGCATATCACGCACCGAGGCGATACCCGGTACAGGAGATGTAGGCCCGCGCTCAGTATGAGGAAAGACGCCGCACAAGAGAATTTCTACCAAATGTCAAATCAATCCCATCAATCAATCAAAGTATACATCAATCACACCTCATGTCAAGTACACATCAACTTTCACCCATCCCCAAGCAACCCCAAAGTCAACATTTCCATCCCATCTCTTACACACTCCATCACTCACCATCACTTCTCTCCC